>CM071602.1:29435579-29930579 GCA_036365135.1 Miichthys miiuy
ACCACCTTTTTTTTTTTTTACCACTATCGTGATATGATCGTTTTTCCAGATCCTGATCTTCTGTTTTATTCAATAAACACAAGCACTTATTCTTGATCTTTCCTGTAGATGACTAAATACTTACTAAATATTTTGATGATATTGATTGATTTGATGATATATATTTTGATATTAGATCTAATGCTTATATGAATGGCATCTTTTTAAATCTACGTATCACAGAATTAACTGAATTGTTAAACTTGCTTTTCTTTGTTAATAGGCTTGCTCCTTACCATGTAAGTATCACAACAAAATAACACTGACAAATAAATAAAAGTAGCTAAGTAATAAGTAAATGTCAGAGACGACTGAGAAAGTCAACGCTAACCCTACTACAGCAAACGTCCGGTTTTCAAAATAAACGAGGACTGTCAAATTGTGATTAAAAACACACGACCTTGAAGCTATTGAGCTAAATTCTCATATTTATTTAAAAATTGGTGTAGGAGCATAGTACAACACTTTTTATGAGACACGTCTTTTTAATGAAATTTTGGCAGTCCTTGTTTGTTTTGAAAACCGGACATTTCCACATTCTGTAGTAGGTTAGCGCTGACTTTCTCAATCGTCTACGTCTATTTGCAGTCTGTAATCTATCTGCATTTGCAATGTTGGAGCTACTGGCTTGACTACAGTCTCATATCGCGCCAAAAGTACGTCAGCCTACCGGTAAAATGCTCCGTAGCCTACACCAGATTACGGACTGGTAAATACATGGCAAATACATACAGAGCATAACCTGTTTCAGAAATGTTACTTTCTTCCTTACTGTCACAAATATCGCAAAATAGCACATCAAAACAAAAAAGATACCTTGCTTACCTCCATTTTGCAAACTGATTTACTTCTTCTTCGTCTGCACACATTCTTCTTCGGCGGTCCAATGTGGGGGCAAGTGGGCGTGGCTCAACGTTGAGCCATGCCCCAATCTGTGGCGGGAGCCAGGGGCTTCTCGAAGAAGCAGGTGTCCAGAGTGTTTAGTTGTTGCATGTTAAGCCCAGCAGGGAGTGCAAGGCACACAATGATGACAGTTCAGGCAACTTTCAGGACTAAACAAGATGCAGCTGTAGATTACTGTATTTATGGATTTATGTCATATAGGTGTGATATTATTGAGATCTGTGTTTGACATTTATTTCTGTATAGTCAGTTAATTATTTTAACTATGATTCTTTTATTCTTATTTCTCTGTTTCAGTACCACATACAGATACTTTCAGACCATTTATTTTATTTTTAACTGTCATTCTGTGCTAGAAACCTTCAGAAGAAAGATTTTACCTTAGAAGCAAGTAAAATCAGAGAAATATGAAGGCAGGATCTGTTTAGTTTCAGCCAGCGGACATATAATTTACAACTGTACTCTTTATGGAGACACATTTGTCATTGAGTGTTTCAGGAGGATGATTTTATCTAATTTTCCAATAGCTCAACTGGTTGAGTGCAAGCATCATGTAGGTTGAGTCTTTATAGCAGCAACTCCAATTTGATTCCAGCTTGTGGCCATTTACTGTGTGTTGTCCCCTGCCTCTCACAGCTTTCCAGTCAACCTTCTACTGCTGCTATCAGATAAATACATAAAAAAAGAAAATTTGAAGTGGGATGAATATAAAGAATATTATGTTGTATTTTCTGAATTTTCTTAGGTAAATCTTGTAGACATATGTTCAAACTCATACCAACCACCATTAGGAGTTAGGGATGCACCGATGCATCGGCTGAACATCGGTATCGGCCGACATTCGTCTCCTTAACTGCCATCGGCCATCGGCAAATAAAGATGACATTCACCGATGGCAGTGGCCGATGATTATATGGCGGGTTTTTGTAGCCAAAACACGGGCACTTCAGATCCTTCTTCCTGCGACCCTCTGTTGCACTACAGCTCTGGCTAACGTGCCAACAGACACTCAGACTACCTTCAGCTCACTTCACGCACGCCGGCCCCGCCCGCCCTTAGCCTACAAAATAAAGTCTAAGAAATGTCTGCACGGAGCACAGCCGCTTACAGGTGTGCAGCTGACAGATGTGCAGCTTACAGTGACAGTTTCCTCATCGCTACCTGAACCACCATCCGATCCTCCTTCCCTCACGTCCTGAGTGTCCTGGACGTATCCTATATTCTGTGATTTTCCTCTTTTCATTTCTAACCGGCCCGTTTCAGTTTATGCCTGTACACGCCCGGTGTCTCCTCTCGTTCTCGCTCGCTCGCACACGTGCGCTCACTCGCACCTGATTCACATATACGGGTCAAAATAAATGTGATAGTATGAAAACAGTGAGAAAATGAAATGAAAACATTGTAATAATTGCTGTGACCACAGCTGGACACGGTGGTCTATAATTGTCGTTTATATGCAGATTGGCGTCCGAGGTATAAATGCTCAGAAATCAAGTTTGTTTCATTTTAATACGTTGTAAGCTTTAGAAGCCATCAAACACATATATTTAGGAAAAGTCACGAACTGAGAGACATGTAGTTTTAATGTAAACAAAGTTATTTACAAAAGAAAAATCCAAACGGTCTGTGAAACCGTCTTGGCCGTTCTAGTGTACTGTGTACATGAGAAACAAGGCAAAACAGTTTTGTATGATGAAGAGCTGAAAGACTTTTAAGACAGCTCAGTAGTGTTTCCGTGGCACAGAGGGAATAAATAACAAAAGGAAAAAACATCGGCATCGGCCAAGTTGTTATTTTAAACATCGGTATCGGTATCGGCCCAGAATTTCACAATCGGTGCATCCCTATTAGGAGTCAAGCAATCTTGTGTTTTGATGGTTTGGTTAACCTTTAGTTTATCTTTCATCACCATCATCCTCTGTAAACATTCATGTCTCATTAATGCATGTTAATGCATGTTACTAACTAAACTTTGGGCGGCCATGGCTCAGTGGTAGAGTGGGTTGTCCAATAACCCGAAGGTTGGCAGTTCAATCCTACTCTCGCTGCTCGAAGATTTGGTGAACTGACAGCTGGTGGCAGTCCACCTCCTTGCCACGGCCGATGTGCCCTTGAGCAAGGCACTGTACCCCCCAACATCTGCTCCCCGGGCATTGTGAATTGATGCCCACCGCTCCAGTAAATATGGCATCTGTCTCTATGAGTGTGTGGCCCTGTGCATGTGCATGTGTGTGTTCCAACAGGTGCCAACCTGGATGGGTTAAATGCAGAGGAGTAATTTCATGTGTTTCAACGTGATTAATAAAGTTTCAACTTAACTTCTCCAGAGTTTTTGTGCTCTCTTGTCCAGCAGGTTCTCGTGGGTCGTGGCTGCTACTGTGGCCCTGCACGATGTCCACCAGAGGTTTCTGCCTGTTAAAAGGAAGTTTTTCCTCGCCACCGTCGCCAAGTGCTTGCTCATGGTGGAACTGTTGGGTCTCTGTAAATAATATAAAGAGTACGGTCTAGACCGGCTTTGTATGGAAAGTGTCATGACATAACTTGAAACATTGGATTGAATCTTTGTACTGAATGAGCCTTATCGTCTAAACTACAATTCATTAATATAAGCGTGATTTATATTCACCTTGGACATGTTTATTAGTCTTGCTGCTGCAGCATGCAGGTTTAACTATTAATGTATGAGCTTAACTGCATAATATGATAAACTATTTGTGATTGTGATGAATTTTGCTGATTGTATATATTGCATATAAACATTTGTATATAAATATCCCCTTCTTCTGGACACACAACATAAGACACACAAGGGCTATGTGTATGTGTTTTTTTAAAGATAAGATAAAGACATTCTGTTATGTCTTAATCAGGTGTTAAAACCTGACCTCTGAAACTAACCTACTTTACTCCAAAAATTAACCGTTCAATTGCTGTTGTTGATTTGTAAAATATTACCAAATGTCTTTCTAACTAATGCAAAACAAGAAGGGAAAATGGAGAAAAAATGTCCTCCTTTAATCCACAATACTATTTATGCTGCCTTAATTTCAGGGGGGTTGTACGAAGACCAGAATAGTATGTCTACCCATTAGATCTTAGATTTTGATATTATGTGCTTAGGGTGGTTTATTAAAAGAAATTTACATAATAGATAATCAAATGGGAGATATACTCACAGCAGTTGAAGCGTGCTTGCTGCACTCCTGGCTGTAGAAAAATACCAGTTTTATGTTGTTGTTTTTTTTTTGTTTTTTTACCATGAGGCATCACTGCCAACTCTTTTCCAAAGAAAGCAGCTAGCACTAGCTTCAAAAGTTGCTAAAAATCCAGATGATTCTGTACTTTTATTTGAAATTTGAAAAAGTATGACAGAGTATTAGGGCCATATTTAAATAAAAAAAAATTTTTTTGGAATTAATTACGAGAATAAAGTCGTTATTAAATATGGCGAGAATTAATTACGAGATTAAAGTCGTTATTAAATATGGCGAGAATTAATTACGAGACTAAAGTCGTTATTAAATATGGCGAGAGTTAATTACCAGATTAAAGTCGTTATTAAATATGGCAGCGAGAATTAATTACGAGATTAAAGTCGTTATTAAATATGGCGAGAATTAATTACGAGATTAAAGTCGTTATTAAATATGGCCCTAAAGGGCTTGTACCCGTGCCAGTGTAGGTGCATGCAGGTGTAAATGCATAACACAGCCAATGTCCAAGCATTACTGATTATATGTTGCAGGTTTATTAGGCTACACACAGCCGACTCAAAAGTACTCACTTTCACAATAACACACAATTCTGACCTGCAGCGTTATACGCCATGGCACGGTCAAAAACTGTTTGGATTCCCCAGCGTGCGCCCCTGCGCTGATTAACCCACCTACCTATATAGATTCAAACAATGGCCTAAATAGATACTGCAACCTACTGGCAGAAAATGTGTACAACACTCATGAACACAGAAAATGACCAATCTGGCTCCTACATATGCTAAAGTACAATTCCACGAAATGCTCCACGGCCCTCATTTTAACAACTGTCCTCCTCTAAAACAACAGGATAGAATATTTACGACTTTAATCTCGTAATTAATTCTCGCCGCCATATTTAATAACGACTTTAATCTCGTAATTAATTCTTGCTGCCATATTTAATAACGACTTTAATCTCGTAATTAATTCTCGCTGCCATATTTATTAACGACTTTAATCTCGTAATTAATTCCCAAAAAAAAATTTAATTTAATTTTTAATTTCTAATACTTCGTCATACCGTCGTAATACTCGTCGTAAAAAAGGAATTAAATTCATTTACAAATATACAGATTAAGAAAATTTATAAATATATAAACTTATAAATATATGACCATACTAATCAAGAGATACAAATAGTGAGTGAGAGAGTCTTTGCTCAAACCTGCCTGCCCCAGACACACCATGTGAGTGAGCATGGTGCAAGAAGAGAGGCAGAAGAGCGGTGCAGCAGGCATGGGAATGAATTACAATGCAATATACTTTCCTCACCTTCTCTCTGATGATCTGCATTACTGCGGGAAGTGGTGAGGGGGCTGCTGGGGCTGGTGATCCAATGGTGTCCCATGATGATCTCCTATTATTCAAACAATGGTAGATTAACATAACAGAAGATATACAGATGAATAATGTTGATCTCAGAGTTCTTAAGTATAGACATTTTTGTGAGGCAGCAAGCTCATATGCTTGTTTTTTGACTGGACACCAAAAACAGTGTCAAAGCTGTTTTACTGTTAGGCAGGCTAGTAAGAGCTAATAAAACATGAGGTCCCCTTAAAACAGGCATGTCCAAAGTCCAGCCTAGGGGCCAATCGCAGCCTGCAGCTTTGTTTTTATAATATATTATTATGGCCTGCTAAGATTGTCAGATACTGTATGGCTGGCAGATTTGGCTTTTTTGGTTGACATAATGAAGCATTTTAATGCGGTAAACCTCTAAGGACATAACTGTTGGTGTTACATACCTGTAGATGTAACACAAAATACTACTTTTTAAATGACCTTGTGGTAGACAAGAGCAAGAATAATATGATTTAAACTTTAATGTTAACAGACTTTGCATTACTCAAAATAAGTCATGTTTACAATGTACATAAGGTTAATATTTATTAATAGATCATCTTGTTGATAGTACTACAGGCTCATTACGGACAACTCTAGACTCTATTGCACCTCTGAAAAAGAAGATGATTAAACATAGGAGGTTAGCACCATGTTATAGCCAGCAGACTCGTAAATTAAAGCAAGAGACGCGTAAATCTAAACGCAAATGGTGTGCCACTAAACTGGAAGAATCTCGTCTAGTCTGGCAAGATAATCTCAAAACATACAGGAAGGCTCTCCGTAATGCCAGAGCAGCCCATTACTCTTCATTAATAGAGGAGAATAAGAACAACCCCAGGTTTCTCTTTAGCACTGTAGCCAGGCTAACAGAGAATCACAGCTCTATTGAACCATCTATTCATTTAGGTCTAAGTAGTAATGACTTCATGAGCTTCTTTAATGATAAAATTATAACTATTAGAGACAAAATCCATCACCTCTTGCCCTCAACAGGCATTGATCTGCTTTCTGATACAGAAACTTTGGAAACAGCTGTAAAACCTGATATGTATTTAGACTCTTTTTCTCCCATCGACCTTCATCAAATAACTTCAATACTGCCGTCAACCTGTCTCTTAGACCCCATCCCAACCAGGCTGCTCAAGGATGTTTTACCTCTAGTTAGTCCTTCTTTATTGGATATGATTAATCTGTCTTTATTATCAGGATATGTACCACAGTCCTTTAAGGTAGCTGTAATTAAACCTCTTCTAGTCAAAGTGACAAATGACCTCCTAATGGCATCAGACAAAGGACTCATTGTTATGCTGACGACACCCAATTATATTTATCGATCAAGCCTGATGAAACAAATCAATTAACTAAACTCCAAGCATGCCTTAAGGATATAAAAAGTTGGATGACCTACAATTTTCTAATGTTAAATTCAGACAAAACTGAAGTTCTTGCAATTGGACCAAAACACCTCAGAAACTCTCTTTCTAGAGACTTAGTTACTCTAGACAGGATCACCCTGGCCTCCAGCTCCACCATAAAGAATCTTGGAGTTGTTTTTGATCAGGATTTGTCCTTTAATGTCCACATAAAACAAATTTTGAGGACTGCATTCTTCCACTTACGTAACATCGCCAAAATCAGACGCATTGTATCTCAAGTGGATGCAGAAAAACTAGTCCACGCATTTGTTACTTCTAGGCTGGACTATTGTAACTCTTTATTATCAGGCTGCTCCAATAAGTCTCTTAGGACTTTGCAGTTAATTCAGAATGCTGCTGCACGTATTCTGACAGGAACCAAGATCAGAGATCACATCTCTCCCATTTTGGCTTCCTTGCATTGGCTACCTATCAAATCTAGAATAGAATTTAAAATTCTTCTCCTTACTTACAAAGCTCTTCATGGTCAGGCACCATCATATCTAAAAGAGCTCATAGTACCCTACTACCCCTCTAGAACACTGCACTCTCAGGATGCTGGGTTCCTTGTGGTTCCTATTAGTCTCCAAAGGTAGATTGGGAGCCAGAGCTTTCAGCTATCAGGCTCCTCATCTGTGGAACAAACTACCATTCTGGGTTCGGGAGGCAGACACGGTCAACACTTTTAAGAGTAGACTTAAGACTTTCCTTTTTGATAAAGCTTATAGTTAGGGCTGGCTCAGGTCATCCCTTAGTTATGCTGCCATAGGATTAGACTGCCATAGGATTAGACTGCCGGGGACTCCCCCTCCTTCCCCCTCTCTCTCCCTCTCTCTCTCTCTCACCATCAGTGGACATACATGTCTCATTAATGCATGTTACTAACCAAACTTCCCCGGAGTTTCTGTGCTCTGTCATCCAGCAGGTTCTCGTGGATCGTGGCTGCTGCTGTGATCCTGCGCAACGTCCACTACACATAATATTACTGTCATTATTGCTACCATATCTGCTACTGTGGTCATTTTATCATTCATTGTAATTCATTGTCATTTTATCATTCATTGTAATTGTACAATACTCACTCAAACCGAGGGTCTAAGGACAGAGGGTGTCACTCCCTATACAGATTGTAAAGCCCTCCGAGGCAAATGTATTTTGTGACTTTGGGCTATACAAATAAAATTTGATTTGATTTTTTGAATATTTGTGTCAACTTCATGCAAGTTTAACATATTCCATACAATTTGTTCTGTGTTATCTGACTTCAGATGTGAAAGAAAGGCAGAACTGGTTTTTAGATTTGTTCATGGCTGATTGGCTTAGATTTGGTTACATTGCCATTAAGAAACGATAAACGATTTTGTTAATTTTTTTCCATTTTAAATGTTAGTATTGGCCCCAGGGCATCTTCAAATTGTCAAATCTGGCCCTCTTTAAGAGAGGTTTGGACACCCCTGCCTTAAACCATAATTTATGAAATGTTTTTTTTTTTTTTTTTGGGGGTATTGATAATGTATTTAATCTTATTTTTCTGTATCCCCATCATCATCTATCATGTGTAAAATTAGGCTAATATTTATGTATGATTAATGCACAAGGGAAATTATCTACTAATTCACTTTAATGCAGATATGACCTTTTACAGAATGCTATTCTTGCAATCACCAGCGAAGTGTTGGCGGCACAATATCTTAAACTTAGAATCAGTAGAAAATTCAGCAAGCTATTATTTTAATTGTGGACAGACAAATGTACACTGAGGTATAGTTATAAAGTTATTAATTTACTTAATTTTAAGGGCCACAGGCTGGAATGTTAGACAACATCTGTGACTCCACCAAGAACTGCTCCACAGAGAATACGCAGCTGCACTATTTTTTGACAGCCATCAAGCAGCATAGAGCTGATCGAGCTGGCAGGAAGTTGGACACAGAAACAGCATTGTAAATCGAGTCAATTTTCACAATAAAACATCCTGTGCTTTCACCTTGTGAAGCTGCGTGTATATCAATAATATAAAGAATGGCCAGAGCATGAGTGAGGTCTTAGGTTTCCAGAGTGCTGTTTTGAAGCTGATGTTTAGCTAGTTTTTAGCACTTCCGCATTGTCTTAATTTCCCAGCCACAGAGGTTGCCACTTGGTGTATATAGGGCATGCACTCTACCCTAGTAGGTGCGCTATTAGATTAGATTAGATTATACTTTATTTATCCCACAACAGGGAAATTCACTCGTTACAGCAGCAGAAAAAGTGTAATATACACTACAGAAGTAAAATAAAAAGGGCAAACACAATGAACAGACAGAAGTATCTTTCAACCTATGCAGTAAACAAAAAACAAACGGGCAAACAACAGACAAGTGTGCACACGTGCAAAACGAGTACTAAAGGTAAAGGCCAATGATATAAATAATATTGCACAGTTAACAAGGCTGAATTTTCTTTCAACTCACCTATTCAAATTGTGCATTCAATAATGCTCGACCTTTAGAACTAGGTAAGCTTTCAAATTAGAGTTCAAATTAGCAAATTAATAATGTTATAAATGACCAAGAAATTAAGACATCCTGTTATGACATCATGGCACCACAGCAGGACCACAATCACGTAACATTAAATACATTAAATAGCTTCAACAACAAGCTTGAACTACTAAAATGGAGCAGAATAAAATGCAAGAGTTGTGCTAGTGCTGAAAAAGGTTTCTTTTGTTTAAGCTACACCTCTGTGTGATAAGACCCTGCTAGAACTCTTTATTAATTAATTTTACTCCAAAAATTAGGCTGTTTGATTAGAACACAACTGCTGTCATAGATAAAAACAGCTTGTTTTGTAGTGAAATTTTTTTAGGCAAAACTGGCAAAGCAAAATTATTTGTTTATGGAACATCAGCAGCTAGTTAATAATAATAATAATAATAATAATAATAATAATACATTTTATTTATAAGTGCTTTTCTCAAAGACACTTTACATAAAAAACATCAAAGCATCAAATAGATTTGAATGTTGGAAGGTTGGTACAGTCACGGATGTGTTTGGGGAGAGAGTTCCAGATGGAGGGGGCAGCTACGGAGAAGGCTCTGTCGCCCTAGATTTGATGCTTGGTTCTAGGTGTTGGAGTCAGGAGGTTAGCATTAGATGAACGGAGGCTGTGGGATGGATTGCGGTAATGGAGCAAGTCAGTGAGGTAGGTGTGTGTGAGGAAGAGGTTGAACTGAATGCGCTGTGGAACCGGAGTCAGTGGAGGTTCTGGAGGACAGGGGTGATGTGGTCACAGGTACAGGTGTGGGTGAGCAGACGTGCATCAGAGTTTTGGATGTACTGTAGTTTATTTAGAGTTTTGGATGGTGTGCTGTAGAGTATACTGTTGCAATAGTCAATTCTAGAGGTGATGAAGGCATCAAGGAGTGATGGGTGGAGTCAGGCAATGTTCTTTAGGTGAAAAAAGGCAGTTCTGGTGATTTGGTTTATGTGAAGTTCAAAGGAGAGGTTATTGTCAAAGATGACTCTGAGGTTGCGACTGTGAGGGGATGGAGATTCGAGCATGAAGAGGATAGGACCAAGCACCAAACCCTGGTGGACGCCATGGGACAGAAGAGCGGTGGAGGAGGTGCAGTTGTTGCTATGGATGAATTGTTGTCGGTCTGTGAGGTAAGATTTGAGCTGATGACCCAGATTCACTGATTCAACCGAGTCAACTGGATCTTTTCCTCCACACACCGCGAAACAAGGCCGATTCAGACTTGGATATTTTAGAGAGTTGTCATCAAAAAGACTTCCTCTAGTCACATGTTTTGTGTAGCTGAGGCTAATATAGTTCATAGGCTAAAAACAGTATAAGAGTAGCATATTGTAATTAACATAATCAATGCAATTAATGTAATCAATGCAATTAACATACTTTTAACTGCAGCATTATATGTCATTGATAATAATAGTCTTAATCGCTGCACTTTGTTTAACACAATAAGTGTTAATGAACTTTAGAGGCTAGGCTAAAGGAGCATTTGAATTGCAGCATTATGTGTTAGCATAATCTTTCAATAATAATTATTATTCACCACATTTCTATTATGTGTTATTTACTCATTTACTGTAAAGGTGAATGAGTGATGCTGACTGTGAGTTATGAGAATATAGTACTTTTGTATTTGATTTGTGTGAGTTGAATATAATGCCAGCTAAAAACATTTGGAACTACTTACAGCCTCATAATTAGTGTTGGAGAATTTTTTAATTAGATGAAAATGCGAAGTTTTATTTCCTGCATCAAAATTTAGTAGAATCAGTAAGTCTACTGATCCCTCTTGTAGAATAGGTCTCAATTTATTTAGCCTATTTCTAGTCCATGACAGTGGGGCTTGTGTTTTACTGGTAGAATTTATATGCTTATGGACATGCTGACTCAAATGACTCACAAGACTCATAAGATCTGGATCTGTTTAGTGAGTGACACATCTCTAGTAATGATACATGTGACATGGACTGTATCAGCTCACACCCCCTTCTCAGACTGCTGTGAAGGATGCATAAAATAAAGTAAAGCGAATGAAAAAAAGTATGCTCTTCCTCACATGTCTAATCCATCAAAGAGCAACCACATCCTAATGTACACAAACATACATAACAATAAATTAAAACAAATGCAACATAAAATAATTATGCCCTGTGTCACATGTCTAATTCATTACACAGTAAGCACAGTGACTTTGTACGTGTACACACACGTTAGAAAAGTAACTCACATTCGTTTTAAACAAATCCCACAGGAAAAATACAACTCCCATAATCCCACGGGGCACGGGACGAACTGCGATACTTTAAGGAACACAGACGGGAACGATGCAATTCAATAACGTTAAAACACCTCAGACTTTTGACTTTTATATGACAACTGCCTTACATCGCTCTTTCAGAGAATAGTGGTGCTACCAGGCATTAAACATTTGAATTCGATTCAGAAATGAAACACTCTGTCAACATACCTGTCTCTTCCCAAGTTTTGACCGGAAACTTGTCGCATGTGCGTCCCCGTGTGTCACAAATTAAGATCCCCCTGCTATAACACATACCCCGGAACTACATGTACCATCATTCAATCAAAATGAAACAGAAATATAGACATTGTCACGCAGGTTTTGAGAATGTTCACCAAAGATTAAACAAAATAATAACTCAATCAACAGAAAGTAAAAAAACAAAAACAAATTTTAAGTCATTAGTAAAGTTCAAATATATTGGAAAGACAATGATTTGCTCCTATTTTATGTTATATGGTCAAGCTGGGGATGGCATGGTAGTGCAGTGATTAGCTATGTCACCTCACAGCAAGAAGTTTTGTGATTTGAATCTTCCAAATTCCTCCCAAAGACATGCACTTAATAGGTTAATTGGTAACTCTAAATTGCCCATAGGTGTGAATGGTTATTTGTCTATACATGCCTTGTGATGAACTGCCAACTTGACCAGGGTGTACCCTGCCTCTTGCCCTAAGTCAGCTCGGATAGGCTTCTAACTCCACAATGGCCATATAAGCAGTTACAGAAAATCGATGGATGTTCAGGGCAAATAACTTTTGGGTTTAAAAAAAGAACTTTGTCTAATGCGGCATACACTGTTCACTTGTGGCATACCCTGTTGACCTAATTAAAGCCAAAGTTTAAAAACTCATCATTCATTGTCTGAAGGAGTCCCAGGTGACATATACTAAAGCCTCATGCACAATTTGATGCACTGCAATATTCAAAAGCGTTTTATTTATTTATTCATTTGATTATTGTGACTAGCTAAGAGAGAGGTTCACTCACCACTATGACACTTTTGTTTGTAGTTATGTGTTGAATTTCTCTGGCACAGACTCACCAAAAATGTAACAAAAGTATGGAAGGTGGACTGGTAGCTGGAGAGGTGCCAGTTCACCTCCTACCGAGGTGCCCTTGAGCAGAGCACTGAACCCCCCAACTGCTCTCAGGGTGCCGCTCTGTGTGGCAGCCCATCACTCCACCATCTCTCTCCACATTTGCATGTCTAGGAGCCCTGTGTGTGTGTGGTTGTATTTCAGGTAAAAATGCATCTAAAAAAAATAAAAGACTTGAGTGAAAAAGAAAAATTTCCCCTCGAGGATCAATAAACTATCTATATAAAGAAATTATGGCCATTTCCAACATTCCTATTAATACCCTCCTAACCCTCTGGTTGTCTTTGGTTCTCGTATTCCACATCAGACGAGGAAACACGCAACACCGCCTTGAGACACTCAGAAAAGTGAGCTGCTAATCCATCCTACAAGCAACTTCATCCATCCACTCACCTAATCTTGAACATGGACTTTGTAAATGACTGCAGTATCACAGTAGATATATTGAGTTTGTGTTTTGTTTTTATCTTGAAAATGTTTTTATTCTTAAGGAGCACTATGCACATATAAGGAATGAATCCTGAAAAAGGTTATGTTAGAGTACAGTAAACAGTAATTGTAACACAGGAGAAACAAAGTAATTGGTGAATACAAATGGGAAAAAAGGGGTTATAAAGTGAGTTAAGCTCTAGTCGAGAGTGGCACAAGTTTGAGGCTGGTCTAAGTGATCCTTGAATGCAAGAGACGAAATAAACAATATCATCAGTCCTGGCTTGTATTTATTCGACTTGATGCTACAGTAAGAGCTGCATGATGGGGTCTCAAGGTTTCAAGGTTCACACCCACAACAGGCAGCAGGTGGAAGAAGTCAGTCAGTAAACTAAACTAAAAATAAATAAATAAATAAATAAAAGACTTCTACTTTGAATATGGAGGCCACACAGGGCTCATCTATGAACCTTAAGGACACTAATGAACAGATTGTTGTTTGTACAGTATATTTATTATCACAAAGGCTTGCTTCATGGCACAAGTGAAAATACGAGGCAGGATATAAAAAAGACAATAAACTGTATGAAAAAGGTATTGGCTGATCCACAGAGAAAAGTTCAGAGCAATACAGATGAAACTAACCGCTCTGAGTGTGCCAAAATGTCAACAGAAAAAAAATGCTTCTGCTTATCAAATGGAAAAAGTGGGTAATAAAAGTAGGCCTAACAGATTATATAAATAGTGGAAAATCCCAGAAGTCCCCCGGACTAAGGGAGTAACTAAGACTAAGGGCATAGGATGACCTTGTTATGGAATTTTCTATCCTTAGGTTACACAAGGTCATGTGTGGGCCTTGAGGTCCTCGACAGTATTAATTGTTTGGCTTTGATTGGGAACAGTAGGTGCCAGTCTATCTCAACACTGTGGTGGCCAGGGTCGAAGAGACCTATTGCTGCCTTCCTAGCTTATTGTTGATGTTTGTTAAGCGCGTTGTTGATTTGCAAGTAAGGAGAACTCAAAGTCGGAAGTCCGTTTTTAAAAAATGTATTTGAGCATTGAAGAATTAAAAGCACGTGTACATGGACTCTCTTTGTTCTGGAAACCACAGTTCACTGACTCTAAGAGTGAGCATGTTGCTGCAGCTAACATCCCAAAAAGAAGTGCCTAACTTACAAGTAAACATAGTTTTGTATGAGAATGTGCTACTATCTTATTGGTCTAGAGGTGACGAAGGGGAGGAGCCGTGGTTTAAACTAAGCTCCCCCCTGATTAGTCCATCTCGATGTCCGTCCTCTGCTCCGGTCTCCAATCGGAAGGGGTCAGCAACCTAGGGAGGAAGCGCCCTACACTTCCTCTCCTGACTGTTAACTTTTAACCTTTCACATTAAGAGCATGCTATTATATTACACCCTGGGTGTGCAGATCTTTAACAACAACAACCTATGTGTAACCAACCACGTCCTTAATGTGCCAACAATAATTATGTGAGTGAGCGCATCATAACACTTATGTTAAGTAATATAACACTCGTTGTTTTCTGATATAGTACAGCACTTGTATTACTGGTGAAATATTTATCCTTAACAAAGCCCAAATGTTAAAAGAAGTAAAAACAAGCTGAAAATTTTTTTCTCTTTCAAATTTACATTTAGATTGATGAATGGCGGAGCCTGTGAAGCTGAGAGTCATCATCAAGGAGGATGACTTCAGAAGACTTGATCAGGAAAGCCAAAGACGTTAATGGACTTTCACAATACAATTTGTGATGCATTTGGAATTGAAAGACACTTTTGTGTTCAATTCATGGATCCCGACTTCAATAATGAGTTCATGAACATTACATAGATGCAAGACATTCAAGACAGAGGAACAATTAAGCTTGTGTACATGCAAAATTATCTGGATATGAGTCCCACTTCGAGGCTGAACTCTCCAAGCACTCCTGGACCATCTGCAAGTCCATTAAACATTCACACATCTCAGTGTATGGAAGAATTGTCCCATCTTTATTCTTTATTTATATAGACGTAGATTTTCAGTTTGAAAGCATGATTTCTCCTTCTCGTGCACAGATTTATTGTCCAGGTTGAGGCTTCTACTGAAGGATGTCCCTCCCTGCGCTTAAAATAGTGTGTTTCACCAGCCAATAGGGAGACAGCTAGAGTGTGGACCAATTTTGGGTGTGTTCCTTCGCCCTTTTTGAGCGCTCCGTAGGGGCGGGTATATGGTCTGTTTGTAAAACTGCTTCTCTCTTAAAATACACCAATTTACCATATTAGCCAGCTATTTGAATCGTCACCTATTTAAGACGCCGGCTTATTTATATATAATTAAAATATATCAAGAGATAAATGCTTCCCAGCCAAAAATATAAAGAGGGCTAAAAAGGCAGAGGTCAACTACTGTCCTTCTTATCCCACTGGTGAAACAGATGAAAGTCTGGAAAATTTGAGAGTTGAACTTTTGAATGATGTCAGACAAAGAAACAGGGCATCAAATGTAAGAGAAAAGATGTCTAAAACTTTCTCCTACCAAAGAAAGGAAGTGGTGCATGGAAGTCCAGGTGCTGGAGAGTTTAAAGTGAGGTGGCCTGCACTTTTCCATATTGATGAGGTAAATACAGGCTTGCTTCCCTCCTGTGCCTCTTTTCATTGTGCGTTATGATTTAAAGAATGGTATTTCTGTTAATGGATTAAAGGCAGTTGACTAAAACATGGTACACAAATGCTTATGCCATGAAAACAACCTCAGTTGATGGTGAGGTCTTGGATCACCATTACACAAATCACTAAACACAGTGCTCTTTGTCCTCTGCCACTTTCTTTTGTGTGTGTGAATTTCAGCGAATTACAACACATCCACTTGAGACAACTTTCATGGCACAGTTGAACAGTCTTCAGCCTCAGCTCACATCAGTTTTCCAGAAGAAGGAGGTGTCACAGGCCAGAAACTAGCCAAACATCTGCAGATCTTACAAGAGGTAACTATGTTCATTTAATGTTGTTAAAAATTAGTCATATGTGTGCTTTGATATACTCTTTAAGTGTTTGTGAAACCCATTTTGGTTTCAGTAACAGTCTGGATTATTACTGTAAGACACGTTTCCAAAGAAATGACGATGTAATGTTACAGTAGCAAAAATCAGCCCTGTTTTCTGGGAGAGTGAACATAAAATACCATACATGTCATGTATTATATTAACCAAACATCACTATTATTTAGTAAATAAAGAAATAAGGTTATTTACAGTATAACAAAAGGTTGAAAATTCCAAATATTTCTTTTGTGTTTTAATCAGTGGAATCAGTGGAATTAACTAAACTCCAAGCATGCCTTAAGGATATAAAAAGTTGGATGACCTACAATTTTCTAATGTTAAATTCAGACAAAACTGAAGTTCTTGTAATTGGACCGAAACACCTCAGAAACTCTCTTTCTAGAGACTTAGTTACTCTAGACGGGATCACCCTGGCCTCCAGCTCCACCGTAAAGAATCTTGGAGTTGTTTTTGATCAGGATTTGTCCTTTAATGTCCACATAAACCAAATTTCGAGGACTGCATTCTTCCACTTACGTAACATCGCCAAAATCAGATGCATTGTATCTCAAGTGGATGCAGAAAAACTAGTCCACGCATTTGTTACTTCTAGGCTGGACTATTGTAACTCTTTGCTATCAGGTTGCTCCAATAAGTCTCTTAGGACTTTGCAGTTAATTCAGAATGCTGCTGCACGTGTACTGACAGGAACCAAGATCAGAGATCACATCTCTCCCATTTTGGCTTCCTTGCATTGGCTACCTATCAAATCTAGAATAGAATTTAAAATTCTTCTCCTTACTTACAAAGCTCTTCATGGTCAGGCACCATCATATCTAAAAGAGCTCATAGTACCTTACTACCCCTCTAGAACACTGCGCTCTCAGGATGCTGGGTTCCTTGTGGTTCCTATAGTTTCCAAAAGTAGATTGGGAGCCAGAGCTTTCAGCTATCAGGCTCCTCTTCTGTGGAACAAACTACCATTCCGGGTTCGGGAGGCAGACACAGTCAACGCTTTTAAGAGTAGACTTAAGACTTTCCTTTTTGATAAAGCTTATAGTTAGGGCTGGCTCAGGTCATCCCTTAGTTATGCTGCCATAGGACTAGACTGCCGGGGGACTCCCCCGCCCCTCTCCCTCTCTCTCTCCTCTCTCTCTCTCTCTCTCTCTCCCTCTCCCTCCCCCTCTCCTCCCTCTTTCTCTCTCACCATCAGTGGACATACATGTCTCATTAATGCATGCTACTAACCGAACTTCCCCGGAGTTTTTGTGCTCTGTCGTCCAGCAGGTTCTCGTGGATCGTGGCTGCTGCTGTGATCCTGCGCAATGTCCACTACATATATTATTACTGTCATTATTGCTACCATATCTGCTACTGTGGTCATTTTATCATTCATTGTAATTCATTGTCATTTTATCATTCATTGTAATTGTACAATATGTTTGTGTTGACTGTTCTGTACACGTGACATCTATTGCACGTCTGTCCGTCCTGGGAGAGGGATCCCTCCTCTGTGGCTCTTCCTGAGGTTTCTTCCACCTTTTTTCCCTGTTAAAAGGGTTTTTTGTGGGCAAGTTTTTCCTCACTCGAACCGAGGGTCTAAGGACAGAGGGTGTCACTCCCTGTACAGATTGTAAAGCCCTCCGAGGCAAATGTACTTTGTGACTTTGGGCTATACAAATAAAATTTGATTTGATTTGATTTGATTTGATTTGATTTGAATCTCTTCACACAGGCTACAAATGATGTTCATTCAAAAAGGGCAGCAGTCCTCAGGGCACTTTGCCTCTACCTTGGTGAGCATGATGGACATCTTATCCATGAGTATATGGTAAGTTAGTGTTTTTGCTTTTTTGTCATTTCGGAATGTAACTTGTGTAACTTATTCTAAACCTGCTCAAAGATTCTAAAGTTTTTGCCGTAGCTGTGGCTTGCCACTGGGTCTTTCATATCTGACAGAGGTGTCTAGTGTGTGTAAAAGAATCATTTACTGTTACAGTGCACTATAATAGATTACTTGACATGTAGTGATGCTTCTAGTGCTGCTTTACCTGTTCAAGTCAATATGGTAAAATGTTTTATTTGTGTTGCTTACAGTATATGATAGATCCCAGCATGGAGTCAAAGCACATCACATAATACCCATAAAACAACTTGATGCACAAATGTAGGTTGTGTGGACAAAGTATTCAAATGTTTCCCTTTTCTCCTATTTACTTAAAATATGCAGGACATCGAAGGAAATGACATCCAGACAGGCATGCAGAGGTGCACCATGGGCATTTATGTCATCAGCAAGGAGAATGGAGATCCTGGACATTATGATGACATTGGAATTTTTTGTTGAAGGAGTGATTATCCTGGGCAACATTGGATCTGAAGCCCAGGCCTGTGCAGTGATGCTTGGAGTGATCTACGCACTGAACCTGGCCTACCCCAAAGAACTGAGACTATTACAAATTCATTCAAAAAGTACTCATGCAGATGGATGGGGAAAAGCTCTCCCCCGGGGTTCTTGGCCTAAAGAACAAAATCAGTGTTGGACTGCAGGAATTCTTCAGCCATACTTGTAATGACATGATGTGGTTCTTTGTTTATTCTGTTAATTGTGAAGGGATGTCTAGTGTGATCTCAATGCAACTGCGGTAAGTGTTCCATGAAGATGAGAAAATGTTTGTGTACAGGATAGAAGTATTCACAGAGCCAGTGGTGAGGACATTACACCCAATACTCTAACTTACTGCTTCTTCTGTGTTATGGCTGTAATGAAGGATCACCTCTCTTGTCTGCTCCGGGCCAATATGTGACAGGATAGTCACTTGAATTCATCTTCATACACTCAACCAAGCCACATGTTTTATTATATCTGTTCTTCAATGAACCTTTGCAGTTTCCATAATGTTGTGACCTCAGAGTCAGGCAACCTGTGTTTGTTTCCCAGATGTGGGCCACTCTGGTATGGTGTGGAGTTATGGTTATGAAAAGGTCCTAGAGCCCTTGTTGAGAGATCTTGTAATTTTATAAAGTCAAGGTATTTTTATCGCACAGCTTGGAGATTTTGTAAAAGTCACTGTACAGTGTGTTATAGCAGACAACTTGGGAGCACACGGAATTGCTGGATTTACAGAGAATTTTGTATGTGAATACGTTTGCCGTTTCTGTCTGGCCCAGAAGTCTGAAATTCAGCAGAAAGAAGTGAGTTCAGATGTGTTTACTCTCAGAAGCAAAGAGACTCATGAAACACATGTTAGTTCAGCACAGGGCAATGTGAAACCATGTTATGGTGTTAAAAGGCAGTGTGTTCTCTCTGCACATCTTTCTCATTTCAGCGTTTGCACTGGCTACCCCCCAGATGTTGCACATGACATCTTTGAAGGCATAATACCAGTTGAGTTGGCACATTGTCTGAATCATCATTTGTATCATATTAAAGTTTGTTGTCTAAACACATTTTGTGGTTCTGGGTGGTGTATGATGCTCAGTGTTAAATGTTTTAAAAGTTGAACTAATTATAGCTAAAACATTTAATTAGATAGATATAGATAGATAGAGTACTTTATTTATCCTGAAAGGAAAATTCTTTCATTGCAGCAGCATTATAAAATAAAATATACATAAGAAAAATATACATACGGACTTGTGCAATAACTTACAAAATATGTCCATCAGCTCAACTGTTCCAGAATGAGTCTCCTCTCTCTGCACAGATGGAGTCATTATACAGAGTTATGGCAGTTGGTTGGTAATTATAATCAACTGAATTAAAAGGTTTAGTTTTAAACAATTTAATTGGTTTGAAAGAGCACAAAAAAATGAAAAATTATACATAATTTAAATACATTCAAAATGGGTTTAAGTGGATTTACTAAGGAAATTTAAGTGAAATGTACTCAAAGTAATTGAGGTGAAATTACTGATATAATTTTTTATTTGAATTGACTTAAAAATGATTAGTTGAGTCAACAAAACACTATATTTAGCTTCAGATAAAATTATTTTGTGCAAAAACTTGATATAAATAAAATTAAGTTTGTTCAACAAAACATTTTTTTTCAGTGTACAGATCCACTAATTGCAGCTCAATTTCAGCGATTCTGCATATGCTGCTTTGACTTGCAGGTCCAACTGGCAGTATTAGCATTAAATTCACTGGGGAGGGAAATATTCAGGCACTAATGCCATTGAATTTTTGAACCCCACTGGACACGAAGCAGAGCATTTAGACAGCCAGTCTTTGTTTACTTGCTCAGTGTTGGTCATTTTCTTGGTTAATGTGCTTTTAAATATGCTTCTACATGTGTAAATGTGCACCGCATATCACTGCAGTGCCCGCAGCACACAATTTTTGGGGGCAGTCTTTCAAGGGCATCTTTCTTTATGAGAGTTGAATCTGGGGCATCTGGACTTGTTTAGATGCATGAAGAAGACCTGTGAAGGCTTAATCTGGTAACTGGGTTTCCTCACCACAAACCCACATATGACTTGACTGATATGTAAAAACAGAATTGTACTGTTGTGGTTGATTGAGATGGGCCTGATTTTGAATCACAGGACTGCAACCAATGTGCCGCAGGCATATTAGTAAAGTGCTGCTTAATTGCTCCATCAGACATTTAGTCAGTTGCTTTCCTCTTGGCTCGAAAGCCTCTGGAAGGAAATGTAGTACAAGTACAATGAATTTTGTAATAGAAGGAGCATCTGTGAAATCACATTGAATTTTGTCCTTCCACTGCAGCCATCTGGTGGCTTGTACAGTAAAGTCTAAATATACTCACAGTAAAGTCACATGTAAAGTTACATGTGTGTAAATAAAGAGGAGTCTAACACTATACTTCAAACTACTTCTCCCATTGCTTACATCTGCTTGTTATTTGTATTACATTTGGACAAACTCCTTTGTGGACGTCTGCTATACTATATTTGTTTCTCTGCAACTGAAATGCTCTATATTTTCTGTTATGTGTCAATCTTTAATAAACATTTATCTATTATTCATGCATTTAAGGTGGACACAAAGTCCAAAAGACCTATTTCAAAATGATAGAAAAGCGTGTTTTTGTGATTTATATCAATACAACAAAGCTGAATTGAGAGGCTTGTACACATAATCTCATTGTTCATAAAGTAAACCCATTAACAAAGACAAGACTTTGACAACAAATATAAAATCCATATAACAAAGATTGGCCAGAAGGGGATTGTTTCATATTGCATAAGTGGTGTATTTTTAGTGAAATCTAAATGTTTGGATGAATGCAGATAAATGTGACACAGACATACAAAATTACTTTTCAGTAATTTTCTCTTTTCAGTCTCTGGTGTTTGTTAAATAAACTTTATTTATACAAATTTCGAAACCTTCCCATAATGCTTTGCGCAGCACGCCATTGTGACGTCACATTCCAAGATGGCGGTATCTGCGTGGCAAAATCAATATTGGCAGAAGACACTGTGGGAGAGCAAAAGGTATATGTTTCCTCTGCTTGCTTTGTCTGTTTGTAGCAATTACAGTACAAAGGTCCGTAACTGCTGTTAGTGGTTATTGATAGGGTTTGAAGGTGGAAGAGATCTAGCCAAAATGCAACGTGTTTCTTCCGGACTCTCACTGCTCTCTTGTGTTAGCTTGTTAGCTATATATGCTAGGCCGCCGCTTCAGCTAAGTAAATGAGATAACGTTACGAGCCATACTTTGGATTTAGCCTGTAAGTGTGCGTTACCCCAACGGAGCTTCAACAGAGTTTATTTTTGTTGTTTACACCCTAACGTACTCATACCAGGTGCAACCCAGTGTTGGTGTTTCGGTTGAACGTGTGGCTATGTTAACTGCCAAATGCGTCTGTCGTTGTTTCTACAGATGTTGAAAACAGGAAAAAAAGTGCGTAGCTGTCCTTACGAATGCCTCTTTGTTTAATTTGTTTCCCATTAACGTTACAATGTCAAAAAAACATAC
Organism: Miichthys miiuy; assembly: GCA_036365135.1. Lineage (NCBI taxonomy): Eukaryota > Metazoa > Chordata > Actinopteri > Sciaenidae > Miichthys > Miichthys miiuy. Next base: position 29,457,876 of record CM071602.1, read on the forward strand.
CTGATACCAGGAAGAGCAAACTCTCTCTTCCTGTTTACAACACCAGCAACATTCAAAACATTCATTCACATTGTAACATTAATCTGTAGTTACTACAACAACCACAGACACATTTGGCTGACAGTCGCCAGTAAACATAGCCACACCTTAAACCAAAACACTGGTTTTATTATCATTTAAATATACTTATATATTTGTCACCTGCATCAAACCTACATTTCCATACAAATTTAATTTCTTGGTAATAATCTTTTTACCAGCCACCAGCAGTACAGTGGATATAAAAAGGCTACACACCCCTGTTAAAATGCCAGGTTTTTGTGATGTAAAAAATAGGGATGCACCGATGCATCGGCTGAACATCGGTATCGGCCAATATTCGCCTCCTTAACTGCCATCGGCAAATAAAGATGACATTCACCGATGGCAGTGGCCGATGATTATATGGCGGGTTTTTGTAGCCAAAACACGGGCACTTAAGATCCTTCTTCCTGCGACCCTCTGTTCAGCAGGCAGCAGTCTCACTCACTCACTCACACACCCACTACAGCTCTGGCTAACGTGCCAACAGACACTCCCACTATCTTCAGCTCACTTCACGCACGCTGGCCCCGCCCGCCCTTAGCCTACAAAATAAAGTCTAAGAAATGTCTGCATGGAGCACAGCTGCTTACAGGTGTGCAGCTGACAGATGTGCAGCTTACAGTGACAGTTTCCTCATCGCTATCTGAACCACCATCCGATCCTCCCTCACTCACGTCCTGAGTGTCCTGGACATATCCTATATTCTGTGATTTTACATTTTTTATTTCTGACCGGCCCGTTTCAGTTTATGCCCGTACAGCCCAGTGTCTCCTCTCGTTCTCTCGATCGCTCCCAATTCACATATACCGCTAAAAATAAATGTGATAGTATGAAAACATTACAAGTGAGAAAATTAAATGAAACATTATAATAATTGCTGTGACCACAGCTGGACACGGTGGTCTATAACTGTCGTTTAGATGCAGATTGGCGTCCGAGGTATAAATGCTCAGAAATCAAGTTTGTTTCATTTTAATACGTTGTAAGGTTTAGAAGCCATCAAACACATATATTTAGGAAAAGTCACGGACTGAGAGACATGTAGTTTTAATGTAAACCTTCTCATTGAGTAAGCTTTTGTTTATCAGGCTAAAACCACTCAAATCATTTTGTTGGGCAGTGTAAGTACTGAAAAAATCTTTTCATTGATTAGTTAGCTATACACCAATCTAAGAGGGGTTTGAAAGTTATTTTTCAGAAAAGAACTTGTCATGTGAATTAAGGTTATATTAAATGTAAAAAAAAATGACATTAAAGCAGTCCCACCAGGATTTCACGATTTTTTTTTGTGATTTTTGCGATCAAAATGACTGATTTTGCGGCGGCATTTTCTCATTTTTTGCGAAGAATTTTGCGCCCCTTTTTTGTTGTTTTCTTTACTTTTAAACCACATCAAAAAGTCTAAACAGGCTTAATAAGACAAAAACAAGGCAGACAGATTGAGAAACACTGTTTCCTTTTTATTTTCTGTAAGAATCTTAACATTAGTACTGGAGTGTAAAAACGCATTTACCCCAGTACTGAGTGAGGCGAGATAATTAACCAAAACAAACAATCAAAATGGTTAGCAGTCACCCATATGCACAATGCACAAGTGATTCCAACGATCAATGATATAATCTGTACGTACTGTATAGTTGACTTTCGGCGATGGTCGAGGACTTTGTTACATGGGCTACAAAATAGTTTTCCTCCGGTTGCATGTAAAATTGCCGGATATTGTTTTGCTCGGTCATTTGCCAATATATATGACGGCAGGTGGGACTTGTTAGTAGTCGCCATCACTAACTAACGTTCCCACGGCGGTGTGTGAAAATGGCTGCGCGCGCGTGGTTATTTTGCAATAATTGTACGACATAGTAGGAAATATGCGGCCTCGTGAAAATATGCGGCATATTGCTGATTACGCGGTAATCCACGCGATCGCAAAATCGCGAAAAACTGGAGGGACTGTTAAAGGTTGTTTTTGTTTCATAAATTTGTCTGATTGAATTTGTGCTCATTCAAGGATAGTATGATGAAGAGCTAAAAGACTTTAAAGACAGTTCAGTAATGTTTCCGTGGCACAAAGGGAATTAATAACAAAAGAAAAACATCGGCATCGGCCAAGTTGTTATTTTAAACATCGGTATCAGTATCGAACTTCTTCCACCTTTCATGTGACCTCTAATGTGAACGATTCAATTAAAAAACAAACTGAAATCTTTTAGGTGGAAAAATAGGGAGGAAACAAGGAGACAACCAGGAGACCTACAGCACCATAAAAGGAGCTGCAGGCATGTCTGGCAAGTACTGCATGTGTACTACATGAGACAATAATCTCCCATTTTCTTTATACGTTTGGGCTATGGGGTGGGGTGGAAAGACGGAAGCCTTTTCTTTTGAAGAAAAACATCCAAGCCTGGCTAAATTTAGCAAAAAAATACATAAAGTCTCCCAAAAGCATGTGGGAAAGTGTATGCCCTCGCAATCTGACAGATCTGGAGCGCTTTTGTAATAAAATCAAAAGGTGCTTCAACAGAGTATTAGTTTAAGGGTGTGCACACTTATGCAACAAGGTTATTGTAAGTTTTTTATTTTTCCCACCTAAAAGATTTCAGTTTGTTTTTCAATTGTTCACATTATAGGTCACATTAAAGGTGGAAAAAGTGAAAAATTATTTATCTTTGTCTAATTTTTTTTACATCACAAAAACCTGGCATTTTAACAGGGGTGTGTAGACTTTTTATATCCACTGTATATTCATTATTCATTATCCAGTTTATTCGGTAAGAATAGCAATGTCTCCCTCTAACTTATATTCTAGTTAATTTCACTCATGGATTATCAATGTTATTTATTTAATAAATGTATTTAATTTACTCTTAAAAGTGTCTCCCTCCCGAACCCAAAATGGTAGTTTGTTCCACAGAAGAGGAGCTTGATAGCTGAGAGCTCTGGCTTCCAATCTACTTTTGGAGACTATAGGAACCACAAGGAACCCAGCATTCTGAGAGTGTTCTAGAGGGGTAGTAAGGTACTATGAGCTCTTTAAGATATGATGGTGCCTGACCATGAAGAGCTTTGTAGGTGAGGAGAAGGATTTTAATATTCTAGATTTTACAGGTAGCCAATGCAAAGAAGCCAAAATGGGAGAAATATGATCTCTGATCTTGGTTCCTGTCAGAACACGTGCAGCAGCGTTCTGAATTAGCTGCAATGCCCTAAGAGACTTATTGGAGCAGCCTGATAACAAGGAGTTACAATACTCTAGCCTAGAAATAACAAATGCGTGGACTTGTTTTTCTGCATCCACTTGAGACAAGATGCATCTGATTTTTGCGATGTTACGTAAATGGAAGGAAGCAGTCCTTGAAATTTGTTTTATGTGGACATGATCAAAAACAAGCATTTAGCTCAGTTGGTAGAGCAGCCGCCCTATGTGCGAAGGCTCAATCCTTGCTGCGGAAGCCCAGGGTTCAAATCCGACCTGTGACTCTTTCCCGCATGTCATTTCCCGTCTCTCTCTCCCCACATTCCTGTCACTCTTCAGCTGTCTCTATCAAATAAAGCTTGAAAGGGCCATATATAATAATCTTTAAAAAAAAAAAAAAAACTCCCAAGATTCTTTACGGAGGAGCTGGAGGCCAGGGTGATCCTATCTAAAGTAACTATCTCTAGAAGGAGAGTTTCTGAGGTGTTTGGGTCCAATTACAAGAACTTCAGTTTTGTCTGAATTTAACATCAGAAAATTGTAGGTCATCTAACGTTTTATATCCTTAAGGCATGCTTGAAGTTTAGTTTTTTCATGTTTCGCAAAATGGAGCTGCCAATGACCAGAGTCGCTTCTCAGCAGGTGTGTCGCTGAGTGGGGGAAATTAGTTTGAAACGTGGAGTGGTTGGTGGTGTTCTGTGGGCTTCAGTTTGGGGCTATGCTTCCTTCGGATAGTGACCCAATCGCCCGGCTGCTTGGGGGCTGCCGAGGAAGGCTAGCTTAGGTGGAACCACACCAGCTACTGGGGACTTGCTAACTATAGCAGCTACTGATTGTTCGGTGGTGTGGTACCGTGCCTCCAATTCACTAAGCCTCGCCTCCAAAGCAACAAATAAACTACATTTATTACAAGTACCACGATCAGTGAAGGAGGACGAAAAGTAACTATGTAGCACACCAAGCATGAGATAGATGATAGACAGACAGATAGATAGATGATTTTATTCATCCCCGAAGAGAAATTAGGTCGTCATAGCAGTCCGGTATATTTGAATACAATAAAAATACAATAGAATAAAATCCTGAGGTAGAAAAAATAAAAACACAGAATGGGACAAGGACACTTAAAAAAACACAAGATACATAAGTAGATAAGGTGCAGTGGCAAGATGATGGTAATGTTATTGTAAATAACAGTATATAATAGTAGCAGTATATATAGTATATAATACAATAATATAATAATACCAGTGTAATAGCATTATATAATAATAATAGTAGTAGTAATAATAATAATAATAAATAATATATATATATATACATAGAAATGTGTCATATTTATCCTGTGCACGGTGTGCATACATACATAACTGCAATATATAATATGTACACATACATATGTGTATATACACAAGATATGATATAATATGATAGTAGGGATGGGCGATATGGACTAAAAAAATGTATCCCGATAATTTATGTTTTTTATCACAGTAACGATAAAAATGACGATGAATAAACACCAATTCAGTCTAATCTTTTTGACTATAAATCTATCACCAAAATAATAATAAAGGCTAGGGCAGGGATCGGGAACGTTTTTGGCTGAAAGAGCCATGAAAGCCACATATTTTAAAATGTATTTCCGTGAGAGACATATAATATTTTTTAACACTGAACAAAATATATGCATGCATTTTTAAGACCAATAATTTTAGAGTATAATAAGTCTCTGGATTTATTCATTTTAATAATGTTGTTATACTGAAGCTAACCAATAATAAATAAAATACTTCTTATCATTAATGCAACCTCTGGTGCTGCATGGTCCCGATCATGCACCGATCACCATAGCAACCGTTGTGTTTCGGATGTAGACGCTCATGTGCACTCACGTACTGCTGAGTGAGATCTCCGGTCATTGGCTCATAAGCAGTTTCTTTTCCGAGCTTTTCTGTATCGTTACAATTTAACAAAATAACACGAAACACAACTGCTTACTCTTCTACTGATTTTAATTAGGACATTTTGCAACAAACGTAAAGACATTAAACGTGTGGTACACGTTGCGAAGGCTGGGTGCAGAGGAGACCACCGGGCTCTCTCCGAGGGGAGGGGGAGAGAGGGAGATGCCCGGCCAGGGCTCCGTCCAGCATGAACTAAAACACAGCACAGACAGTTCAGAAACAATTCGGAATGAGTTAAAAGGAAGACTGCATGTTGCTAGAGGACCTATTTTCTGACCCAGACTGCGGCCGTGACTGGTTCTGAATGAGGGCTTTATAGCAGGCAGCCGCTCTCCCATCTTCCTGGTACTGCGTACCGCCACTGAATGTTTTAGGTGTACGCGGTACCGGACCGTACCGGCTTACTTTCACCCCTGTCTGCGAACCAGATTCAATCATTGAAAGAGCCACATCTGGCTCGTGAGCCATAGGTTGCCGACCCCTGGGCTAGGGGCAGCTGGTGGTGGGCGTGTCTATACCTGCTGAATGTAACCGCTGTGAAACCATCAGGAAATAACTTTTTATTTTGCTGATTAATAACAGCTTTATCGAGGTCTGCGCACGCTCTCTGTTGTTGTAACTCTGTCTCTCTACCAAAGCGCTCTCTCTCTCGCTCGCTCGCTCGCGCTCTAATCATCGGACACAAATCAAATTAAACTTCTTTGTGTCATTATTTTGCGGCGTAAATTGCAAGTCGGAGTCAACTCAGATTTAGAAGCTGGTACATGAAATTAACAAAGTGAGAACACACACACACAGGTAGATTATCAGAGTTTAGCCCGTGAATCCACCTGGTCTCTGCTTCACGGACAATTCAGGCTGTCTGTGGAGGTTTGACTGATCTGAGTTTCTGATTGGTGGCCAGAGCGTGAGGAAAGAGCTCCTCGCTGCCCGGCGTATCTGCTCTGCCTTCCGCCATGTTTGTCAATATGCATGTTGGGCTGCGAGTGTGTTGTGCACATATATGCGTCATCAATGGGAATTTATCGTTTTTATGGTGGGAGGACACATTCTTACCCTGGGGAATGTTTTTGACAATATATCGTAAACGATGACATATCGCATATTGCTAATATACAGTTTATGTATAATATATGCATAATAAATACCTGACTATACAACATATACACACTATAGATAAGATAATATGGATATAAAAATATGTAAATAGCATGTGCAGAAAGATAAGAATATTGTATAAATATAATATCAATATGGTTTATATTAACGGGTCAATGACAAATACATCTTCTAAAAAGGTATTTTTAAAAAGTATACAAATTCATATATTCAGTATAATAACTACACACATTCCATTTAGAAACCATTTGGTTAATTTAATCATTTATTGGTTTAAATTGGTTGCACCACCTGACGAATATTGGTTGTACCACCTGACAACATTAGTTATGACATGAAATATGTTGAAAAAAAATTGTTGTATTTTCATTTCAAATAGTAACGTGTTTTAGTCATCAGTCTATTTAAATTTTCTTAAATAGAGATTTAAACCTAACCCTAACCCATCAAAAAACACTTACAACATTACAACACTATAACACTATTCTAAATGGCAACAATGAAGTATCATTTAACAAAATCTAAACATTTTCAAATGTTGGGTCAACGTTGGTAGACAATATCTCAGTTCAGTCTCAGTTTTATGTATTAAAATATTCACATTCTGAATGCATTAGCCGTGTGTGCCATGAATTGAGATGCTCTGCAATCACTTTGAGCACTTCAGCTGCATAGAAAAAAATGATGTCAGCACGATGGGGCCAAGTGAATGCATTTTTTTCCTTCCAGTTGCTGCATGCAGCTCACCTCAATCTCTTCCCCAACTACTTGAAGGACCTGCCCCACAAATGGCTGACCTTCGTAATTCACCATGATAAACTTTCCATTTAGATCACTGCTCTAATGGGCGCTCTCATGCGCGTTCTCATGTGCAATGGCCTGAGCACTGGCTGTTTTGAGGTCGACCATTATGGGATTGTGGCACTGGCACTGGTCTGCTGCAGAAACAGGAGATCTCTCTGTGCATGACTTTACCTGGTTCAGTGGAGATTACTTGGTGCATCACCAAAGTTCCCTTTACAGGAGGCACAACCTCAGGGACCGCTTCATCAAATCTTCTGATGTCCTCCTCGGTCACCCAGAAGAACTTGACATCTGATTTCCTCTCTGTTAGGAGGTTGTAAAAATCTTCTTCTTCTCCACCCCTTTAGACAGCAGAGTCAGCAGTGCACTTCACTGCACCGCCAACTGCATCGGGGGCGCCTTTTCCATGGGACTTCTCTGAGAAGTATCATGTCACCTGCTGGAAGCCTGAGAGGAAGGGAATGGTGCTGAGCAAATAAAAATTATTTTTATTGTGGTATTGGGTGACTGGACCATCACTCATTACATGTAGAATTATAGGAGATGGATTGCAATTATTCATCACATCCCTCAGCACTGGCTCCAAGTGGGCCCACACAGCCCTGTCATCATGCCAAAGGGATGCAGAGATGGTCGCATAGGACTGTGAGCCTGCTGCTGTATAAGCCACACGTGTGGACTGTGGCCTGCTTCTGACTCCCTCCAAAATGAAAAGTCTGCACCTCACTATTAAGTTTGCATGAAAAATTATCTAAAAAAGTCTACATGGAGGAGAATTTCATCTTCTCTTAGTCTTTCTTTTAAAGCCCTCCACTCTTTGGCTTGGTGCAACCAGTTGTAGTGGTGTTTGGCGAGGCTGTCGAACTTCTGATTGAAAATGGTCAACAGTTCAGCACATGTTCCAGTTTGTGTTTCTTTTACAAAATTCATGTATGTTTTTGGCCCCTCTGACGCAGATTTTCTGATCCACTGATGCCATGTGGTATTGGAATTTCAATCTCATTATAACAGCATTTGGGGCAGACTCGATACATGCATGTCTTGTTGTCTGGACAATAGAAGACAACAGCTGAGACATGCTGGTAGTTTTCAGGAGACCTTTCTGGTGCAGTTTTTCATTCCAGAGTTTGACATTCTCATGGTCTAAGCACGCACATTTATTCCTTTCTGATAATTTTGCTGGCGTTACGAAAAATGGACATTATCGAACAAACTGTCTGTGAGACTTTTGCACTTCAAAATTATACTGCAGGTGGAGTTCAGTGAGGGGTTTTACTAATACACGTCTCAGTTGTTTGTATTTGTTTTTTGTCACTGTGTCCTTTCTCCCTGGCAGTAAGTGACTGTTCTCATCTCGACAGAGGAAGTCTACAATTCTTTCTTTTCTCTGCACGGCCACTGAACTTGATCTGTCTCCTTCAGTAGATTTAGCCTTTTGCTTCTCAGGCTTCATTTTCTTTAATCTTTCTATGCGTTTTCTTAACTTTTCAGACTCTCTTTTGGCAGCTTCCACTTCTCGTTTCATTTTTTGCATTTTCCTGCGCAACTTTGCTTTCTCTCTTTTCCATCTACTGCATGCTTCTCTTTGTGGTGTTGAGGATGCCTTAGTAGCATCTACAGTGACAATATCCTTGTTGGGAGGGTTAGGTTCAAGCTCTGCTGGGGGTTCTATTGACTCTGGTGTGAAATTCAAGATTTCCTCCATGGCCCTTTTCCTGTCCCTGTGCTTTCTCTGATCTTGCCTCCACTGTTGCCTAATTTTTTTTCTTTTCTTGCTTAGACAGTTGGCTGATGGGGGGGCTTCACAATTTGTCCCTCTCTCTTCCTCCTCTGATAACTATAAAACACAAGGACTAATAAATTGACAAATTCCCATTTAAGAATTTGAAAGTTGTAATATAATAGTAATAACTGTAAAATGAACTGTTGTGTCTAGATGTATTACCTCTCTTTTCTTTTTGCAAGATATGCGTCCCTTGCAGCTGGGTCATTGTTAATGTGCGCCCTGTGTCGTCCTCATTTTTCTTTAGTGGATAGTGGCATCTAAAATGTACAAATTATCATATAAATTATTTTAAAGTGTGTAATATCTTTAAATTTAAAAATAGTAAACATTTTAGAAGTTTCATGGATAATCTTAGAGCTTTGAATAGCATTATATAGTGACATTCCTTGCAGTTGTGCCACCTGACTATCTGGTTGCACCACCTGACTATTGCAACTAATCTCAGGTTAAACAGGCTTCTGTTTGGATGCTTCTACCCTTGTCATGAAGTTCAAACAGACCACTTAAAAAAAAAAAAGTTTTATGATAAAATAACATTTTTCTAGTTTTACATTGGTTATACCACCTGACATGGAAAGCGTAACAGCCTACATATTTCAGTATTTGGAGTGGATTGTTGTACAGGGTACAGAGTGCAAAAGGTGACAGGTAGATTTAGTCCAGTTCTGTGATAGTGGCTCTGACAGAGGTAGATGAGTTACAAAGTGTTATTGCAGTAGGGAGGAACGATTTCCTGTATTGTTCCTTGGAGCAGCTGGGTTGAATGAGTCTGTTGCTGAAGCTGCTCTTTAGCTTGTCCAGTGTTTTGTGGAGGAGGTGAGAGGGATTGTCCATGATTGCCAGCAGTTTTGCCAGCATCCTGTCCTCCACCACCTTCTCCAGGGTGACAAGCTTAGAGCCAACAACAGACAGCTTTCCTGATTAGTTTGTTCAGTCTGTTGGCGTCCTTTGCCTTGATGCCCACACTCCGGGACACTGCAGCAAAGAAGATGGTGCTCGCCACAACAGACTAGAGTTGTCGCGATACCAAAATGAGTAACCACGATACTATACCAGACAAAGTATCACGGTTCCGGGTATTATTGCGATACTGCTGCCTTTTTTATTATTATTTTTATGAACTGCAATGTATTTGTACAAGTTATAAATACTACTGTGCTTCTGCCATGGTGAGTGTGTTGTGTCGTGTTTGTGACTCTAAGACAGACTCTAATTTTTTGACGAGACAGAACTTTAGCTTGTTTGTTTTGAAGCGAATTTCTATCAAAGCGGAGCTGTCTTCATGGAGTTCGTTCTTGTCGGCAGAAATGCACGAACAGCCAATCAGCTAACAGACGGGTGGACCCAGCGTGCAGAAACAGCCTATCATATCCCCGGACGTTACCAGTAACAGGCAAACAGCCAATCAGCTAACAGACGGGCGGAAACAGCCTATCATATCCCCAGACGTTACCAGTAACAGGCAAACGGCCAATCATTCAGCAGCTGTGTAGTTCAGTTGCAGTAGTTGCCATGTTGGTTTGTTTACAAGGGAGTAGCATGCAGTGAGAAGCCGGGAGGAGAGTAGAGGCGGCCGCTATGTAGCGGAAACTGGCACCGGTAGTATAGTAATCCACTGTAGTACCGTCATGTAGAATTTCTAGTATAGTAGGAACCGTTATGATTTGGCACCGCGGGGTACCGTGGGTATCGTGTAGCTCTACAACAGACCGATAAAACATCTGCAGCATCTTGTTGCAGACGTTAAAGGACCTGAGCCTCCTCAGAAAGTAAAGCCGGCTCAGACCCTTCTTATAGATGGCCTCTGTGTTGGTGGACCAGTCCAGTTTATTGTCCAGTGTGACACCCGTACAGGTACCATCTCCACATCCGTCCCACTAATGCAGACAGGAGAGGGCAGGGGCTTGTTCCTCCTGAAGTCCACCACCATTTCCTTCGTCTTCGCCATGTTCAGCTGCAGGTGGTTCTCCCCACACCACTTCACAAAGCAGACGACCAGGTCCCTGTACACAGCCTCCCTACCACCCTCAACACACCCCACAATGGCCGTGTCATCAGAGAATTTCTGCAGATGACACAACTCAGTGCAGTACTTAAAGTCAGCAGTGTATGTGGTGAAGAGGAAGGGGGACAGCACAGTTCCCTGGGGGGGGCCCCTGACACAGTTCTGTAATCTCACAAACTGTGGTCTGCCCGTCAGATAGTCATCGACCCAAGTGATAAGGGGGGGCACCCACCTGCGTGTTCTCCGGTTTGGCCTTCAGCAGTCTGGGCTGGATGGTGTTGAAGGCGCTGGAGAAGTCGAAGAACATGATCCTGACTGAGGTGTTGGCTCTGGCCAGAGAGGAGTAAGCCTTCTGCAGCAGATAAATGGTTGCACCATCAACCCCAACATGGGGCTGATATGCGAACTTTACCATTTCCATTTACTTTCTTGGGCTTCATTTCCTCACACAATAGCGCACTATTGCAGTGTCTCAGTAACAACCGTCAACATAAAAGAGAAGAGCGTGGTAAGTGCAAGTCTTGCACATCAGCAAATAGACGTCAGGCCGTCAGTTATGAGAAATGTTACTCTTTACAACAAATTAAAGTAGCCTGTAATCCAACAAATAAATACGAATGAAGTGAAACTGTTACGAGAATTTTTAAAGAAGAACCCTTGAATAAGGAGGACTGGATTCAAAGTATCAAAGTTTAAGTTGAATTTATTATTCTTGTACAAGAAGGAGCGTTTAACAGTGCAACACACAAAAGGGGTTACAGAGAAAACCCTCCCTGAGGAGCTTTATCAGTTGGTTCTTATACAATTTTCTTAAAATGGGCTGTCTCGGATATCTCCCCACTAACAATTTCCTTTTTTGGTTTTCCGCTTAGTAATGAACATTATGTTTCTTGTCCAAAATGACACTTCCCCTAACCTGCCTCTCTTGTCCTTGAACTTTTTTTTTTAATTATCTCTCCCTGCCAGCCTCAGTAAAACATACCAGATAAGGGGAGTGGACAAGGTATGCAAAAGACAGAAAACACACACACTCTCTATAAGAGTTAAAACATCTGCACCCCAGTATACTCCTAATTTTTATAACAGAAACCAAGAAAATCACAAGACTGAAATACTCACATTTGGTTAATGGGAGAAGTGACATTTCCCCTCCAACATTATCTTTTTAACATCAGGCTTGACAGCTGTTAGCCTTATGCACCCGCAGTCCTCCAAAGACTGGTTTGATAGTTTTTTAGATAGATTTTGATAGATTTTTAGAGTTCATTTTTGAGAATGCAGCTTCACAGGTGTATGTTGATCCGAACATGGTGAGCACATACATGGCCAATGTCTTCAGTGTCATACTTTTGGGACAAGCCACCCAAAAGGCGCTCAAACTTTCAGCACCACGGAGAGCAGGCTTCATTCAATTCAATTCAGTTAAATTTTATTTATATAGCGAAAAAGCTATCTCATGACACGTGTCACCAGTGGCCTGGATGTCAATTAGTTCACTGTTATTAGCCTGTGACAGTGAACACAAAATGCAGCTTTTCAAGATTTTTTTATGCTACAAACTGAGTTTATCTAGCCATGTTATGTACAGCTAAAGCAACTTTACTACTGCTTATACAATGCACTTTTCTGTTTGATCTTTCACACACCGGCAAAGACTCTCCACAACAAACCAGCTAGACTACATCACGTCACATCACAGGTTACCTTGATGCACAGAGGGGGCAGTGGTAGAGTATTCACATCCTTTACTTAAGTAAAAGTACTAATTCCACACACTGTAAAAATACTCAAGTGAAAGTCTTGTAGTGACAATGTTGAGCAGGACCAGACTGTTACCTAAATGGTCACATGCAACCATTGTTTTTATTTTAACTGGCACAACTTTTCGAATCAAATCAAATTAAATTTTGTCACAGCAGTGCTACCAGTGGAGCCCTGTTACATAAACATACAATATGTAAGTATAATAAGGAAAATTTCCTTAGTAATGCAGAAAAATGTCCTCTGTGTAGAATGTAATCTCACTCTCTCTCTGTCGCTCTCTCATTGCTACCATATCTCCATTACAGTTTATAGTTAGTTAATGATTTGCTGCTGCTGTGCATCTGTGTCTCTCTATCTCTATCACAGGTTCCACTGCTACTGTAATCATTTTATCATTCATTGTCATTTTATCATTCATTGTTTTTGTACAATATGTCTCTGTTGATTTGTTTTGTACACATGACATCTATTGCATGTCTGTCCGTCCTGGGAGAGGGATCCCTCCTCTGTGGCTCTTCCTGAAGTTTCTTCCACCTTTTTTCCCTGTTAAAAGGGTTTTTTTGTGGCCAAGTTTTTCCTCACTTGAACCGAGGGTCTAAGGACAGAGGGTGTCACTCCCTGTACAGATTGTAAAGTCCTCTGAGGCAAATGTATTTTGTGACTTTGGACTATACAAATAAGATTTGATTTGATATGTTATTTATTGACAATTCATTATTTATATATATATATATATATATATATATATATATATATATATATATATATATATATATATATATCTTATTATCTTTTTCTTCTTTGCAGATTGATCTGACATCACGTTCCTCCTCCTTTACTGCACTTAGACTCCTTTGTTTTTTGAGTCAAGATCATAATCTGCAGGTATGGCTCTAGCATGGCAACTGTTTACAGTTTTTTGTATACGATGTTTAGGAACATCTAATGAGATCTGACAAGATCGACTTAACTCAAAAGTATTTATGCAGTATGTCAGAATTGGTATCAGTCCTTATCAAAGTTAAGCTAGGACTAATCTCTATAAATGGATATCTGCATATCATGTATCATCATGCAGAATCTATAGACCAAGATTTAGGAATCAGAAGCGCTGGTCTAAGGTGGTCTAAGTAGTACTGACATGTAGGTGGCTGGTGAACTGTCTGTAAGAGAGGCAGAATACCTTACCTGAAATATAAGCACTTGAACTTTTTTTTTTTTTAAATTGATCTGCATTTATATGTAGATATAGAGATGCGTATATATTTCTTGTCTTGTTTTTCCCGTCATTCCGGTGTTTAAAATCCGACTGCAGAGAAAATCTTGGCCCAGATATCTGTTATCTGTTTTCCAGATATTCGTTGGCTATACTACACGCCTTAAACATTTACCATTTCCCCAGTAGCTAAATCATCGTCAGACAATAGTCAATGGGTTCAGAGATTGAACTAGGGCTAGAAATACAATACAAATGTTGCATTCATTTAATGATGTCTTACCTGGATAGAACTTGATGTAGGTAAAACTGAATTAAATGAGAAAATCTAGTCATTAATATGACTTGTCATGGTCAGGTGAAGATAAAGGTAAGACCACTGTCAGGTAAGACAAAACAGTACTGAAGGACATTGTTGTGCAGCAGTAGCTGTACAAAAAAGTAAAATATCAATAAAGTTGCAAGTATAAAAAAGTCATAAAACAAATATCAACAATTAACGTTCTTCAAATCCATTATTCGATTTGACATTAAGTGGTAAATGGACTGTACTTACACTACCGTTCAAAGGTTTGGGGGCACTTAGAAAATTCTATGCTTTCCATGAAAACATACAAGAAATTGGTTTAAATAAGACACACCGCAAAATGAATAGGAAATATAGCCATTGACAAGGTTAGAAATAATGATTTTTAGTTGAAATAATCTATCACGTTTGGTTAATGGGGGAAGTGACATTTCCCCTCCGACACTATCTTTTCAGGCTTGACAGCTGTTAGCCTTACGCACTCCCAGTCCTCCAAAGAGGACTGTCTGTCTGTCTGTCGGTCTGTCCGTTTGTCTGTCTGTCTGTCCATACATACATACATACATACATACATACATACATACATACATACGGTCAAGCTGCTCCCACAACAGCTCAATAGGGTTGAGATCTGTTGACTGTGCTGGCCACTCCATTGCTCCTAATTGAGCTGTGCATTAATCTTTTCATTGGCCAGTCTGAGATATGGCTTTTTCTTTGCCACTCTGCCTAGAAGGCCAGCATCCCTGAATCGCCTCTTCACTGTTGATGCTGACACTGGTGTTTTGCAGGTACTGTTTAATGAAGCTGCCAGTTAAGGACCTGTGAGGCGTCTGTTTCTCAGACTAGATACTCTAATGTACTTGTCCTCTCGCTCGGTTGTGCTCTGGGCTCTCCCACTCCCCTTTCTATCCTGGTTAGAGCCAGGTTTGTGCTGCTCTGTGACTTGAATATTACACAGCATTGTACGAGAACTTCAGTTTCTTGGCAGTTTCTCGCATGGAATAGCCTTCGTTTCTCAGACAAAGAATAGACTGACACATTTCAAATCAAATCAAATTTTATTTGTATAGCCCAAATTCACAAAACACATTTTGCCTCAGAGGGCTTTACAATCTGTACAAGGAGTGACACCCACTGTCCTTAGACCCTCGGTTCGAGTGAGGAAAAACTTGCCCGCAAAAAACTTTCCTATTCATTCCTATACGAAATTTTTCGCAGTTTTTCGCGAATAAATTCTCGAAAAACTCGCGAAAAGTAATAGCATGGGATTCGGGATGAAGACGCACGTTTTGATATATAATTTGTTGGGTTCCTCTCACCGCTGTGGGCCGCATTCATCGGCCGTTGGAATGCACTCGGCACTAACTAGAAAATTCCTGCGGAAATTTTGAGAGTGCCGAGTGGGCTGTTGCCGGGGGTCTGCATTCAAAAAGCACACCTCAGCACACCTACAGCCCTCTGGGCATCCACACTAATAAAGATTTGAAGAACAATAGTGTGGAAGCCCTCTGGGCATCCACACTAATAATAATAATAAAAACTAGAAAAATTGCATTTTTTTAGCCCATTTACCTAAACTATATTTAATTACCGTTGCAGACTTTTCAAGAAAACAACAATGCTATCTTTACAAAACATTTCATGAATATTACCAACATACTATTAGCAGCCATTAGTACATTTGTAAATTTGTAAAGTAATAGCACTAATGTCCTGAAGGAATGGCATCTGGTGATATAATGTGTATGTTTGTATGACAGGATTTGTGGCGCCATCTGCTGGGTGTTAAAGTGTAGTGGGTTCAGTTGAGAGATTTGAAGATTTGCAATGTATATATTTTTTATATCTTATGTATTACATGTCATGTATATTGCATATTAGTGTGTGTGAAACGCGCACTGGAAAGAATGTGCGTACGACTTATTTACACGTGCACGCGCATAAAACACATCTGAGCAGAGACAAAGGAGGATGTGAAGTGGGAGGTTTGAATAACCACACCTGAGCACAGTGAATGTATTTATCACACAGTAACACAGTAGTTGAACGGTGGTTCATCTACCATGGCACTGAACCTTTAACTGATAAAATACAGCTGTACTGATCTCATCAAGTATGATGGCACAGATCACAACATGAACAGAATAAAAACACATGTATGTAACTAAACAAATACACTAACAAAGTTAACAGTTTCGTGCTTAGCCGTGTTAAGCTATGTAAAGCTAAAGGCCCAGTACATTACCGGTCCATAAAGAAAAGAGTTGCGTTGATTCGCCGTTTGGGTCCGCCAGTCCTGTGAGCTGGTCGCTCTGTGTGTAACTATTAGCGGCAGAGACACCTGAGGACGTTAACGGCTCATTACAATCAGCTGGCAGTTGTAAACATTGCTGAAACGGGAGTATTACAAGGCTTTCCTGATCGTGTTGGTATTTTTAAAATGTGATTTCCGGTACGGAATGGACTTTTTTCGCCTGTCGCTCCATGTGTAACTTGTCGCCTTACAATCAGCTGGCAGACTCCTGTGCTTCATGCGCTGTCCGTGTGTCTGTGTCAGGCTGCTGCACAGTGAGAGAGCACGGCTGATAACGGCAGGAAGTACACGACAGAAATGACCGATTTCAGGCTAGACCGTTGTAAATATCTCTGAAACGACTTGACCGGGAGTATTACGAGGCTTTCCTGATCGTGTTGGTATTTTTTAAATGTGATTTCC
This sequence comes from Miichthys miiuy, assembly GCA_036365135.1. Lineage (NCBI taxonomy): Eukaryota > Metazoa > Chordata > Actinopteri > Sciaenidae > Miichthys > Miichthys miiuy. Next base: position 29,474,840 of record CM071602.1, read on the forward strand.
GTTACGGAATGGACTTATTTCGTCTAGTAAAGGAACGGGTTTGTCTGCTTGCCTGAAGAAAAATCACTCCTTTTTTAACATGGACGTTAATGGGAGTGCTGCACGGACTAGCTGGTGCTCACAGGCTCGTTATGCCGAAACGGTAAGATTGACAGCTTCAGTAGTGGTAACACTGCATAGGTATTAAGTTTTTCCTACGTTTTGCTGGGTAAATCATGTCTGTAGCGTGAAATTTGCGGCCCGGGGAGGCTGGGAGGTTTTTGACGGACGTGTTAGCTGTTCTTTCACTCTAGCTCTGACGTCACCCACTCTAGCTGGCCCCATACACACCCATTGTAAACGCTGCTGTGGAGTAAAAACATGCTCAACTTTAATGTTTAATTGTTTAAAAATGGTAAAAGATTTTGTAAAGTTGAGTACAGAGTTAATAGTTTAACATCTTGTGTACAAGTAGTAATTTGAATGAAGTCTGTAGGACAAGTTATGCAGTCGCAGTGTGTAGTGGGTCTGTTGAGAGATTTGAGGAATTCCCATTCATCCTTATGATGGGAAAATTTTACAAAATGTTTAATAATTTGTACAGTATTAATAGTAGAGATCTGTAAAGTAATAGAGCTTGCTCTGGGGAAAGATGCCTCGTGTCGTAGGCACTCGGCACTAAGTAGAAAATTCCTGCGGAAATTTTGAGAGTGCCGAGTGGGCTGTTGCCGGGGGTGTGTATTCAAAAAGCACACCTCAAATAGTAATTTTTAACATGTTTATTCACACACATGAGCAGCTAACACTAATGCGCTAGCCACTAATTCTAGCATTAGACGCAAATGTTAGCAATTTGTTTTGCTGTTGCTAACATTATTGAAAAAGCACACCTCGAAGAGTAATTTTTAACATGTTTATTTACACACGACCACTAATTCTAGCATTAGCCGCTGTGTCTGTTAAGGAGAGAGTCTTTTATTTTGAAGGGACTCTTATTTAGAAAGCCTTTTGTCTTGTCTGTGTGTGTGTGTGTGTGTGTGTGTGTGTGTGTGTGTCTGCGAGACATTAAAAATGTAGCCTTGATAGTCATTGATTAACTAAAAGACATTGATTAACTAAAAGACAGTGCCTTGTGCCTCTAGGCCAGGGGTCGACAATTAGCGGCCCGCGGGCCACAACTGATAAGTAACGTGACAAAACAGCAGCCAGAACATCCTTGCAGCCTCTTTACTTGACGCACAGGTTGGAACGCTAATTGGCACGTGCGTCAGCGGCATGGGGAAACAGATCTGCGCTGCTGTATACATTAGTTACGGCAGGTTGCCTGTTTCATGACAGACACAGGAGATGCAGCAGTGGGCGTAATAACAGCACACAGAAGCAAATTAATGTTTTTTAATAAAATTAAATGCATTTTTAAAGTTAAATAACATTTATTTTTAATATAATAGAAAAAATAGAAAACCTTTTTTTCCAGTAGGAAAGTATGGTCATGGCCTAGGATGGAATTGTCAGAAAAAAAATTGGCCCGGGTCCAAACTTATTTGCCGACCCCTGCTCTAGGCACTAATAAGAAGAAACACGCAGAAGAACAATAGTTGTAGCCACGAGGCTTGACTCCCCATAGCTTTGCTATGGAGGAGTCATGCCTTGTGTCGTAGCCACGAAGCACGTGGCTTGTATGCAGCATGTATATATATGTATATATGTTTGATCCAAACCAAACAGTGATTGATGGAACAGAGAACAGACTGAACAATGGTTGTGTAAAACTGGATCAGCAGCTCCTTAGGCAGGTTGAGCTTCCTGAGCTGGCACAGAAAGTACAACCTCTGCTGGGCTTTTTTGACGATGATGTCTGTGTTGGTCTCCCACTTCAGGTCCTGGGAGATTGTGGATCCCAGAAACCAGGAGGGGCTTCTCCTAAAGTCCACAGTTTTGAGTGTGTTCAGCTCCAAGTTGTTCTGACCGCACCAGCAGACCAGCCATTCAACCTCCCGTCTTGTATGCAGACTTATCACCGTCCTTGATGACAGTTGTGTCGTCTGCAAACTTCAGGAGTTAAGAGACGGGTCTTTTGAGGTGTAGTCGTTGGTGTAAAGGGAGAAGAGCAGTGGGGATAGCATAGATACATCCCTGGGGGGGGCGCCAATGCTGATTGTCCGGGTGCCGGATGTGATGCTCCCTGCTCACCTGCTGTTTAATATTTCAAATCTGCAGTAAAACACGTTCAGCTTGTCAGCCAGTTGATGGTTCTCCACAGTGTTGGGGGATGGCCTCCTGTAGTTGGTAATGGTCTGCAGGCCTCTCCACACTGATGCTGGTCATTGGAAGAAAGGCTGTTTTTGATCTCTTCAGTGTAGCTCCTCTTAGCTGCTTTCACCTCCGTCGTCAGTGTGTTTCTGGCCTGGCTGTACAGTACTCTGTCCTCACATCTGTAGGCCTCCTCCTTGGCCTGACGAAGCTGCCTGAGTTTTGCAGTAAACCAGGGTTTGTTGTTATTGTATGTGCGGAAGGGTGGGCACACACATGTCCTCACAAAAACTGATGTATGATGTCACGGTATCAGTCAGTTCATCCAGGTCTGATGCTGCAGCCTCTAAAACACTCCAATCAGTGCAGTCAAGGCAGGCTTATAGATCCATTTTGGCCTCGTCGGTCCATCTTCTCACCGTCTTGACCACAGGCTTAGCAGATTTCAGCTTCTGCCTGTAGGTCGGGGTAAGATGAACCATGCAGTGATCAGAGAGTCCCAAGTCGACTTAGTGAAAATTGATGGCATCATGAATAAGAAAGTATACCACAATATTCTGGTGAGGCACAGACTGCCATCTAGGTGTTGTCTTATTGGGCCTAAATTTATTTTCCAAGAGGACAATGACTCTAAACATTGTTCTAACTATTGCCAGAACTACCTGTGACAGAAGGAATCTGCTGGTACCCTCAAAGTCCGAACTCAACCCCATTGAGCAAATTTGGGGCAAGTTGGAAAATAAACTGGACAGATCTACCTTCATGCCTTTCGCTTGAGTTACAGAAGGCATGGGATAAAATTAGTGTTGAAGTTCTCGGGAAATATATTGACACAATGCCAGAGAGATGTGCTGCTTTAACTGCTGCAAAAGGTGGACATACCGAATATTAAAGTTAAAAGCAGGGGCGGTGTTTAGCTCAGTTGGTAGAGCAGCCGCCCGATGTACGAAGGCTCAGTCCTTGCTGCGGAAGCCCAGGGTTCGAATCCGACCTGTGGCTCTTTCCCGCATGTCATTCCCTGTCTCTCTCTCCCCGCATTCCTGTTACTCTTCAGTTGTCTCTGTCAAATAAAGCTCAGAAAGGCCAAAAAAATAATCTTTAAAAAAAAAGTGGATAAAAACAGTAGGACTCACTTCATCTGATAGGTGTTGTGCTCAGAGCAACCATATGTATGTTTCAAGAACATTATGAAATGCAATCATGTTTTGGAGGCTAAAAAAAGGAAATATTTTCAGATCTGTCAGGTGTGTCTAGTGATCTGTCTAATCATTTTGGCCACCACTGTACATCCCTGAAATTTCATCATAGTTCATGGTATTTGACAAGTATTTCAGGAAAATGTAAAAGCACAGCTGCTGGTGATAGCCTACAATGCTAATAAGGGCTGCAGCTGCTGTTTTTGCAACTGCTGTGCAATGAAGGGGTTTTATTGCATTGTTGCATTAAAGATGTATAACCCAAATGCAGCATCTCCTTATCAGTTTAGTAGAAAGAGGAGTGTCTGAATTTTACTGTATTCAAAGTCATACCTTGGTATACCGTATACCTTGATATTATGGCCCAAGCCTACAGACATCTGCAATAGTTTTTTGAATTGTTCTTTATAAATATAGGCTTCTAAAGAGAGACTACTAGAGGCTCATCGGGAGGATTGCGGAGCAAAACAGGCTTCTGTAGAACAACAAAACTAAAGTAAATTGAGTAATAATGCACTGCAGCTCCAGCTGCAACATGAACCTACCCTTAGCTTAGCTGCGCAACATGCCAATGCCAAGTTCAGCAGCCTAAACAATATACACACAATACAATAGTCATATCTTGGACAGCCGGACACAATATCGATCCATCATTTAACTTGAACAGTTAGGAATCCATATGGTTTTAGCAGACTAAATTAGGTTTATATAAGGGTGCCTAATAAGCAACAGCAGGCAGCTGAGGCTATATTTCCAATGCTAGAGTCTGTAGTATTAATTTAGCTTCAGTATTGTAAATGTTCTTGCTCTCACCAATCTGTCTTTATTTGATGATTTCAGAGCTGAGACGTGCTGAGGGAAGGAAAAGAATTTAAAGGACGTTAACGTTCACTGATAAGCCAGTGACATGAGTTCTTCAGAAGAGGTGAGGTCAGGGTCCAATGTTTGCTGCAGCTCATTGTATTGGAATGTTCAATCAAAGAATTACAATCAGTCATTGTCATATATTGCTTAGCACAAACTATATGCAGACCTGATGTAAAACACAAAACAAAAACTGTGGTCAATCGACTTATGTGTTGTAGTGATGTTGGCAGCAGTGAAGTCAGCCTATGACAAGAGTTAATTTATTTTGTTTGCTACAGTAGGTGTTGACTGTGGAGGACACTAATTTTGGGCCATGGGACTCATGTGAACTTGCTCAGATTTGGTAATTTTTCCTTTGTTTATGTCCTTCTACTATGAGCAAATAGGCTACGTAGTTTTACTTTTTTGGCTGTTTTTATGATCGGATATATACATTTTGTGTTTTATGTTGAAATTATTTATATTGAAATTAACTGAATTCTCCATGCCGTTTCTTTGTCTGACTTTTGGCCAGCTGGATCTGCTTTTTTTTTTTTTTGTTTATTACATAATCCATGTTTGTCATTTCATAGTTTTGATGTCTTCAGTGTTAATCTACAACATAGAAAGTAATAAAAAAATAAATGATTGAGAAGGTATTCATACATTGACTAGCACTGTAGATTTTACTGTAGGCCTTAGATTTTTCAGATTTTGGATGTTTGTGTTTTTGTGAACTATTTATTCAGGTAATGCGTCTTGATAGGCAAACAGAATATCCATAGGCATAATACTTTTTTATTGTTCATGATATGCAGAGTTGAACAGCCAAAGGTAAAAAAACAGCTTACAATAGAGAGAGAGAGATGAATATAGGATTTCCAGTGTTAATTCTTATGTTGAGAGACAATTTTACTGTTTCTATCAGTTTCTGTTCCTTTACTGTTTTATCAGTGTTTAGTAAGTAAAAAACTTGAAAAAAAAAGAACTACCAATGTCAGTATCATTATAAGCCATTCAGAAAATTACTGTTTTTAGCATTTGCTAATCTAGCAAAATGCATCTTATTGTGCAATTCATCCAACCAGTGCCTTCACAGAGTTCACATAATGATGCTAAATGTGTGTGAATCAGAAGTTGATAAGGTCCCCTCTGTTTTTATTTCTGTTTTTCTCAGTTGAAACGGACAGACGCAGACAGCAGCAGGCTTCATCAGTGTCTCAAGTGTGGGAAGACTTTCAGTCGGATCTGTAGTCTAAGAAGACATGAACTCACTCACGCTGCAGAGAAACTATTTTACTGTCAACAATGTGATAGCAGTTTCAGCCAACTAAATGCATACAATATACACCTGAATACCCACACTGAAGAAACACCATACTGCTGTGACCAGTGTGGGAGGAATTTCAGCAATCAGAGTCAATACAGAAAACACCTGCGTGGCCACAATGGACCATACCAGTGTGACCAGTGTGAAAAGACTTTTATTTACTTCAGTATTTACAAGATACACATGCGTGTCCATACAGGGGAGAAACCATACTGCTGTGACCAGTGTCCCAAAAGTTTTAGTTTTTTAAGTTCATACAAGAGACACCAACTTAGTCACAGTGGAGAGAAGCCGTACCAGTGTGACTTTTGTGGCAAGAGTTTCACTCAGTCAGGGCATTTTACCCTGCATCTGCGTAATCACACTGGAGAGAAACCATACGAATGTGACCAATGTGACAAGAGTTTCAGCGACTTAAGTAGTTATAAGATACATCTGCGTGTCCACACAGGAGAGAAACCATACTGCTGTGATCAGTGTGGGAGGAGCTTCTCACAGTTGGGTAATTACAAATCACACATGCGCATCCACACTGGAGAAAAACCATTCCGCTGTGAACTATGTGATAAACGTTTCTCTATTTCTAAAACTTATAAACAACATGTGCATACTCACACTGGAGAGAAACCATACCAGTGTAAAGAATGTGGGAAAGGTTTTGGTCGTCTAAGCAACTACATGCGCCACCTTCGTATCCACACTGGAGAGCAACCATATTGTTGTGACCAATGTGGCAAATGTTTCAATAGCTCATATAGTTACAGTCGACACTTGCGTGTCCACACTGGAGAGAAACCATATTGGTGTTCACAATGTAAGAGACTGTTTACCCGATCACAGTCCTTGAAGAAACACCGCTGTGTTAATGTAGATGAAGAGAGTTCATCTGTGTGTAATGAAGAAGCCCAATTTAGCTGCTCACCAACAGAACAGTCAAACAACAGCAACCGACAACCAACAGAATAGATTAGTGTGTGTTCGTGGTAATGAAGGAACATATTGCTGAGTATAATGGTGTGACTCATTGATCGTTTTTAATTGCTTTTTGGATATAGTGAGAACAATCACATACTTAACTAACAGACAAACAAAACTCAGTGAAGATTTATTTTGCAAGCTTTTGGTTAAGACCTTGAAAACAGAAACAGGTAGCAAGCAGCAGCACTTAAGGTTAGAAGAATGTCTCTTGATTAACTATAATGTAAAACTTGTCAGTCTTTTGAGCTTTTGTGTCATTAGTTGAAGTTGTGTGGCTAAAGACTAAGGGAACTGTAGTTCTGGTTACTGCCAGGAAGCGCTAATTACAGCCAATATACAAGAATAACTACATGGACAAGTAGAATATACTATGTAAGCCTCAGCCATTCCCAAACATAACATACAGTGCCTATTACAGTTTATTCATATCATATATTTTATATCATATACTCATGTCAAATTCTTAATTAGGACCCAGTGGTTGCAATGTTCTTAAGCAGTGGGTCCAAAAGAGCTCTCTTTGGTGTAGCCTCCTGTCAGTATCTATGCCATTAAATGTCAAACTGCCCTTACATAGTCCGGATGTGTGTTTTGAGTCATTGTTCTGTTAAAAAAATGATACGCTGCAGAATGCTGTGGTAACCATTCTGGTTAAGTGTGCCTTAAATTTTGAATAAATTGCAAACAGTGTCATCAGCAAAGCACCCCCCATACCATTATCCATCCTCTTTCATGTTTCACAGTGCAAACCACAAGTGTGAATACCATTTGTTCACCTTCTCTGCATCTCACAAAGACACGGCAGAGCCAAAAATCTCAAATTTAAAGTCATCAGACCAAAGTCCAGTATTCCACTGGTCTATTGTCCATTCCTTATGTCCTCCCCCTCTTAGTAGTGTTTTCTTTACAGCAATTCCATCATAAAGGGCTGATTCACCCAGTCTCTTTGACATATCTCATTGACAAGTGTTTTGTATAATATATGCTAATTGGGTCATGTTATTTTACCTTTGTGTATTGCTGTATTTACTTGCTACCTGTTTTTGCCTTGAAGGGCTCTGACTGAAAGTTTAAAAAAATGTTTTTGGACGAAAATGACACTGAAACATATCTGGCTTTGGATGTGGTAATCTATAGTAATCTAAAGCTCAAATCACAGATTTTGATGATCAGGACTTCCCTGTGAGCACCAGGTATGGGTTCAGGACTAAACCCCAGTGTCTCTGTAACCATGTGACAACAGAATACCAAATCAGTCATGAGGAGAGTGATTTGTCAAAAGACATACAGGAGGAATAAATTATATCTTAGACAGAACACAGACTGGATATTGGCTCAAAGGGGACAGACAAATACCTCTGGAAACCACCTGGAGGTCCCAGGAGGGCAGCAGAAGCTTCTGGGATGGTTGCAGCCACCACACCCCTCTTGAAAATTGTGCTGCCAGGGGATGGGCCCCTCCAGGACATCACCAGATAGTTGATTCCTGACCCAGGGCAAAGAAGGACAGGATTACAGCGAGGTGACAAGTTAAGGGATCTTCTCCCCCAGTACTTGGCACTGTACTGCAGCCAAGTTGAGGGTGCCCCTGAAGCTTGCAAGTGTCCACCACCTCACCACCTCACCATCTCAACCAAGTGATTGCAGCACACACGGGCACTCCAGCGGTGGATCTCTGCCATCCATTGTGTATGGCCAATTTGATGCCACTAAGAGTACCTGAGCACCCTGGAGCTTCATCCTCCTGAGAAAAACTGGTAGCAGAGGAACTGGGGGAATGCATGTGGCCTCACACAAGGCATGCGTCTGCGATGCTTCTGAGCTGGACTGCAGTGGAGCCGGTGGAGTTTGAAACATTGACTAATTTATCACTGTGGCCGTTCTGTGCGTCCCAGTGGAACTTGGGGGTCAGGGTGTTGGTTCCCAAGTGGCCCTAGCAGGCCACGGTGGACAGTAAGTGCTCTCCACTGTGGCAAGAAGTATACCTGTGCCCGGCTGAAGTGAAGCCATATCTGGCCTAGTATATAGTGTGAATGCCACTTACCAGAATGGGGGCCCTTCTGTGACAGCAGGTCTCACTTATTATTACTGAAATAGAAATCTTCCTTACAAAAGCCCTTGAAACCGAGGAGCATTTTGACTTGACTTTGAACTACAGGAAGTAACCAAACTGCAGAGTATCAATAACCCACAGACAAAAGGTGCCCTGGTAAAAGCTAAAGTCAGCAGATGTGTCACATTGGGGAATGCTTATGTCAGGGACCCTGGCCAGGCTGTCAGTGCAAGAGTCGGGTGGGAACACTGGAGGCCTTGCACCTGTAACAGGAGAAACTTCTTCATAGTTCCAGAACTCTTGAACCTTGGCCTGAGGGTTAAAACCCTGGAGCTAAGCTCTTGCTGTCCAGGTTCCAGATCAGCCCCTTAAAATACACTAATATAGAGGTCACATCTTCCTCCTCATAAATGCCCCCTGCCTCTGGGCAGTATCATCCTGATACTGTGGTACCAGAGTACCACAGTATCAGGATGCTGCAACTTACATTGAGGAGAGTGGCAGGGCAAATCCAAAAGGCAGTGCTGATTTTAAATTGTGCACACAATGCTCTTAAACTTCTCCAACTGCCTTTGCATGATGTCCATCTCGGATCATCTGGTCCTATAAATAATAAATGGACTGTACTGTACTTATATAGCGCCTTTTTACTGTTACGACCACTCAAAGCGCTTTTTACGCTACATATCTTATTCACCCATTCACATACATTCGTACACTGTTCATACACATTCACACACTGATGGCGCAGCCTTCAGGAGCAGTGTGGCGTTCAGTATCTTCCCAAGGCAGACATGCAGACTGGAGGAACCGGGGATTGAACCGTTGCTCATCTGATTAGTTGACAATATGCTCTACCTCCTAAGCTATTTGGGAGAACCTGACATTGGCCAGGCATTATACCAGTATATCTATATAGCAGGTTAACCGTGAAAAAAAAAAAGTTACAACAAAATTGCTGCCCAGTTCAAGAGTTGACAAAACTGCTACATCCAAACAATCAAAAGAATGGAGACAAACCTTAGGAGTGGTATTACAATCAAGTCAATTAATTCTAACACATAGGTGTTGACATTGCAGCAGAATGCACCTGCCACTTACTACCCAACAAATGAATGTTGTGAATGTAAACTGTTCATTGCACCACAGGCAAAAACTGTGAGGGATCAGCAAGTGCTTAAGAACCAGGAAGATTGAAAGAGGGACAGTGTGTCTGTGTATGAAATACACATGCTGACCCAAGGGTAATAGACACATAGTTACAGGTTCACTGAAATGAAATAAAACCCATGACATAGGCTCATTAAAACATTGCTCTCAAAATCACTGAGGAACAAAGACCTGTCCACTGTGATTAAAATTCAAGCCAGAGGAATATTACTTTTGTGTTAAGTTTATTGGAGTTGAAAACATTAAAAAAATGTTTATTTATAAGCATTTGTTAATGAAGTTAAATGTGATAATGGATATGTTGGTGTTATTTAATGCTTGTCTCTGTCCGCAGTATTCAAAATTGTATAATATACTAAGGAATGGAAATGGATGATCCTATTGAATTTGTATTATTTCCAGCCTGCTGCATGTTTAATCTGTATGTTTTGAGATAATGGTCTGTATGTACTTCTAATGAAGGTTGTTAATATATATGTATTCTGCTGTATCTTATGCCAAACTTATCTGCCAGTCAAGAGGTCCATAAAATTATATTTTCATCTCTTGTCATATCATGTCCTCTTTAATTGTTACTCTTTTCTGGTCAGTGAATGACTCCTTTAAGATGCAAATGTATGAAGCTGCTGAAGATGCTTTTTGATTTACATTTATCATGACCTTTTTTTCCATATTATGGCTGAAATGACTTAGTTCTAATTTCTTTAAAATACCTTCATTTAATTTCTTATTAAAGGTACAGTATGTAAGATTTGGCGGTATCTGTAGTGAAATTTCCAATTGCATTGAACTCAACAGTCCCTTGCTTACTCCCCTTCCCAAAAGCTTAGGGGAAGCCATGGTGACAGTCATGTGACAAAAGAGGTCATCACTATGTTAGTGTACTTGTTAACTGAGCTAGCTCGTCTGCATGCCGATAAAAGTTAAGATTAGCGACATCAGCGTTTAGTCTGATTAGCAGGCAAGCAGGTTAGCAAGCAACATGTTCTTCTCTCCATTCACAGTGGAAAAATTGATAGACAAACCGGTAACCCAACAGAGGAACATATTAGACCACATGTCAGAGATCATTCAGCATCAAGAAGTGCTTTAATGTGGACTCTTTCATTTTCAGTGAGCTCACTGCTTCTCTGAGAAGTCAACATTCAACCACTAAAACTAACTTTTCTGTTCAGGAATGTAAATAATAATGTGTTTTACTATTTTTTCAGTTTCTTGTAAAACATTTATAACAATAACAATAATAATTATATTTTAGCATTAAAAGTATTATTTTTGTTTAAAGAGCTTCTATATACTGTATACTACATACTATGTCTAAACTCATTTCAAAGTCCTGTTCTTTCACACCTAACCTGGAACACCTCTCTTTGCATCTCTTTATTAGATTCAGTTGGTAACTGTCAGTGTAAATAAACTGACTCATTGTCTTAACCACACTCTTGACCTTGTTCTATCATATGGCATTGAAATTGAACAAAATGTTCAATAGTCTTTCCACAGAATTCTCTTCTCTCTGGCCATTATTTAATAACCTTTAAATTCATATTACTGGACTATAAGCCTTTTGGCAGAAACTCTTAGAGCAGATGTTTATCTGATAGTGCTATTGCTAAATTTAAAGGAATAATATAAGATATTTACTGAATTAAATCTAAAATGACCATACTGTCATCAGAGGTTAAGGAAACCTGCTAAACTGAAATATGGGACTTTTTACATCAATACATTATGTTTCATTATATTTCTTTTTTAAAATGGGCCTTATAGACTGGACGGTCTGTTTGTGTTTTGTCCTGTGTGATCTGGTGTGATCTCATGCAGATGCACTTCATTTGTTTGATTTCATGTCTATAGTACGTTTTATCCTGGAGCATCTGCATGATGTTGATGCAGGATGAAACATACTATAGCCACGGAATCAAGCAAATGAAGTGGATCAATGGAGGTAACGTTAGATTATATATATATGTTTTTGAGAAGGAGAGAGAGAGAGAGAAACAGAAACAGAAGAGCTCAGTGCATCATGGCAAGTTCCCTATCAGTCTAATCCTATAGCAACATAATTAAGGGATGACCTGAGCTGGATGTAGTGATTCTAGCAGTACCTAAATAGAGGTGGCTTTTAGTTTAGTTAGTTTTTGCTGCTTCTTGTGCTGCATTATTTTGTCTTATCATGCAATTACTTCAGAATCAAAATCAGAATCAGGTTTATTGCCAAGTAGGTGTTCACATACAAGGAATTTGTTTTGGTATTTTTGGTGCATAACAAACAAGACATATCCAAAACATGTTAAATAAAAGGTGTACATTAATGTAATGCATAGAGCCTCTGTCAATATATTTGTTAATAGATATGTAGGGTTTGGGGTAGATGGCGAGAGTCCCCTTCTGATACTGACTCTCGCCACTGTTCTGTGGCATGAGGTTTTGGTCCTGATTGACCAGAGCCTCCTGCCAGAGGTGAGTGACTCAAAGAATTTGTATGCAGGCTGGGAGGGGTCAGAAGATTGCAGCCAATCACTTTCTTAGCAGACTAAATGACACACTGCAGTCTGCCCTTGTCCTTGTCAGTGGCAACAGCGTACCATATGGTGGAGAAGGAGGTGAGGATGGACCTAATGATATCGATGTAGAAGTGCACCATCATTTCCTTTGGTAGGTTAAATCTCATCAGCTGCTGCAGAAAATATATATTCTCTGCCATGACCATGGCCACAACCATCTCTCCTATCTTTAGAGCATTGAGCTCCAAGTTGTTCTGGCTGTCCCATGTCATCAGACGGTCAATCTCCCACCTGTAGGCCACCATCGGAGATGATTCCAATGAGGATGGTGTTGTCTATGAACTTCAGGAGCTTGAGGGACTGATGACTGCTGCTGTAAGTGTACAGGGAGAAGAGCAGAGAAAGGGTGCAGCCCTGGGAGACATGTTTCCCCAGCTTCACATGTTGGCAGATAGACAGGAAGTTTATAATCCACCTGCACAGTCAGCTAGGAGAGCTTGTCCTGTAGCAGAGCCATGATGGATAAATTTTGTTAAGTTTAGTTTAGTGATGGTGGTGAAGGCAGAGCTGTCCACAAACAGGCTCAGAAGTAAGTAGTTGGAGGGCCATGTAAATGGCATTGTCTACAGACCTGTTGGCTCTGCAGGTACAGGGGGTCCCGGAGGGGGGTGATGATGGCTTTGAGGTGTGACAGCACAAGGCACTCAAATGGCTTTATAACAAGAAAGGTCAGGGCAACAGGTCTTAAGTTCTGTGGTCCTTGGTTTTGTGGAAACAGGGGTGATGGTAGAGGTCTCTAAGCAGTGTGGAACAAGTGCAACTAACAACATAGTGCTTAAGGGTAGATGGGGAGACATAATCATCAGTTCAATCAAGTTCATACTTTACCCTTCCCATTCAAAAAAAGATACAGCTCTCTTGTTTACACTTTTACACTTTTCAGTGCTAGGCAGCGCTAGCATACTCTCTGTGGAAAGACCAGAGATCCATGCTGAAATGAGGAGAAGGACACAGAGATGCAGAGCTGGACCTTCAGGAGTTTTTTGAAGGTAGAGAAGAGAACACCTGAGAGAGGCATTAAGAGATTTGTGCAGAGACTGATCGCTCATCAGGTGAAAATGACAGATAGAGCTCTGTGTCATCTGCATACCAGTGACATAAAAGCCATGCGAGCAGATAATCTAATCCAGGGTATAAATTGCAAAGAAAAGGGGTTAGGGTTAGGGGCCCCAGCACTAAGCCCTGGTGCACCCCTATGGTGAGATGTCAGGGTACGTTGAATGAGTACCTTGTGAGGTAATATCCAAACCAGGAAAGAGCCAAATCAGAGTTGCCCATGTTTAAAGAAAATAGAGTGGAGGATGTGGTGGTTAACTTTGTCAAAGGCAGCTGACAAGTCAAACAGAATAAGGGCAGAGGACTGTGCTGCTGCTCTGGCTTCTTTTAAGGCTTCTGTCACAGCTGTTTTGGTTGAGTGGCCACTCTTGAAACCAGATTGATTTGGATAAAGAGACTTGTTCTGTGCGAGGAATTCTGTCTGGCGATAAATGCCGTTGGAAATGTGGTCAGCGAAGCTGGTGTGATTGTGTAGCTAATAGACTGAAATAGTTTTATTGGTATAAGGTCCAAAGGAGTTGTCAGCAGTTTGGAAACCCCATTCTTAGAGAGGGGTGTAAGGGCAGAAAATGAAATGCCAGCATCCATAAAAGGTTGTGAAAATGCAGTAGTTGATTCGGTCCCGCCCCGCAGAGGGAGAGAGAGATGCAGTAGGACTGTTTGCTATATGTCACAGTGTTGGTGGTGCCCTTATGTGGGAGTTGAGCTGGTCAGAGAATTGGCTGCTTATTGCTGGCAGAAAAGTCATAATTCATTTGACAACTAGGGGCTACTGTCATAAAATCATAAACAAAGGTTGTTTTGGGCATTTAAACAAATGCAATGATTTTAGTTGTAAACTTTGGACAGTTTATGTCAGAATGTTGTTTTTATTGAAATAATTGTCAGATCACAGAGAAACGATATATCAATCAATCTACTGCACTATGTGTTATAACTAACCCATACTTTATGGTAGTTTTTTGGGATGCCCATTTACTTTTCTCTGTTGAAAAGCAACTTACAAGATTTTGGTCAAAATTGATGAGTTTAATAGAAAATTGAGTTATACCAGAGATTAAGTCAGAAGTGAAGTTATTTTCACATTTCTTTCAGTGGTTGATATAATTAGTAACCATTCCATAACTTATTATCACTTGATTAAACACCATTAACTTCTCATGATAATTACACATGTTGTCATTAGAGGAAATGGAAGCAAATACCTTGACATTTTCAGCTTCACTTTACCTGCTGTTTATCACATCTTGGGAATTTATCATGTTGTGGGAGAAGCTTTTTATCTAACTAGCTAGCTTCTAACTAGCAGCACAAATAATAGCTTCCCAGCAAAAGAAAACAGCAGACTTCAGTCCTTAAAAGCATACACTATACATAACAAGAACCACATTGATACGTCAATTAATACCATTAATATTATTCATATTACTATCATTATTAATCACTAAAATGCAGCCAGGCACAATGCTTCAGGCTGAAAAGTTCATCTGGGGAAAAAAAAGAAGAAAAAATTCAATGTGACATGCAAACGTTCTCTTTGTCCTCTCTTCTTTCTCCTTGTCTTCATCCTTCGTCTTTGTTGCCATCGTCAGTGCAGTATATTTATTAAAAGGACGGTTTTTGTTCACAGTTTTTTGCCCACCTTACGGCGGTGAGCGCTCCTATTGGCTCAAGTTTCAGTATCAGCAGCTGCCTTGGCTGAGCATGAAGAGCTCTGGTTGGTTTTTAGTCTGTTTGGCACATCATCCAGTTGGCTTAAGAACTCATATGACAGCACTGTGCATGTGCGTGTGCAAATGTTAGGATAGAACTGTGTTTTACAAGTCATAATGTATGTCATTATGTACTGATGTACTGTGTAAGTGATTAGAGATTTGTATTTTTGTCTATGGTGCTGTATTGGTGTGCTGACCTATAACAGGGATGGGCAGTATAGTACAGTATGTATATTAACATATATTTAAAGGCTCCTCCTCTGCATGTGAAATTAGTTACAATGTTATCCATGGCTTTAAGGGAGCTTTGTCAAAACCCTGATGATGTCTTAGTGATGTCATGTTCATCCGATCATTCAAGTTATTACTGAGAGATTAAAATGGCTTGGATGGGCAATTTTGTTTAGATCTCCTACTAAACAATTCAGATTATGTTTTCAGTCATTCATTCTTTCTGATCTTCTTGTGGTTACACTTTTTAATAATTATTTTTGATCAATCATAAATTGATTAAATAAATGTTACTTTTTTGTTTACTGTTGTTACTAATTATTTGTAATGTTATAATTGGTAATTTTTTTATTAGTTTATACATTTTATAAATTAATTAAAAAATATATTGTTGCACACTAAGATTTTATATACTATATATTTAATATAAAAGATATTAAATATTTGTAAATCTGACTTTTTGTAAAACGACTATAAACATTCCAAAGATAGAGGGAGCAGATAATTATAACACGGTAATGGTTAATAATCTGTGTAAACCATTTATAAACATTATTTGAATTTCTGCTATAAAGTTGCAACTGATGATTAAAATACCTTGTTAAATCGTTAATAAATACTTTTGATTAAAAGTATTTATCTATAAATATCATCTTTATGTTATCTATAAATATCATCTTTATGTTTAATGTAAAGTTGCAACTATGTTTATACTTTGTAAATGGTTAATAAACACTTAAACACAGTTTGTTTTCATTCCCAGGTTGTGAAATATCAATATACTGTTTCATGCCCCTTATACAGACGTTACCATTAAGTACCATTAATTGTCTGTATAAGGTGCACCAGAAAGCCTTTCAAACTATGAGATATCAGCACCACCCCACACATAAGCACTGTTGCTGATCTCTAATCCAGCGATCAAGTTTTACAGCCAAATTCCACCAGGAACAGATGACGCCTTCAGTGTGCGCCATGGCCGGAAGAGATGATCACCACTGTTCTAGCCAATTTTCGAACCCCACCATGGTATGTTTCAGAAGCTTCCAAAGGCAGGTCTCAGCTCCATGGAGCGAGCAGTGCACATCAATCTGCAAAGAGCAGCTCTAGCTGGCCAGAAGTCAGATACAAAAATGTCATTAAGAATCAGATTTCAAAATAAAACACCCTGTGCAAACTGCCGATCATGAAAACAGCCAAAAGAGAAAGAAATGAACTACTTACCATATTTACATATTTAGAAGCACATAAACCAAGGGTCTGAAATCACGTAGAGCTGACATGTCCAAAGTCCGGCCCGGGGGCCAATCGCGGCCCGCAGTCAGATTTCATGAGGCCCAAAGCTTAATTTTTATAATATATCATTTATGGCCTGCTAGGATTGTCAGATATTATATGGCTGCCAGATTTTAATTTTTTGGTTGACATAACGAAGCATTTGAATGCACTAAATGTTAACCTCTAAGCATAGCGTATGTATGTGTAGATGTGACACAAAATATTACTTTCTGAATGATCTTGTGAAATACAAGAGCAGGAGTGTAAAACTTAAATGTTATTAGACTTTGTATTGCTCATAATAAGTCATGTTAAAAATAAACATGAGGTTAAGATTTGTATCAACTTCATGCTTAGATTTGGTGACATTGCCATTTAAAAAAAATGGTGACAATGAAAATAAAATTGCTACATTAGTGCATTTGTATGTATGTAACTTGTATTGTTCATTTTTTCATTTTTAAAATGTTAGTATTGGCCCCCGGACATCTTCACATTGTCAAATCTGGCCCTCCTTATAAAAAGTTTGGACACCCCTGACGTAGATAATGGACCAAAACAGTGCCGCAACGTGACCGGTGGGGTTTTGGTGTTACAAAATCTTTAACCTACACTTTATTTACATGCTCTAGGGGAAGAAGATGCTTTTGAACAACTTTTGTATTGGCAAAAAAAATAAAATAGATGCTTATGTTGTATATGTGTATGCATATAACACACCTATAACACCAAGGCAAGTCTTTTCACTTTTTCTGCTTGTGGTGGTAAAAGCATATGCCTGAAGCTTGTTGACGCCGTTTCATTCTAACATTATGCCCTACAGCCTTAGACTATCTGGAGCCAAGTATACATTGTCAGAATTCTTATATATAGGAATGTATTTATGTATTTAACATTTGTGTTGAAAGTTCTAAGACAGTTACACACAAAAGGCTTATTTCTCTTAAATTTGGTTGACAAATGTATTAAAATCTGTGTCGAGCACCAGTCTGGTTATACAACAGACATTTTGACATATCATAGTAGGAAACTCATGGGTGTATTCCACTTGTTAGGATTGAGCCACCATTGATGTTATTAAATCCACCTGTTTATTTCAGACTTTGACAAGTCAAAATATCTGCTGTGCATCCAGTCCTTTGCCCTTTGCGAAGATAATCCATCTACCTGACAGGTGTGGCATATCTAGATGTTGATTAAACAGCATGATTATTGATCATTATTGTCACAAGTGCATACTAACACAAATTGCAACAAACTGTAAGAGAAATAAACCCCTTTGCTTGCTTTTTTCCATCCACACTGATCTCATATGTGGAATTCTGTGGAATCCAATTGAAAATCTGTTGTAGCAATAGAGAACTTTATTCCTTGCATGCTAGGGATTAAAAGTTAAGATACACGACATTCCCTAAGTTTGTGGATATGCAGCACTAGATTCTTGGAGTATCCCTTTGTCTTGATAATTTTTACTGCATGCATAATTTTATTTGAGTCCTGTCTTGGTTTTATTCCAAACATCATGAGATACTTTCTGTATCATATTCCAATGTCATCTATTCCCTCAGCTCATGTAAAAGTACAGTGACTGTGTAACTGGGCTGTGAACAATGCTAATACACCTCAGAGTGCACTGTAGTACTGTGGCTGAACACATCCAATGTAGACACTGATAGAAAACTGACGATGCAGGCTGCTGTTATGCTTTCACTAAATGGCTGACACAAACAAGTTGATGCTATTTGAAATCTTGCACAGTCAGTTTTACATAGACCTAACAGCAGCAGAGACAAAGCCTCTGAGCACACCAGCAACAGACATCAAATTCTGCACAAACCCTGAGACCTGTACCTGATTAATCTTAAAGGCCCTGCCCTATTGGTACTACCAAATTTGAGATTGCAAACCCAAAGCGATCTTTTTTATTTCATCCGTTATAGACTACGAACTTTCAATTCTGGTCTCTTTACCTCTTAGTTAGGCCAGGTAAACTAACCAGGTAACTAAAACCTGACAATGCTACTGCAACTTCAACTGTAAATTTATGCTTGCAGGTCTTGAGTTCTAGCTGTGTTTCACCACATCCCTGTCAATCTTGAATTTGGCCTGTCACAACTTGTACTATGGCATGTTTCCACCAATACACATGCATGTTTCCAAGTCACCAACTCTTTCCTTATTAAAATCTAGAAGTCACTTTACCAGAATTGCACCCCCAGTTTCTTTCTAACCCATAAATGCTATCTTGTGTTCACTAATTCTATGTTTATTCTTCTGTGGCTGACCCTACTCCAGGTAATTAATACTTGACAATAAAAAGTAGTTTAACAGACTTCACATGCTTTATATCGGCTATAATACACTTTTCTATACACTATCTGACTGCAATATGATATAATAAGTTGTGTGCATCACACAGTCAGAACATTATTTTGAATGTTAAGCTAGTCCACATAAATAAGAGAAAAGTGTAATTAAGTAAGTAAGTAATTAACAGTAATAACAGTAATAATAGATAAGATGCTGCAAAACTAAAGAGTAGAGTGAAGTAGGAGTGAAAATTCATCATATTTGTAATATTCTTCCACATTTTTTAACCTACATAGTAATATTGTCAGGCAAACAACCTACACATGAATTTAAAGAACCACTTTTCAATAGAGGAAACGGGTTGTGAGGAATTAAACTGAAAGTAGACACTGTCTGATATTAATTAATTGTGTTTTAATTGATGTGTCATGCTAGATGCATGGATGTAACAAAGAAGAAAACAGCATTAAATAATCAAATCAAATCAACATTTTTTCAGTTAAGCAACTGGTTACGTAGATTTCATACTGTGGATATAATCAGACAATGTATAAAACTTAATGGTATTATTAAAACATTTGTGTCCTTTCTTATTGGCAAGTATGTTAATTACATAGTGAATTTTAGTTAGAAAGTTCATTAGTTTTGGTAATATTGTTTTTAACATATTACAAATGATCTGCTGGTTGCATCAGTGCTTTGGGTTTCCTTAAAGACCAGATGCATGTACATATGTATGACAAATGAAAACCATACTGATGAAAAACAGATGCAGAAAACTCTGTGAATTTTAGCTCAACTTTATATTAAAAAAATATCTCTGGATCTTAACTTTTACTTTGTGCTAAACCGGTTTTCCAGCCACAAGCATGAATCATGTTAATATTTCTTAGGGATTGCTACTGCACTGGCCACATGCTAATGTGATATGGTCATGATGACATTTATGTAGCAAGAAAAAATGTGCATGTTACAATTGTAACTATTACATTAAAAAAATCCCCCTCAACCAAGAACCAAATGTTAACTTATCAAATTAAGTAGTATATTCGTGTCTAAATACTTGTGCAGTTGATGTTTTTTGGCTTTTATTTTGAGTAGAGTAGTACTTTTCAAACTAGTATGATGTCTTAATTTTTATTTTTATTTTTTAAATTTCTTTTTAGAAAAATCAGTAAATTTTGGTATAAACCATTGTAGTCAGTGTGTTGCTTTTAACTCAGTCATTAATTTTTTGATGCTACCACTAGGTGTTGACTAAAGTCAGTGTTCAAATCCACTAAGGGGGTTTATGTTAAAGTTTTTAAAATAAAGCAATTTTGTTATTTTTATATATTTTGTTATTAAGACATATTTTTGCTTATTTTGCCCATCCCCGTGCATAGTATTCTTATGCCAGCAGTTTTGTGTAAGTGTGTTGTTGTATTTTATGTATGTGTAATGTGTGTGTGAGTCAGTCCATGCATCTCTTGGGTCTGGTAAAAGTCCCTACTAATTAGGGATTTTCAGGCATACATAAGGAAAACAATTAGGAATAATAACATCATTATGATCTGCTATGACACAATTGCTATTTTATTTTACGGATGTGTTTTTTCATAACATCTGTTTTTGTTTTTAGCACTTGCACTCATTTAAACCAAGATTCTGCTTTTATATCTACAATTCCTGATCACATCTGATTAATGTTATTGCGTTAAGTCAGCATCGCTATTGTCCTTATTTTCTATACAAGAAGAGCCTCCATGGCAAAAATCTACGAAACAATGATGCGTGTTTGTTTAGAAAACTGTCCACTGTGCTTGATTGTTTTTCATGAATTTGTAAATGGTCAGCCATCTTTCTTGCTGATAGTCAAGTCACTTTGTAGGTAGGCAGGCTTTGCTTAAGCTTGACAGCCAGTCTTTTTAGGCTAGATGTTAAAGAGCAAGATCAGAAGTCCTCAGGGAGATATGATTGGCTAAACTCCAGATTGAAAATCACAGAAGATCACACACGGTGAGTGTTATTGGTCACCGAAGGAGATGACAAGAATTTCCATTTACTTTTGAGGGGAAGGGAGGATGTGTGTCTATTGGCTGTAAGGCACTGGCTTGGACATGGTCAGGAGAGATCAGTCATGCTGAGGCTCATGGGTAATCCTGGACGGAGGTAAGCCACCGGGACACGACCATTCTCACTGGCTGATCCTGTGATGGATAGACGAGCTTTGGAGCGCATTGCATCTGTGAATTTCATCTGTACAAGGGAAAAATATAATAACCATGTTAATTATTAACATCAAAACCAAAACTAGATAGACAGTGGCTTCTGGTTGACCATCTGTTCTGACAAAAAATGAACCTTGAAGAAATTATTCATTATTTTGAGAAATTCTTTTAAAAAACCTTTCTTTCTGAAAGTGACATAAGTAGATTGATATCAAACCACAAATTATTTTATTTATTATTATATCATTATTATTGTATTAATTATGTGCAGACTAAACAAATGAGATACAACATGTTAATTGGTAAGCTTTACAGGTGTAGGTATGTGTAAACAAATCATGTCCTGTATCTGGCAATCATATGGCATTGAAATTGATCTTCTAATAATCTTTCCACACAATCCTCTTCTATCTGACTATTTTTAAATAACCTTTGAGTTCATATTTCGGACTATAAGCCTTTTAGCAGAAACTCCTACAGCAGATGTTTATCTGATAGTGCTGTAGCCAAATTTAAGGAAGTGATTCCTTCAGTATTGAATTCAATGCCAGTCTCGATGTAGCAGAGGACTTGTCTGCTTCCTTTAGCCCCTCACAAATAGATCATCTTGTTGATAGTACTACAGGCTCATTACGAACAACTCTCGACTCTATTGCACCTCTGAAAAAGAAGAAAATTAAACATAGGAGGTTAGCACCATGGTACAGTCAGCAGACTTGCAAATTAAAACAAGAGGCACGTAAATCTGAACGCAAATGGCGTGCCACTAAACTGAAAGAATCTCGTTTAGTCTGGCAAGATAGTCTTAAAACAACAGGAAGGCTCTCTGTAATGCCAGAACAGCCTATTACTCTTCATTAATAGAAGAAAATAAGAACAATCCCAGGTTTCTCTTCAGCACTGTTGCCAGGCTAACAAGAGAGAGAGAGCCACAGCTCTATTGAACCATCTATTCCTTTAGGTCTAAGTAGTAATGACTTCATGAGCTTCTTTAATGATAAAATTATAACTATTACAGACAAAATTCATCACTATTAGAGACAAAATTCATCACATCTTGCCCTCAACAGGCACTGATCTGCATTCTGATACAGCAAGTTTGGAAACAGCTGTAAAACCTTATATATATATTTAGACTGTTTTTCTCCCATCGACCCTCATCAAATAACTTCAATAATTTCTTCATCTAAGCCGTCAACCTGTCTCTTAGACCCCATCCCAACCAGGCTGCTCAAGGATGTTTTACCTCTAGTTAGCCCTTCTTTATTAGATACGATTAATCTGCCTTTATTATCAGGATATGTACCACAGTCCTTTAAAGTAGCTGTAATTAAACCTCTTCTTAAAAAGCCCACTCTAGATCCAGAGGCTTTACCCAATTACAGACCGATATCAAACCTTCCCTTTCTCTCTAAGATACTTGAGAAAGCTGTAGCCAATCAGCTGTGTGACTTTCTTCATAAGAACAATTTATTTGAGGATTTTCAGTCAGGATTTAGAGTGCATCATAGCACAGAGACCGCACTAGTCAAAGTTACAAATGACCTCCTAATGGCATCAGACAAAGGACTCATCTCTGTACATGTCCTGTTAGATCTTAGTGCCGCATTTGACACCATTGACCATCAAATTCTTTTACAGAGACTGGAACATCAAATTGGCATCAAAGAAACCGCCCTAAGCTGGTTTAAGTCGTATTTCTTAGATCAATCTCAGTTTGTTCACGTCAATGATGAATCCTCCAATGCATACCAAAGTTTGTCACGGAGTCCCACAAGGTTCTGTAATAGGACCACTTCTATTCAGTTTATATATGCTTCCTCTAAGGAACATTATTAGGAATCACTCCATTAATTGTCATTGTTATGCCGATGACACCCAATTATATTTATCGATCAAGCCTGATGAAACCAATCAGTTAACTAAACTCCAAACATGCCTTAAGGATATAAAAAGTTGGATGACCTACAATTTTCTGATGTTAAATTCAGACAAAACTGAAGTTCTTGTAATTGGACCCAAACACCTCAGAAACTCTCTTTCTAGAGACTTAGTTACTTTAGACAGGATCACCCTGGCCTCCAGCTCCACCATAAAGAATCTTGGAGTTGTTTCTGATCAGGATTTGTCCTTTAATATCCACATAAAAGAAATTTCAAGGACTGCATTCTTTCACTTACGTAACATTGCCAAAATCAGACGCATTGTATCTCAAGCGGATGCAGAAAAAACTAGTCCACGCATTTGTTACTTCTAGGCTGGACTATTGTAACTCATTGTTATTAGGCTGCTCCAATAAGTCTCTTAGGACTTTGCAGCTAATTCAGAATGCTGCTGCACGTGTTCTGACAGGAACATCAGAACTATGAAACACATACAGTACATGCTCAATTGTTAATGGGAACAAGCTCACTTTTTAAGATTTAATTTGTATCCCAACAATTGTCCAAACTAACTGAGCAAAGCAATGGGCAGTGAGGGGTACGTGGTTTTGAGGTCATCAGCATGAAGTGAAACCTTATGCTCTGAAAGTGTGTGGCAAGTGGTTCAATGGCCAAATTGAAAAGCATGGGGATCCCTAACAGGTTTTGTGATGTAAGCTGAATGGTCTTGACTGCTAGGAGTTAGTACAAATAGAGGCATAGGAATGTGAACTGAAACTGAATCCATCAAGTAAAGTTTGTTTCAAAACCAAATTTGTCCAGGACAACAAATAGGTAGTTGCACTCAACGTGGTCAAATGCTTTCTCTGCATCAACACAAACAACACACTCTGCGACTTTCTCAGAGGACAAATATATAATCATCATCATTGCAAATTAAAGTAGAAGTGTTTGCTTTTGACAAAGCCAGTCTGATCTTCAGATATAATTGTAGTGAGGATTTTCTATAATCTGTGACATAAGATTTTAGCATGCATGTTTAAGAGGGTGGATAGGCCTGATACATTCTGTTGGATCTTTACCTTATGCGAATGATATAGGGATGGAACCTTGTCTACAGAATTCAGAAAGGATTGAATCTAACTGTGGAGAGTGTAGGAAAGAGAACTTGAAAAAATCTACTGGGGAGCAATCAGGCCTGGACACTTTCCTGGCTACATTGACAAATGTCTAAGAAACTCTGAAGAAGGCTACCATGAGATGCACACATAGATGTGAGCTCTATAAGTCTGTGTTTTTAGCTGCTTGCTTACATTATAAAATAATACTAAATTGGTTCCACTTAGTTATGAAAGGAGGGGTAACACAATGGGGTCATAAGGTAGATAAAGAAATGCGTAAAGTCAGGAAAATCTGTACTCTGGACAAAGAGAAAACATTAACAAGGAAACTGCAGGTGAAGTCATTGTTTCTAATCAAAGTGCACTGCTGGAGGGCCTGACACTTCACCCACGAGCTGAAGGACTTCAAACACGACATTAGATGGGACATGAGTAACATTACAAATTAGGTCAGGGAAACTATCAGTGAAGATCTAGCCAAGTTTAAAGATGAAGTTATTGCAAGACCTACAGAGAAATAGTACACGCATCACAGAGGCACAAGATTGTACAGAAGATTGTACAACAGACCTGGAATCGGCCTGCCTTGAGCTGAAAGACACTGCTTTCTGTGGTGAAAAAAAAAGAAAAGTACAAGGTACAAGAGGACAAGATAGTGGACCTGAAGAGTCGTTCTAGGAGAAATAATATGGAATATGGAATAAAATATGAATAATACCTATTTATGGTGATGATCCAGCAGTCACACAGAGCTCTGGCATTGAAGCCAACTCTAACCTCAACTACAAGGTCAATAGTGATTAATTTTCTACAGTTTCATGACAAAGAAATTATCCTTAACAAAGCATGGCAGCAGAACACTGATATTGACGGAAGACTGCTGACGGCATACAGCCCCGAAAAAGCCTTCAGTTCAAGGGGATCTGGTACCAGTGTACTGGGACTCAGGACGATGGATCTAGTGCAGACGAGACAGCCTGTAATCTGAATAAACATGGGATTACAGTGAGATTGACAGAGAAATTGAGCCCTGCAGTGACTGTGGAGAAGAGGCTAAACAAGCACATACCACAGGCAGGGTCTAGGGTCTATCTCTGTGTGTCAAAGCTGGAGAAACTGATAAGTGAGGTCCAGATAGGCATTACTAGGACAGGATTTAAAAAAATGCAGCACTCAGGACACAGGTAAAAAGGGGTAAACAGTCTTTACTGGCAGGCAGATGTTCAGTACACAAATCAAGTACGGTAATCATAAACACGCTGGAGAGTAGAACACAACGGACACTAACAATCTGGCTCAGGGTGAAGAAAACAATGGGCTTATATACACTGGGTGATGAGGAAATCAGGCACGGGTGTGGGTGATGAGGGCAGGACAAACGCATAGTGGGAACTCAAGCCTGGGAGTGGGTGATAGGTGGACCAACTCTGACAGTACCCCCCTCAAGGGATGGCACCAGATGTACCAGGCAGCTCCAGATGGCGTTGATGGAAGTCTTGGATGAGTGTAGGGATAGACAATACAGCTGGCTGGCACCCATGACCACTCTTCGGGACCATAACCCTCCAAGTATTAGTATTAGTATCCTCGGCCCCTCCTCTGAACTGCCAGCAACCGTTTAACCACGTACAAAGGTCCCCCCTCGATGACCCAGGGGGTCGTGGGGGTCTGGATTGGACCAGTGGACTTTCTTTAGCTGGCTTCAGGCAGCTGATGTGGAACGTGGGGTGGGTTAGGGTTGGTTGAGCCTCTCTGTCTGCCCGTTAGACTGCGGGTGGAAGCCCGAGGACAAGCTGATGGTGGCTCCTAGAAGGGTGCAGAATGCCTTCTAGCAATCCAACCCCACATCCCTCGGGAAATTATGGAGGTGACATACATGGTATAACAACATCTGCTGTTTCTTTGGCAGAGGGCAGTTTAGGGAGTCATGTCCAGGGAGTTGTCTAGGGGCGATGAGGCACAGGGGTTGCAGAAGTCCCGCCGGGGGTTGCTAGGGAACCTAGTTCTGTGCACAGACAGGGCAGGCAGCGACATATTCTCCCACCTCCTTCTCCATCGCCGGCCACCAGAAGCGCTGCTTTATGATGAAGATGGTCCGGGTAGACCCTAGAGGGCAGGAGACTCGTACGTTGTAGGCCCAGTGAATCACCTGTGGACGTAAAGAGACAGGCTCAAAGAGTCGATTTTGGGGACACCCCGTCAGAGCTAGAATGTTGGCAGTGGCTTCTTTGACGCCCTTTTTTTTAAATAGCCCAAGTGACAGCTCCCACCATGCAGGAGGAGGGGAGAATAGTGGAGTCGGGGTCAAACATCCTAGAAAGGGCATCGGGCTTGGTGTTCTTAGACCCTGGGCAGTATGATAGGATGAAGTTGAATCTATTAAGAAAGAGTGCCCACCTGGCCTGCCTGGAGTTGAGGCTCTTCACCGTTCTGATGTATTCCAGGTTCTTATGATCAGTCCAGCTCCCGATTGCCCACGTCATAATTCCTCTGAGGACAGTTTCTGGGAAAGGAAGGCGCATGGGTGGAGCTTGCCATCAGATGGTGACCGCTGGAAGAGGACCACCCTGACACCCAGATCTAAGGCATCCACTTCCACTACAAAGGCGGATACAAGGGTCCCGAAGAGTGATAACTGGAACCAACGTGAACCTGTCCCTCAGCCCTTGGAAAGCAGTTTCTGCTTGGGGAGACCACTGGAACTTAGCATGAGGAGAGGTTAGTGCATGCAATGGTGCTAAAGTTCCTACTAAACTTCCTGTAGAAGTTAGCAAACCCCAGAAACCACTGCACCATCTTGCAGCTAGTAGGGATTGGTGCCTTGGATACAGCACTAACCTTCTCCAGGTCTATCTGAATGTTGTCTGGGAAAACGAAAAGGAGACCAAAGTCACATGGAACTCGCATTTCTCTGCTTTGATGAACAATTCGTGGTCAAGAAGGGGCCATAAAACCGACTGCACACGTTGAATGTCCGGGGAAAAAATCAGGATGCATCCAAGTATATGAAGAGTGATTTAACAGCTGATTAGGATGTCGTTTACCAGAGCCTGAAAGACAGCTGGGGCATTAATAAGACCACATGGCATGACAAGATATTCATAGTGGCCACTAGGAGTATTAAAAGCTGTCTTCAACTCATCTCTCTCACTGATATTCACTAGGTGATAAGCGTTTCTAAGGTCCAACAAACAAAATCTTAGCACCCTTCAGTAGTTCAAATGCTAAAGGAATTAAAGGGAGGGGGTACCTGTTCTTGATGGTGATGTCACTTAGGCCCAGTAATCGATGCAGGGTCAGAGGGACTTGTCCGTCTTCTCAGCGGAGAAGGAACTAGAGCCTGCAGCGAAGGAGGACGGGCGAATAATCCTGGCCAACAATGAGGAGTCGATGTACTGCTGCATAGCTTCCCTCTCTGGCGGGGAAAGGGAATAAAGCCGACCATTGGGTGGAGAAGTTCTCGGGAGGAGATTAATGCAGCAGTCATATGGCCGGTGAGACGGCAGAGATGTGGCCTGGGCCTTATTGAAGAACTCCCATAGGTTGTGGTAACAAAGAGGAACCCCGGTTAAATAGACAGACAAACGGGAGAGGCTTCTGGCATAGTAGAGCGGAAACCCCATGCGAACTTGGAAGTACAAACAGACGAAGAGCAGGTGAGAGCACAGTTTTTTCCCCACTTCAACACCTTGCTGTGGCCCAGTTGATATAGGGATTATGCTTAGTCAACCAGGGTAACCCCAAAATTAGTGGATGCAGTAAGGATTTGAAGATATGAAAACTAATGAGCTCTGAATGGTTACCATTTATGTTGAGTATGACGGGTTGAGTGCGATGAGATACCCAGCAAGCGGCCGTTGAATGAGGCTCGGATAGGGGGGGATTTACTTAATTTAAGACCTAGCCGCTCCACCAACCGCCAATCCATGAAACATTCATCCGCCCCAGAGTCCACCAATGCTGAACTCGAACAATCCGCTGCTCTGCCGTGACGAGGTCTGTGGATGTGAAAGGTTGGGAGAAATAGTCCGGAGAAGCTGTTCGACTTACCAGCCCCCCCCCACTGGTGAGCCCTGTCTTTTTACCATACAGGACGAGAGAAACTGCCCCATCTCTCTACAGTAGATGCATCTCCCCTCCCGCTGTCGTTCTTCTGGAGAGAGCCGGGCTTGGCCCAACTGCATGGATTCCTCCAGAGCCTCCAGAGCGGACAGTGGCTCTGGAGCACTGGCACGAGATGGCGAGCAACACGGGAATGGCGTTGCCTGCCCCTTCTGCCCGGGCGGAATTGCTGCAGGCCGACTCCTATCTCTCTCCACAAGTCTATTGTCGGTGCAGGTTTCGAGGGCGATAAGCGAGTCCATGTCGGAGGGGAGGTCGGGGGGAGTGAGAGGAGATCCTCATTCCCCCTGACCTCCCCTCGTTCCCCCCGAGGAGATCTTTAATGGGTGTGGCGAGACCATGGAAGAACATGTCGAATAGAGCCGCTAACGTGTGGACCTCAATGGCATAGTCCGCTACCCATTGCCTGCCCTGCCGTAGGGACATGAGAGCCTAGGTTGCCGACTGGTCACGACTGGGAGTAGCGGAGTCGAAGATCTTGCTTACCCCGAAATCCCACCGGGCACGTCTCTGTCACGTCATGGCTGCGACTCTGTTTTGGTCCATCCTGCACGCAACTTCAAGTCCCACCGGGATCGTTTCAAAAGCAGAGTGTTTAGCTCGCCAGACTTTATTTACTTGCTCAGATTTGGTCATTTTTCTTAGTTTATGTGCTTCTATGTATGAACATGCATAGCATGTGTGAATATGCAGGTGGCCTACCTCATTGCTCACCGAGGTCTGGATACTCTGTTGGCAGTCCTTGAATTCGCTGACCACCGCACAAACAGTGGAGAGTTGTTCCTCCTGCTGGTGAACCCAGGTGGCCTGAGCCCAGACAGCAGTGTGGATGGGATCTGAATTTACTGAGTCCATGGCTGGCCAGATTGTACTGCTACACAGCACTAGGACAGGACTCAAATGCAGCACTCAGGACACAGGTAAAAAGGGGTAAACAGTCTTTAATGGCAGAGGTTCAGTACACAAAATCCAATCAGGTAAACCAACAGGCAAACAATCCAAAAAGGGCTGAGGCAAAGGCAGGGTCAAAAACAGGTGAGATACAATAGCTGGTAACCATAAACCGGTAACCATAAACATGCTGGAGAGTAGAACACGACGGACACTAACAATCTGGCGCAAGGGGAAGAGAACAATGGGCTTATATACACTGGGTGATGAGGAAATTAGGCACAGGTGTGGGTGATGAGTGCAGGACAAACACATGGCAGGAACTCAGGGGCTGGGAGTGGGCGGTAGGCAGACCGACTGTGACACATCAACACAATTGAACTATATTGAGACTGTTAAAAAATATAGGGTACTGAAGGGCATCTTAAAGGTACCTGATGAGGTTGAATATTTTATTTATATTACATAATGTAAGAAGATGTCTTATTAATCTTTTTATGTTTGGAGAGAACTGCACCCATCCAAATGAGACACACTACTCTGTGCCCAATAAAAATTTCTCTAGAACTACTTTGTGAGTAAAAAGGAACTATACACTAAAACAGTGTGAAACAGATTGTAGGGCAAATCAACTGTAGAAGAGATGTAAACAGATGTTGCAACATGTTGCAATGAAAATGACAATGGAGAGGTTAATCCGACTATTTTGTGGGATGCTCTTAAAGCAGTTATAAGACCCACTCTACTTTCTTCAGCAGTGGAATAACACACACAAGCTCCAGTGTTGGCTTTAGACACAGTGGTCGTTGATCACACACTGTAGCCTACACTGTACATTCATTCCTAACCTAACTCCTACCTCTAACCTGCAACTCCTCCAGCCGCACACATTCACACACTCACTCACTCACTCATCTCAGCTACTCTGTCTCTCTCGCTCGTCCACTCACACCTTACGCACACACATTACACACAGCTGTATTCCCAAAGAGAATTACGCTACTCTTATAACATGATAATAATTGTGCTATTTTGGTGCCCCTTACAGCACTTGGCCATTATGCGATGGCACTGAAGTTACAAACTGTATATCTCGATCATTGCCAAAAGATATGAACATTTTATGAAGGATATTATAGATGAAGATCAGACAGGTTTTATTATCGGATACCAAACCCAAGACAACACAAAATGAACAGTTCATATCATCGATCTTGTCAAACTTAATAACATCTGTGCAGCCAAGTCTTGATGTAGAGAAGGCATTCGACAGTGTTGGATTGACATTTCTGTATCAGGTGCTTTAAAAATTTGGACTAAATGATAAAGGCATTCAACTGAACACTTTACCAAATACTAAACACAAGGATAAAAATTAATGGTGGTCTGACCGACATAAAATTATAGCGATCCACGAGACAAAGCTGCTGTCTATCCCTGAACTTGTTAGCAATTTTTAAAGAGCCTCTCACGCAGGCGTTATTGGGCTTTTTTGATGATGATGTAATATGATACCTAAATAACCCAGACACATTTCTTCCTATACTAATCAATCAATTAGAAACATTTGTTTCTATTCAGGATATAAATTGAACTTGAAACACAAATTCTGACAATCAATTATCACCCATATAAAGCTATACAACAAATCTGAACTGGAACTCCAAAAATATGAAATACCTTGGGATCACCATAACAACAGAAATCGGTGAACTATATAAAAGTAATTATAAAAAACTGGATCAGGACATATTAAAAATAGGCAGACTTCCTTGATTTCTTTACTTATTTCAGTCACTGCCAGTTTATATACTAGACAAACAATTTAGAATTAGGTATAAATATATATTTCAGAGAATGAGAAGGAATCAGGAGAAATGGGAAAAATAGACAATGTTTGCATGGTGGTGACAGGTGCAAGTCAATGAACTATTGAACATTACATAGATACTCTGCGTGGAGATACTACAATCATTAATTTGCGAGTGATCTGAAGTTATATGACCAGTAGGTCATTTTGAGTTGGTTAGCCACCATTTCGTCAAATTTGTCGTGATTTAGTACAATGTGTTCATTTGAATGATCTGGAGGCAGGTCAAGTTTAGTTATGAGTTCCAGTTGTTTTTTATAGAGGTTCAGACTTTTCTTGTTTGCCTATCTCTCCGATTTGGTGGACCAGATCTGATCTTTCTCTATAAGCTTTTCGTTTCATTTGAGCTTGGTATGACATGATCTCTTCCTTAAGGTAACTTAAGAAGTAAGGTAACTTTAGAGCATCACATACAATTAGGCTAGAAGTATATTGGTAGTGAGAAAACAGGCTATCTCTTTCTTTATAAATTCCACAAAACAATAGGAGCATGATCTGAAATTACGACACTCTGATAGGCACAGGAAGTAACCAGCATTAATGAAAAAATAATATGTGGTATGGAGTATTTATGGTGGACGTTTGAGAAAAATGAGTATTCCCTGTTGTTTGGATGAAGCGCTACACATCACAGGTACCATAGTAAAAAGAAAGGTTTATATGAGGCGATGATTTACTTATCATGCTGGGGTTAGTTTTAGAGTATCCGTCCAGCCAACAGTTAAAATCGCCTGCAGCAATGAAAGCAATTGTTCTAAAAAAATACATCATCTCAGTTAGGTGCATACATGTTCACTAATGTTATTAGTGTATTATATACTTTTTTTTCCCAATACGGCTATTTCTGTTTTATGTGTTTTATGGGGTGGTTCAGACCCTCGACATTTCGACTCAGCTGTTTTAAGTGTCTATCCATGCAGCTTGACAAAATGGTTGGGGTGTGAAAACAGTGATCTAAATGGCAGCTTTAAAATAAGGCTTTAGCAGGTCACTGCAGTTTCAAAGTGACAAGTGTACAGTAGTATATTTACATTAGTTTCTGAGGTGTCACTGGCAGTGACATATACCTTACTCACCCTACCCTTCCTGAACAAGATAGAAAAAAGAAGTAGCAAGCTCTTCAGAACAAACAATAACAACTCTTCTGGTCTTAAACTACATTAACTGCCGTTCTGGTACCATTTACAAAAATTCTCTCGTCGCTTTTAAAGGATTCTGGTATGCCCAGGATGCATATATCTTGCACCTCCCAGTTGGTAACTTAAGTTAGCCTTTAGAGTTAGGGTCACACAGGGTAAAACAAACAGTCTCAAGATCCACAACTTGCTTACTAAGGTCCTCTGCAGTTCCATGATGATACAGATTGGCTGTGGTCCTCCACTGTGAGTCACATTTGAGTTTTGAGTCATGCTGCTAAATTACATTTTGATAAGAGATTTACACCATAGTATTCCGCAGTGACACGCCATCCCATCTGGTTTGCATTTAGTGAGACCATCATTTATTTTTCAGGACAACAGGACAAGGACCCAAAACACACCTCAAGATTATGTATGGTCTATTTGACCAAGAAGGAGAGTGATGCATCAGATGATCTGGTCTCAATTACCTGACCTTGAATCAATTTAGATAGTTTGGGATGAGTTGGAACACAAAGGTGAAGCAAAAATAGCCAACAAGTGCACAGCATATATGGGAACTCCTTCAAGACAGCTGGAAAATCATTTCAGCTGATTGATATCAATAATGTGCAAAGCTGTCATCAAAGCAAAAGGTGCCTAAGAATCTAAAGAACAATCTACGAGATGGTGTGTCTAAACCTTTGATCGTTACTATATACTTGGAACTCTGCCATGCATGTATCATATGCAGACCAACACAATGATGCAGATGGTGGTTCTATCTGAATGGGTCAACGCACATCATGGCAGTTGCTCAGGAGGTGGAGGTAGAGCAGAGCAGGTTGTCCACTAATCAGAAGATCAGTGGTTTAATCCCTGCCTCCTTCAGTCTGCATGTCAAAGTATCCTTAGGCAAGATACTGAACCCAGTGATGTTGCTGGGTATGCACTCTATGTCTCTGATTTATTAAAATCTAAAAGTACACATTAAACTCACCATGGAGTGACATGATGTTAACATGATTGCCTGTGACCTACATGCTACATGTATGTACACATGCTGTACCGACATCTGACATTAAAATGAAGAAAATTCATGAAAATTTATTTAAATAAACTTCTATCATTATTTTTATGTAGCCAATGAAAACAACATATACTAGCAATAAAACTGCAGAACAAATGGTTAAACTCCACATCTGTTTTCATTGAACCAGAAAGTTTTACAGAGCTATTATTTATGGAATTTGTCAGAGACTAGGGTAAACCAGCTGGAGCACTTGTTTCATTGAGGCAGTGGAGGTTTTGTACTGTAGTTCGATCTATTCACCTGGTAAATCTTCACTCTCTGGCCAACAAGATAGACAAACTCCTGCTCCTTAACAGATCAAATCTGGACTTTTACAAATCTGCTGCCTTGTGCTTCACTGAAACCTGGCTTGGTGAGCACATGCTTCAGTTCACTTCACCTGCAGGGATTCCAACTCCACTGGGAAGACCACGCAACAGAGCTCTCAGTGAAAACAAGGTGAAGTGGAATCTGCTTTTAAATAGACAAAGGTTGGTGTACAGAAGTTGCAGTTTTAACGAAATCATGCAGTCCTCACCTAGTGACTATCTTCATAGTATCTTCATATTCACCTAGTGTTCATATCCCTGTTATTGAGGCGTTACAACACCTGACTGACCATATGAACAGGACTAACGAGGCCAAAGTGGAACTACAAGCCTGCTTTCACTGCACAGATTGGAGTGTTTTTGAGGCTGTAAGCACAGACTTTGATGAACTGACTGATGCTGTGACATCAAACAGGGGCGCAGCAGGGGGTAGAGCAGAACATCCACTGATCAGAAGATCACGGTTTGATTCCCAGCTCCTCCAGTCTGCATGTCAAAGTGTCCTCAGGCAAGATACTGAACCCCAAATTGCTCCTGAAGGCTGCGCCATTGGTGTGTGAATGCGTATGAATGGTTAGCTCTTAAAACTGATGTTGGCACCTTGCATGGAAGCCAATGACATCAATGGATGACTATGTGTGAATGGATGAATGTAAAAGTGCTTCAAGTGATCTGAAGAACACTGGTTCAACATCCATCATCTCAGACATCCTGCACACAAACTCACCCAGCCTGTCAATGGATCACAAACTTCCTGACCAACAGGAGGCAGCAGGTGCGCCTAGGGAACATCACATCTAGCACCTAGACAAATAAGGACTGGTGGCCCCCTAGGGGTGTCTGCTCTCCCTAGTGCTCTTCTCCCTTTACACTGCACCTCAAGAGACCCATCTGTTAACCTCCTGAAGTTTGCAGACAACCCAACGGTCATCAGCATAATTCGATACGGTGATGTGTCTACATACAGATGAGAGGTTGAACATCTGGTCCTCTGGTGCAGTCAGAACAACCTGGAGATGAACATGCTCAAAACTGAACATGAATTTAACTAGCTCAACAATTTGTCAAAAAGGCCATAGGGACTCACCATATGAAAACATATAAAATTTTGCAACTTAGAATCTGCTAAAAGTAGAAGCAGGGTATCTCTATACAGTGCTTAACAAACCTATTAGGCTACCTGTCAAAGACCATCCAGCATCATGAAGTGCTTTAATGTGGACTCTTTTGTTTTAAGTGAGCTCTTGATGTTTTACCATTTTGAACAGGAATGAGGAATTTAAAACTGAATTCATCTTTTTAATACCCAAATTTGGGCCGGCTCACTGTGCTTCTCTGAGAAGTTAGAAATTAATGAGGCATAACAGTCAACCACTAAAACTATTTTTTCTTTTCAGGAATGCAAGTAAATAACTATATTTTGACATCTTAATCAAGAAATAATAAAGTGCTTTACTATTATTTCAGTTTTTTTGTAAAACAGTACATTTGAAAGTTCATGGATAACAATAATAATTATATTTTAGTACTAAAAATATTGTTTTGGTTAAAGATCTTCTACATACTGCTGTATTAACCATTACAGAAACATCAAAAATGATTTTGGTAATTACCAATGCTGTTAATTTAGGGCATTTATGTAGCATCTTGGTCCTTAAGTCTTTCGTAAAACACTGTCTTGTCTAAGTCCTTGTATGAAATTAACCGCATACATGTCAAGTCCTAAAATGGAACACTGCACGTAGGCCTAAGGTGTGTATGAACAGCAACAGCCAGTGTCTGTCAGTCTGGATGTAAACAGAACATCTAATGCCCTGCCAAAATGATCCAACATCTGAGCCACTACAAACAGGTGTTATCTGCAATTTCTCACGAGAGATAACAGCAGGTCTAAAGTAAGGCAAAGACTCCCTCCTTTCAACATAACATTTACAACAGAAATTACAGCTGTAATCTTTGTTCACCTCTGAAGGGAGAACCACCAGAACTGCTCTCTTCCTCAGCATTGTGCTGATAAAGTGGGGAATGGCAATTTATTTGGTTTATTAGACCTACTCCACACACAAAAACAGCGGTTTATGAACTGAAGCATTAGAGGTATTTTGTGAAGAAACTTTTAACACATTCCATGTAGTCTATGATGGTTTTGATCCTGTTGAGCAAACTTCACCAGACACTAGCCAAAGTCAGACTGAAAAGTTTTTTCTTTGCCTGTTTTGCTTTAGCAATTATTCAGGGTACTTCTGTAAGCATAAAAATGAACTAGATGATCAGAGATTACGCAAATAAGATAGCATTCGAATTAATGGTACCTGAAAATGCAATTTACAGGTAGCCAACTGACCAAATGAGGCTGTTGGTGCTAGTGCTAACTGGAATATTTAAGCTGATTCTGAACCAGGACTTTGTTAATAAAATACAATGAGATACTAGCTAGCTTTAGCTGTTGTCATGTGTTGTTAGCAAGAACAATCAACAAGAACTGAGCAATAACTATGGTAACCATTGTGGTGTCCTCAATCAGGCCATGTAGGTGTGATACCCCACATGGTTTGTATTATACCAAGTAAATTGTAAAGTAACACAGTGGTATTACACTTACATTTGCTCTACCAAGGTGTCCAGTGATTGATGATGCTACTGGTCCAAACCATCCCATCTTTAAAATGAAAGCATGGGGATGCCTAATGAAATCTGACATTAAGACAAATGGGAGTGAGTGGCCAATGAGTCAGTCCATTGAAGAGGATGATTGGCTAGAAAGTAAGAATGAAGTAGGAGAAATAGGCAAAGGATCAGCAAAGGAAAATAGTAGAAAGGGAAAAAGTGCAGGCTGGTGAGACAACAAGGAGGATGGGGGTAAGAGAAGCTGAAGGAAGGAGGGATTGAAGGATAAAAGCATGCAGGAGGGTAGAAGGAGTGGTAAATAGGAGGAGAGGTCAGGAGAGGTAAGATAGAGGAGGTAAGCAAGGTAATGTGAAAAAAAGGAAAGGAGTATCACAGCCACATACAGTTTTAACTAGATACCTTTTATTCACTTTTAATCTAGACTCTATTATGGTCTCCATGTTACTCTTGTTTATTAAGCACAACTGCTGCATTCACACAATTCCACTCAGCAATGCCAGTTAACCTCATAGATTCCATGTATATGATTATTAATGAACTCATACTGTTGAAAAGTATTGTGCAATATGTTCATTTGTTTTTATTTTAAGAACAGTTTTTAATATTGATTAGGAATACCCAGTGTTGTAGTCAACTGACTTAAGTTCAAGACCAGTCAATTTATAGCATAGGTCACCAACATTATTTAGGGGCGAAGATTACATTTTGACCGGCAACTCTTTTCTGAGAGTGTTTCTACACCGCTACTCAAGGAAAGGGACATCCTACCTGTCTCTGATTGGCCACTACTTGTTGTGGGTTTGAGATGGTTTAGACATGAGGACTTAGATTGGTCAAGGTGAGGGCAAGAGTGTCAGCCAATCAATCACAGGCAGGGTAGGGCTGGCCTTCACTGAAAAGTGGCACAGAAAACCTGCATTCCAAATGAAAACAGCTGGCACCTGTGGCAGCAGCAGTGACAATGACAGGGAGAGAAACATATAAGGGAGAAAGGAAAAACGGCGAAATTGTGAGTCAATGTGCCATGGCTTGTGCTAAATGGCAGAAGGGTTTTTTTTTTAATTTAAGATATTTTTTGGCCTTTTTGAGCTTTATTTGAAGGGACAGCTTGAAGGGTGACAGGAAACGTGGGGAGAGAGAGAGATGGGGAATGACATGCAGGAGAGAGCCACAGGTCGGATTTGAACCCTGGGCTGCCGCAAGGGCTGAGCCGCAAGGGCTGAGCATTTTTGTACATGGGGCGGATGCTCTACTCAATAAACTAAACGACACCCCGAAAACCGTGCTTTCAATCAGGAATGGACCGAGGCATTTATGTTCATGCTTCCTTTGAGAAAAGTTACCCACTAGTCCATTTTCCAGTTGAATGTCCATTTGGCTTTGCTTTTATTTCTATTATCGTTTATTATTAGAAATTATTTTATTTATCTTTTTTTTTTTATTGTATGTAACTCTCCAGAGTCCAGAGTGTCACTGAAAATCAATATTGTTGACATGACGTTGAATTATAGCCTTGTTTGTTTGATTTGAGTCGTTGACTTCACACAGTGCAGATGTCGATACAATAACAATGCTGCTTCAATACTGCAGATTTATATGTTGTGTGTCCTCAGTTGAATGCTGTTTTGCAGATGAACTCATTGTCATTTAGGAAGTCAGATTTTACAAAAGGTTTGGCTCCTTGCTTTGCCATATTCATTTTTTTTCTTAATGCCTCTTTATAAAATACTGAGTTTGATTTGTTGGAGGGACTTTGTAGCTTTGAGTTAAAAAAAATTACTTTTTGGATTATTTCTCAGCCGCTTTCACTGTGATTTGTTTTACTCTCACCAACATTGCTTTGCTGGAAACTTAAGCTCTGCCTGAGGTGTAAAAATATTTTCAATTAGACACTATTAGGTAAATAATGGGTAACATTGGTGGTATCCCTGCAGTTGAGGTCCTGAGTCCTCTTTGTCCAAGACAGGGACAAGAACAAATAAAAATGCAGTCAATTCCGAGATGAGACCGAGACCTTCAAAAGTGCTACAACACTGGGAATACCTTGTATAATACAACAATTAATCAACTGTAAACATAGCCTTGGAGCTTAGGCAAACATAATCTTGCCATCAGATTCTTGTCTATGGACAAAACAAGGCTAGTACAATTTTATCTTTGGAGGGAAAGGGAAATGTTAATGTTAGGGCATCTGTCATTTTATTAATTTAGTGTAAACATTCCATAAAATGTTTGCCTTAATGCTTATTACAGTGGTAGATTAAGTTGTTGCTGTTTAAAATGATGGGTCTCATTTTTCGAAATATAACTTTTTCCATAATTTCAAATAAAAACAGGTATTAAAACTAAAAAATAAAGAAAATGTATATATTTTCACATTACTAATTCATGCTGTATGACTGAGTCATGTCATACTCTCAGTTTCTCTTTTAACAGAAATACTGTTTTTATTAACTAATTCCTGTGTCTTTACTGGAAGACTGCAAATACTGAGTTTCAATGATGGTGCATAGCAGTGAAAATAGGTAAAGTGGAAACAAATGTTTGATAAATGATTAAAATAATGTTTTGCACCTGTGAATTTTTCGATCATTGACATACAATGAAAATACTGTTTGCTATTGAAGTTGCTATGCACCACCATCATGTTAATGCAGCTGTTGTTGAATTTTTACAGTATGAATTAATGCCAATTAAGAACTAACTGTCTAAATATTGTCTATGACTGTGAGGTGAGGGAAGTTTTTAGCCATCAATCATCACTCTCCTACCCGTGTTAGATCTTGACGCTCTCAATGCCGTAAACGTTGTAGCCTTCTTTATAGGTGGCGTAGTTTGGCTGGTGGCTGGGGGACAGCAGGTTGAAGTTGGGGGCATGTTGAGGAGAAGTCAGAGTGTGTGTGTAGTTTCCTGTGTGCTGGGGGGACGACAAGGTGTTGGCTGCCACCTTTACAACAAAAAATAAAGTAATTGTTATTGCTAGACTGATTGTGCTTATGGAACAATAATGACTCTTGAGTAACAAAGGAGTACATGGTAGCACAAATAGTAGATAACTGCAAAAGTAATATGGGTATGAATTACAAGATAGATAGATAGATAGATAGATAGATAGATAGATAGATAGATAGATAGATAGATAGATAGATAGATAGATAGATAGATAGATAGATAGTAGGGGTGCAACAATACATGTATCTGGATTGAACCAGTGGTCTCGGTTCAGTATGCACTACGAATCGAACAATACACAATTTTATATTTTATATTTTTAACTTCTGGCGATGCGCTCTGTGCTGAAAGCTCAGTGGATCTGCGCTCGACTACTCCGCCCTGAGACCCCACTACACACGTCTCTGTCACGTTGCGTACACATCACGATTTCGGTCCATCCTGCACGCAACTTCAAACCCTACCTGAGCGTTTCAGAAGTGAGCGTTTAGCCCGCCAGACTTTGTTTACTTGCTCAGATTTGGCCATACATAGTTAATTAGTTTCACTTTTGTCTATTTTTACGACCGGCATTGTGCATGGGGTATTTTATTTTGAAAATCCACCGGATTCTCTTTGCTTTTTCTGTGCCTGGCTTCCACCCGCTCGAGGTGCTCTGTGTAAATTGACGCGTGCTGCTCGCGTCTGCATTTTCGAGCGCAGATCCACTAAGCTGCGCCTCCCACATTCATTCAGACCAGTCCTTCTCAAATAGTGGGGCGCGCCCCGGTGCGATGCCAGGGGGGGCGCGTGTGACCCTGGGGAACATGCTTTTTTTTTGCCATACTAGAATAAAGTATAATTGCACATCCACTACAGTAGTTGGCAGTGGCGCTGTCATTGTCAGAGTGTGCGCAGGAAGTATTAGGTCTATGGTGTAGGGCAGTGAGATGATTAATTACTATTAAAACTGGCCCGCAGATTGGCGCGTACGGAGTGATGGGTCGGTTGCGAAGCGGCTCTTAGAGCTGGCTCTTTGAGGTGAACGACAGGAGCCGGCTAGTGAGCCGAGCCAAAAGAGCCGGTTCTCTAAAAAGAGCCGGAATGCCTAGTGCAGAGTGCGTGATCTCCGTCTTCTCTTCACTTCAAATTTTCGAGGGCTGACTGGTCCGCGGCGCAAATAAGGTTGGGAACCACCGGTGTAGAGTTATTTTTTGCACCGAGCAGGCGATATGAAATGCAGTAAACAAACCTGTTACGTCCGTCATGTTTGTACTTATAACAATTTTATAGACAAATGATATTATTTATAGACGCGGCGTAGAGTGGGGGGCGCGAATTGTTTTCTTCTTGCTAGTGGGGGCGTAACAGAAAATAATTGAGAAGCACTGATTCAGACCAAGCTGTTGAGACAGAACTACTTTAGTGTGACCCTAAAATTTAATTTAAAAACTGTACTTTTTAGTTGAAACAAATGTTGGTAATTTTAATAAACTTTTGTCATTTGTCAAGTTTGTCATCCTAACTCTCAATACCTTCTTTCCTGACTCTCTAAAGCTGTAACTATCTAATAAGGGCCAAAAAATCCCCCATTAATAATCTATATTTCTATTGCAATGTTGTTTGTAGAATTGTGGAATTAGGTTTTATTCACGCCAATCTTCTTCTCTTCGTTGGCTCTCTAGTTCACTTGACCACTCTCTCTGACATCAGAGTGCACACAGCCAGGATGTGATCCAGCTTTAGACTGACTATTCTCTCTCTTTAGTAAAACATCTCTCGATTAATAATTTTTCATCTCATTCATGACAAGTGCTTAGATAACTTTTCACTCTTATCAGTGCAGCTCAGGATGTTGTTCAGATGTTGTTCTATATCACTGTCACTAACAGACGGACCGCGGTCCAGGTCCGGACCCACACCTGTCTGGATCCAGAGCTGGAAACAACACATCATTGAGTTTTATTCTGTTTTGGCAGAGATTACATTTTGACTGGCAACTCTTTTCTGACAGTGTTTCTACAACGCTGCTCAGCGAAAAGGACACCCTACCTGTCTCTGATTGGCCAGTCCTCGTTGCCTTCGTGGGTTTGATTTTGTTGGGTTTAGGCATGAGATCAAGGTGAGGACAAGATTGTCAGCCAATCACAGGCAGGGCAGGGTGGGCCTTCACTTAATAGAGCGACAGTGATGGAGAGAAAAATATAAAGGAGTGAGAAGACGAGAGAAAAGCTGCCAAATTGTGAGTCAATGTGCCATGGTGTGTGCTAAACGGAGAAGGATTGACACCGAAAACTGGAAGATTGAATTGAATTGTTATTATTATTATTATTATTTTTATTATGAAAGTACTTTTTATTTATAATTCTCAGTTGAATGTCAAATTTACTTTGCTTTGACATTTGGTATTTTTTCTTATTTATTTTATTTATTATTGTATAAAGCTTTCGAGAGTCCGAAGTTGCACTGAAAATAAATATTGTTGACATGATGTTGATGATGAATGACAAAGCTGCTTCAATAACCATAAAGTAATTGTAAAGTATAACTAAATTATAATGCAACTTAAACATGACCTGAACATGAGGAAATTTTCTCTATCTGGACCTCCTTAAATCATAATTGACTACCCCTGTTCTATATGTTTGCAATAATTTGACACTAATATTTACAGTATTACAATACAATACCTTAAAGTAATTTTCTAATTATTTTACCTTTCATCATTCTTTAACATTTTTTCATCTTTTCTGTTTTTTCTGCAACAGCAAACAGCATATATAGTAAGAAAGCAGAAGCCACCATTATGCCAATACAAGTTCTAAATTCATTCCGTGTCCTGTAGTCAGGACTATTATCCATCTTCCTACTAAGGTCAAAGAGGAGTATAGGATGAAGACAGCCGAAGAGAAGCAAACTCAAACCACAGGATTGTTTAGTCAGTCAGGTCAGGTGGTAGAGTGGGTTGTCTGGTCATTAGGACGTCACTGGTTTGATTTCTGGCTCCTTGAGTCCAGTTGAAAACCAAAATCCGTCTTGATGGCTGTGACGTCAATGTGTAAGTGTGTGTGTATAGTTTACCTTAATATTGGTGTGAGTGCTTTGGATAGGAAGCCCTGCACTGCTCCTGATGTGCAGTTGGCACCTTGCATGACACCCTCTCACTAGGTTTGTTGCTCCAAGTGACTTCTTTCAAATTATCATGATAAAAACATGTCACTTTAAAAATCAATACATATCAAATACATTGGAGTGTTCAAAGGACTGACAAACCATCTCTGAACCAATCTCAGCTAAAAACCTGTCCTTGTGATCCAGTGGTCTAGGACATTTGTTACATGTTATTGCCTTATGTCCCTTCTATGTTTCTCTTTCTTCAGTTGTTTGTTATTTAATAAAACAAAACAGAAACTACTTTACAGCAAATCTAGTACTCAGACTCATCATGCTTAACAGTGTGACCTTCTGCATATTTCCAATTGCTATAGCCTTCTTTTTTGCAGACAATTATTAGGGTTCCGAGCACCTATTGTATTTGTTCTGGCTTTTGTTATTATTAGGGGTCCAGGCATCAACGGTTTTGAAGACCTATTGCTTTAGGAGTTATATTATCATGATTATAAAAGTGGTTGTATGGCTGCAAACAGTGCAAATGTGAAACTTATGGGGAAGTTCTAAGAGTCTGCACACAGATTATCATAACCACAAGTGGGGGGTTATAATAAAATCAAAAATGTTTTTGTTCATAACTCACTTTGACACCCCTCCCACTGTCTCCCTGTCGTGGTCAACCTCAGCATCATCAGAAATTCTTCCTGCATGATGGTGGTATCTCATATGGTGGTATCTCATATATATATAATTTGTTCCTTCTATCTTCTGGAAAATAAGGAAACTTAAAGGTCAGGTTGGCTTTTCATAGACCAGAGGTCTTTTTATCTGAGTTTACAAAGATTAGGAAGCTCCTGTCCAAAATCCTGCCATAATAGGGGGGTACTAGTGGTAACTGTACTGTCAACAACCCCCCTAATCCTGGACTGGCAGGAGTTGAACACAGTTTTAAAGGTTCTGCCATTCTGAATGTTACAGGTGCAAGGTGTTCTCCAGTCAACATGCCAAATTTCACATCCCTATTGCACCACACCACAGACAGTTCCTGGGGATTGCCTTTCGAAGACAGATTTTCCGATTCAAGGTGATGCTATATGGTGTCTCACTTGCCCCTAACCCATGTAGTTGCCCTTTTTCCCATACAAGCCAGGGGCTTGACGAACATGCCACACCTGCTTAGCCTCACTTTAAGTTGCTCCAAGAGCACCTTACACCCAGTCAGGAGGTAGATTACCTGGGTATTGCTCTCAACTCCCAGCCAATGAGAGCCTTCCTTTCCCATAAGAGAGTGGATGCTATTCTGCAACTTATAGGTTCCTTCCAGAAGGGCAAGGTGTTGAGATTTGGCCTTTTTATCAGGCTTCAAAATCA
The DNA here is from genome assembly GCA_036365135.1 of Miichthys miiuy. NCBI lineage: Eukaryota > Metazoa > Chordata > Actinopteri > Sciaenidae > Miichthys > Miichthys miiuy. The sequence goes on from CM071602.1 coordinate 29,518,459, forward strand.
CTTACGCTTGCCAACAAAGTAGTCTCTGGTACTGCACCCACCTACTTGAATGCCCTTATACAGGCATATGTTACCTTATGACGTCTGGCTCTACTCTTCTTGTCTGTTGTTCCCCATTGGTGGAACATGCTACCAGTTCCTACCAGAGCAAGGATGTCCCTCTGTACCTTTAAAAAACTAGACCCAGCTCTTCAGAGAGTACCTCCCCTCCTAGCACTACCAACAACTGAACATTCTAAATCCACCCCTTTATAAAACTGTCACAGTGCTTATTGCTGCACCAACATGTCCTAGTCACACTGTACCTTGACTGTTTACTTTTTGTAAGTTGCTTTGGATAAAAGTGTCAGCTAAATGACTAAATGTAATGTATTGTAATGAAGCACTGCCATCTGGCGGCCAAGATGAACAAAAAGAGATGCAAACGTAACTACAGTTCTCTGTCACCTCCGAGCTAATTTAAAACTTGTCATTGTCAGTGGAGCTGAGGGTATGGGGCATGGGTGCTCAAACAAGCCACCTGTAGTGGTAGTGGTGTAGTGAAATCAGTGATGAATACCCACCACCAGTATTTGGTCAGAGACTAGTCAGAGTGAATGGAGTCAGAGCTGGGGGGGCTTGGGCTCAGTTTTTGCTTTGCTTTAGCCATTGTACATGTCTATTACATGCATTTGTCTTTGTCTTGTGGGTTTAACATACTCTCTCTAAAATTGTAACTTGATGATATGTGGCATTATCCCTTTTGTTTAATATTAGCATTCCTCAAAATAGCAATATTGTAGAATTTGGCATGTGAGGAACTAAAATGTTGGTAGTCAGGACGTTACTTTAAATGTTGTCTGCAACTTGGTAGCTTGGTCAAGAAACTTTGATAGGTGCTCATGCTTTGCTTGTTTTTTTCTGGCAGAGTTGTGTGGTAGTTTGTTCAGCTTTGGTAGTGCATCTTGGGACAACTTGTTTGGCTGGTGAACCTTTTGTTTATAATATACCTTTGGGTATGCCTTATTGGTTTGACACTTACATTAATTCAAGTTTGGGGTGCATTTGGTAGCAGGAATTTTGTGTAATTTTTGTTTTACATGGGGGGACTATAAAAGCTCCTGTGCTCATTCACTTTCACCCTACCTACATCTGGCATCCACAAGACTTGGTTATTTTCCTGTATAATATTAATTGATGACCAACTATTAATTAACCAATTAATAGTTTTTGCAATTTCAGGAAATGTGCAAAACCCATACTGAATTTCAGAGATTTTACCTGCCCTATTTACAGATATCAGGGGGAAAGAATGTTTGAAACACATATCAGGATAGAGCAATCGAGTACAACACAACCGCAAACTACAACCTTAAAAGCTGTTTGCTGTTGCAGCTGAATAATGAATGTTAAAATAACTTCAACTAAACTAAACTAATTCCACCACTTTTGTATAGATATTGACACTCTGACTCAGAGAAAAAAATACAATAAAATATAAACAGCAGAAAGGTCAAAATCAGTGTGTATTCAATGGAATGACACTTGCACTGATGGCACAATACATCTGGTATAAATTCAGGTTAAGCTTTTTTAGATTTCCCATACACACTCAGTTGCAGTCTCATCCTACACCCTGCAATAAATCCTACCTTCAAGAAGGTTCTAATGTTCTTTTTTTGTTATAAAGAGGTGTTGATTGAACTTTATTTTTCAGGCTGTAGGTTGTGGTGCTGTTAAATTGTATCGTTTTAAGGATGTTTCTATTATTTGCAGATTGATCTATATAGCCACCCAGCTTGCAGACTATGCTCCACGTTAACATCTGGCTGATGTTACAGGAGCATGGCTGCACGCACCACCAGACTTAAGAACAGTTTTTACCACCATGCCATCAAACTTCTTAACTCATAATCTAACAGGACTGCAGTATGCAAAATATGCACTTCCAACCTGACTGCTGCTACTGTGTCAGGACTGATATTTTATGCCATACTCCTGTAAATACTTCTTACTTTACTCTTACTCGCAATCCTCAATTGTACTATACTATACTATATACTATAAATAAATACAATCATTTAAATAGTATAGTATATCCAATTCATATAGAACATTCATATCTATTTATACAGTGATACTTCTCCAATACTTGTATATAATTGCCACAACCTTTTGTCAACATTTGTACAGTGTATAGTACACTGATGCTATATGTACAACATAGATATTTTTTTGTATTCTATTTAGTTTTATTTTATTTATTTTTCCAGTTTTTATTTAAAATTGTATTGTATTTTATTCCCTTAGCCTGTTTTAAAAAATATATATCTAGTGTTGGTACTGCAAGCAAATCTTAATGTTGAGCTGACCTGTTTTTCCTCATCCAACACATTTCATTCTACTGTTGACCCTGCATTAAAACACATATGACAAATAAAATCGAAACCTGAACTTGAACAACATAGAAAATTACCATAAAGGTGTACCTAATAAACTGATACCTGAGTGTTGGATTATTTATACTATTTATTACATTACACTGAATTCACTTCTATGACTCAACAATTTCCACCATGAGAAAGCACTTGGCAATTACTTACCCCATAAATCACATAGTATTTTATTGAGAATCCTGCATGTAGCAGATTTAATACCAATAATATGTCTATAATACTAATTATATTTAATATACAATGTTCATTTAAATGAAAACTGGCTTCTGAAATGATAACATACCTTCATTTTTTTGGCCTCAGCACGGCTCTTGTAGCAGAACTCTACCAGCGCTACCATCATGGCCAGACCAAGACCTCCAACCAGAATGTAGAAGACCCCTGCTACATTACTAAGAGATAGAGCACTGGTCTTCTCCTAGGGGGAGGGTGAAAAAAAGGGCAGGCACCCAGAGAAAAGTGTTAGTGGGATGTTGTGTTGACTTTAATGACTGACACACTACCAGTGAATTATCATTTTCTCATAAATATGAGAAAAAACACAAGAGCTCTGGCCATCATTTCTATGCGGTCTTAACATTGCTTAACATTATAATAACATTGTAATTGTACTTCAACAAAGTAATTGTTGAAATCTCGAAATGCATGGTCCTGAGGGGCAACAAACATTGAACACACTGTTCAACAACAGTCAGACAATTGGATAGGTTGTAACCAAGCCAACAATTTCTCCAGATTATTTAAACAACTTCATGTGGGGGTCAAGGTGAAAATGATCACAAGGGTTGAAGCAGGAAGTGTGTGTAAACTGTGGTCGAATAATAATAAATAATAACTTCACCCTTGTTTCTACCTTCTCTGACTGCTTGTGTTTCTTGACCTGTCTGACTTCATTTTGGAAATCAGCAGTTACTTTGGTAAGTTATTAAAAACCGGAGTTTAAGATTGATCAGTCAGTGCTTTCCCTTGCTACACCTGAAAAACTGTTGATATGTACAATCCAGTTTTTGAATTACGGGGTAGCTATTGATCCACTGATGTTAAAATGAATGATTAGAAATACATAAAATCTAATTCTAACCTCTCTAAAGTCTGTATTTTGTAATGTATGTGTGCAGCTGCCCTGGTCAGTGCATGGAAAATGACATTTACAGATGTTTCTTCTGTTATCTAATGCTCATAGGCTGCTTGGCACAATTATTGTGCGTGACTTTTGTGACAGTTAGTCTGGTCTATGAGGTGCTTACAATGTAGCCTCAGTTCAGCAGCCTCACTTTCATAATTTCTGCTGTGCATTAAACAGATCTAAACAATTAGGGATCTAATTAATTGCAAATCAAAATGCAATGCAAAAAATACAGGCACTACATCCTATAGAGAACATGCCGCCTCCTGGAAGGTCTGTGATCAATTCATTGGTTGAGAGCAGTGCATTCCCTGTAAGAGGCCAGCTCCCTCTTAGGGGTCTGGGTGCAGTCTTTGCCAGAGCACCTAGAGACCCTATTGACTTAATAAGCCAACCCTCTAATAGTGGTTATTGCTTTGATTGTCCCATGTAACATGTAACAATGCATCACCTTCTCTGTGTATCTAATGTGTGATTATTGTAAATAATCTCCATTTTCAACCCTTACTTTACAAAGCCTTGAAAACTCAAACAGACAGATAGACAGACATTAACTTCAGCGTTAAATAAGATGGACATATCAGTCAGACAAGCAAAAAACAAAAACAAAAAAACAACAACAAAAAAACACAAGCATATGCACACAAAACACTTTAATGAGCCCAACTCTTGATACATAGTGGATCTAATGGTTCTGAGTTCATCTGAAGAAGGGACACCACTTGTTTTTGTTCTTATCAGAAGTGAACATACAGTTTGACAGTGGAATCTCCATGCATTACTTGAAGGTGCCCTTGACATTACAAACAGTTCTAACTAACCTGTACTAACTCACTTAAACAACTATAATCAAAAAGTGCAGATATGCTTTCTTTTTCTGAAACATATAGAATCAAGATAATTGTGCATGTCAAATGTATGAAGAGACAGTGTGCTTGATTGATCCACAGACATATACAACTAACCTTATTGGTGGAATCCTTGAAGCCACACTCTCCTTTATCGTACCACCACTTGTTTTTCATCTTGTCTAGGGTCCCTTGCTCATTCAGTTTCAATACGGCAAGGTTTACTGGCACTCTTCAATGGGAATAACATAAATAACATCATTATAAATGTTATCTTATGTTATTAGTGAGGCAGTGGTTCTCACTCTGGTCTAGAAACCAAATTAGGGCCCACTAACATTTGTTATTTGTACCATCATCATCATCATCATCATCATCATCGTAATATGTCATGAATGATACAACGTCAAAGTTCAAGTATTTTGCCACCTTACTTTTAATTTAAAGACCATGCTAAAATGTATGTAGGAGAGTTACATTTTCATCTATTGCATCTAATGTATAATGCCTACATATTTTATTATGGAGATTATTACAGCCATTATTACAGCCCCTGGGAGGACTGTGTCAACCATTTAGTGTGCTATCACCATGATTAATTGGACAAAGCTGTTTAAAAATAAAGTATTGTGTTGTCAGGGCCCCTCTGTTTGGCTCCTGAGACAGAGAATGAGAAGCACTGCAGTGTAAAGCCTTTCTTCATTTTCAGCAGCAGTATTCTTCCAGGCCAGAGCCACAGATAAACAGAGTTTGGCCAGGTTGCACAAACTCTTTATCGACAGCCCTTTGCCTGCACTGTTGCTGCCATCTGGTGTGAGGTCACCTGACCCTGGCCTTGCCCCTGAAACCTGCCCTAACCCTGACCTCCACCAAACAGGGTGCAACACATTGGCGGAAGAAGCAGCACAGACTACAACGCCACCTGTTGGTGGTGCTCTTCAGCAACTTCCAAATCTAATGTCTATCTGTAACATCTATGTGTTTTTATTTGTTTTTAGATTTCTGTGAAATAATAGAGCTTGGCATAGTAAACATTGCTAACTTTTGGGTTCACATGTGGCGTTTTACCTATGCTGCTTCTTTTTTTTTTCTCTTTTTTTAACACCTATTGACCCAGTGTTACCTTCATGTTTGTATGTTTTAGTCTGTGTGTGTGTGTGTGTGTGTTTGTGTGTGTATTAACCTTGCTCTCCCCTCCTCCGCTGCCGCATTCTCCCTTGTCATACCACCACTTGTTTTTCAGTTTGTCCAGCAGCCCCTGCTCGTTCAACTTTAACACCGCCAGGTTCACCGCATTTCTACATGAACACAGTAGCTGTTAGCAGTTCATTGGTTACTTCCTGCTGGTATGCATGTTAGCAGGATGAACTCTGATTATTTTGCATAAACAGAATACACACAGCTAGAATGCTTCTATTTCTTGTTTAGTAGCTAAACTCAACCAACTGAATAACCATCGTAATAAAGAGACTGAGTAAAATGTCTAACTCAGAATCACTTGATATGTCTTTATAGAACTACAGAGATAGGGTTGGGTTCTGATAGCTGGTTCTCAGTTGATAAATTACAAATCTCTTCTCAAATAATTTCTGTCTCTTTACTTTTTTTTATTAGCAAAGAACACTGACTTTGTACTACTGTACTGTATTGTATGCTCAAAAATGTACAATAACTTGAACTATAGGTGGGTTTGTAAATAGTAATGGATTTTTACAACAAATAACTGGATAGCAAATTTAGGTCATTTATGCTTGATTTAGGTCAAACATCATGAGATCACATACTTGAATTAGGGTTAACATTGTGTGAGGATAAGGTAAGGTGAAACAAATTGAGCAACACAAGCCAAATTTGTCTTTTACTTAGCTTATGTGATGTAGCTTGTGAAGAATTAAGTTTGCAAAAATCAGTAGGCTAATTCTGATATTTCAATGTGATCGATACAAGGTTACAAGGTGTAGCTATAGGCTGTAAACATTAAATAGGCTGGAATTTTAGTTCTTTTTAACTTTATTTAAAAATGTCGAATGCTCACACTTAGATTTGACAATATTCAGATTCAATTAAGCTCATTCTTCATTATTTCATATTCAATAAAATGCCATCAAAGCCCAACCACACAAAGACATAAAGAAACAACTTACCTATCCCTCACAGTCTAACTATTTATCTTTTGCTTGCTGACATTCTGCTCTAAATTACCCTCACTGCTGTTATTTGGGGATTACATCTACATGAATACCATGACTTTGAGCCTTAACATTCTTTTAGTAAATCCCCTGTGGGGTGACTTTGACTACTTGTAAATACTAAGCTATTAGTTTCAATGAATAGATTTCTGTAACAATTATGATCATTGGTTGTGTGGTGCAGCATTCCGGCTTGTGCAATTTCTTACAGAATGTGTTTGTGTTGACGTAGCCACAACATCTTTTATGGAAACTAGATTGGATTTGCATGTTTTAAATTCCAGAATGTTTTCATTGAATCATTGAAGTAAACTAGAACTACCCTAGTTTGTCACACATGACTAGGAGCTGGTCGCACAAAGTTAGACAGTGAGTGGTCATTATACCTTATGCCTTGACAGCCCCATACACAACAAACTGTGATGCACTGTATGTTCTGACACCTTTCTATCAGAACCATCAATAACTTTTTTCAGCAATTTGAATTACAGTAGCTCGTCTATTGGACTAAACCACACAGGCCGACCTTCGCTTCCAATGTGCATCAATGAGCATTGACTGCCCTGTGACCCTATTGCCAGTTCACCTCTTTTCCTTCCTTGGACCACTTATAATAGGTACTGACCACTGCAGACTAGGAACACCCCACAAGCGCTGCAGTTCTGCCTGCCTATTTTTCCTGCTTCTGACACATTAACTCTGTGGACAAAATGTTCACTTGCTGCCTAATATATCACACCCAAAATGACAGGTGCCATTATAATGAACTATTCAGTATTCATTACTTCACCTGTCAGTGGTCATAATGTTATGGTTGATCGGCCTATAAGTATATAACAAGCCTATAAGCATATAACAATAAGGCCAAATAAAATCTCTTTATTATGCTAATTTTTGAACATCAAAGCAATTTTATTTGATCATTTTAACACTTTATTTCAAAGGGTGTGCGTAAAAATGAGTCTTACATAAAGAGTCTTTATGTATGTCTATGACTGTTGTCATTTAATGTCATCCAGTTAATGTCATTCTTAATGGAAAGTTAATCTTGGTGTGATTTGGTTTGCCTTTGTTATGACAATGTTGGTATCACATGGAATTTGTTTAATTGTGTAAACAGGACTTTTACAGTGGAAATGTAGGCTTTACATTTTCCAATGCTCCTCCCTTCCTGTGACTGTAACCTGACAGACAATGCATGGACCTAGAACTTTTCCCAGCCTGGCTCACAGGATCATAAGTTAAAAAGCTTCAAAGCATCACCACCCTCTTCCACTCAGGCCAGTAACGTGCTGGGCATATAGCTTTATATATCGTAACATGGCTACACCCAGGACTTGGGACCAGGACATATAGCTCTTGTCTCTTGTATTTATGGAATAACTAACTTACTCTAATTAAGTGTTAATAATCTGATTATGCGTTTAACATGGCATTATTATGGTAAAAAATCAATGCAAAGTTAAAGTTGATTTTATAGTTTAGTCCATATTGTCAGTGTGCAGTTTTTGCAGTGGGTGTAGCTCACTGCATGAGCTTGAAATGTGCATGAATGTGGTTGCAAAACACACTTCCACATCGTCCCTACCTGTAATTTACTGGCAATGTTTTAGTTTTGTCTATTAACATTACATTAGGTACTTAAGATAAGCTACCTAATGAGAGAGGAATAGCAATCTTTCCCTACTTGCTATGGAAATGCCTAAAATGCCTATGACGCCATGTAAAGTTGTGACTTCTAAGGTGCATCACAGGGCCCTTGCTTAGTAAAAAGGTCAAACACTACACATATCCCATGCACAGCTCAGGTACCTGGGGCTGACTTTACTGCTGCTGTTGCAGCTTGGAGGAGGTAGATGAAGGGCTTCCAGAAAACAGACAGCTGGAAAATACTGACCAAAAGCCAAAAAAAAAACTCCATGGCCTTGATCTACTTTATTAGTTACAAGGTTCTGTACTAGGACCACTTCTATTCAGTTTATATATGCTTCCTCTGGGGAACATTATTAGGAATCACTCCATTAATTTTCATTGTTATGCTGACGACACCCAGTTACATTTATCGATCAAGCCTGATGAAACCAATCAGTTAACTAAACTCCAAGCATGCCTTAAGGATATAAAAAGTTGGATGACCTACAATTTTCTGATGTTAAATTCAGACAAAACTGAAGTTCTTGTAATTGGACCCAAACACCTCAGAAACTCTCTTTCTAGAGACTTAGTTACTTTAGACGGGATCACCCTGGTCTCCAGCTCCACCATAAAGAATCTTGGAGTTGTTTTTGACCAGGATTTGTCCTTTGACGTCCACATAAACCAAATTTCGAGGACTGCATTTTTCCACTTACATAACATCGCCAAAATCAGACGCATCGTGTCTCAAGCGGATGCAGAAAAACTAGACCACGCATTTGTTACTTCTAGGCTGGACTATTGTCACTCTTTGTTATCAGGCTGCTCCAATAAGTTTCTTAGGACTTTGCAGCTAATTCAGAATGCTGCTGCACGTGTTCTGACAGGAACCAAGATCAGAGATCACATCTCTCCCATTTTGGCACTGGCTACCTGTTAAATCTAGAATAGAATTTAAAATTCTTCTCCTTACATACAAAGCTCTTCATGGTCAGGCACGATCATATTTTAAAGAGCTCCTAGTACCTCACTACCCCTCTAGAACACTGCGCTCTCAGAATGCTGGGTTCCTTGTGGTTCCTATAGTTTCCAAAAGTAGATTGGGAGCCAGAGCTTTCATCTATCAAGCTCCTCTTCTGTGGAACAAACTACCATTCTGGGTTCGGGAGGCACGGTCAACACCTTTAAGAGTAGATTTAAGACTTTCCTTTTTGATAGAGCTTATAGTTAGGGCTGGCTCAGGTCATCCCTTAGTTGTGCTGCCATAGGACTAGACTGTGGACTAGACCCCCCCCCCCTCTCTGTCTCTGTCTGTCTCTTTCAGGGTTATGCCTAGTCAGGCATGGTATTGGTTGAAGATGGAGTCACATCTCCCTTTACTGAAAACTCTCTCTCTCTTCCTGAGGTTTCTTCCACCTATTTCCCTGCTAAAAGGGTTTTTTGTGGGCAAGTTTTTCCTCACTGGAACCGAGGGTCTAAGGACAGAGGGTGTCACTCCCTGTACAGAGTGTAAATCCCTCCGAGGCAAATGTACTTTGTGACTTTGGGCTATACAAATAAAATTTGATTTGATTTGATTTGATTAGTTGTTAGTTTACTCTAATATTTTCTACCAGTGGCATGGCCAATACATGCTCCCTCTGCGTGACAATCCCTACTCTTCACTTTACAGCCTTGAGAAAGCTTGTGCAATCTAGGAGTGGTTTATATCTCCCATATATATCTCCTATATATTATCCCCAACAGAATAGAAAAATATTTAATCTGTCTTTACTACACAAGAGAAAATCTAAGACTGACTTGAATCTGTATCTGAAGTCTGATATATCTTTGTGAAACCAGCCCAGTGGTTTGTTTTTACATTATGTTTCTACTCGTATGACCAGAATTTTTGTGTCTTTTACGGAGCCCACATTTACGGATTAACTCTTGAAAAGGCGAAGAGGCAATCCAGCAGAAAGAGATTAATAGTATATGTAATGACAGGATGAAAAGGCGGTGACATTGTTGCTAGTGTTGTGTGGTATTTTGTGGCCTAGAAATCAAGCAAGCTTGTCTATAGCAATCACAATCACAGTGTGATTAATAACCATGCCTGGGCTCAGTTCACTTGATTTTGATTGGTTGAAATGTTGTATAATATCAGCATCTTATTTGTCATTGACTGAATAGTCTTTGATATATTCTTGTGAGTGCGTGGATTTTCTTAACTGAACCCGCCATCAGCATTATAACACTTCATCCACTTTGACTGCAATAGTGGCAACAAGGAAAGAAACATTAAATGAAAAAATTATGCTAGGAACAGAGCAGAGACATGAAAAAAGTGGAATACAATGTTGGAATTCCGTGAATAATTCAACTAGTATTTAGTTTGGAATCAAGACTTTTCTAGCTTGAAAGTCATAGAATTAAAAAAATATGTCTCTGGTTCTACCATGCAAACAAGAGCAGTCATACAGTAGATCTACTTAAAGCTCTATTAAGCAATATTTTGGAATTAAAACTGAGTAATGTGAAAGGAGAACACACTCACTCTGTTTTGAAATGTAGGCAATGTGAGTGAAGAGTTGAAATCATGGTAAACAGTCATATGACAGATAACTGCTGATTGACTGACATCTACTGTCACTATAGTGTTACTATGGAGTTTTTGCTGCACAGTAGTTAATTTATATCTCACACTCACTAGTAAACATATTCTTACTAAAACCTGACAATCTCTGCAGTTTAAATTTAAGAGATACATTTTGTCCATAGTGCTAATATCTGAATGCAGTTTTTTGACTATTCAAGAGGACTGGCTGCTGCAAGACATAAAAAAATGGGGTCGTCTTTGTTTGATGTTCCTTATTGTGATTAGCTGAAAATACATTTCCCTGGAAATGACTTTCTATCAGAGGGTCTTAAACCTGACAACAATTATAGAAGTCAGCATACTATGAGCACTGTTCAGTGTTCAATCTTCATTGTGAAAGTAAATTAGATGGTAAAGTAAAATTTTAAATAAATGAGTCAAATTGTGGTGATAGCACAAACAGATTTTGAGGATTCTCACATTTACATTTTATCATCTACAATAATTCATTTATTGTATTGTATATTAATATTTTGCTGCACTTACAGGTTTGGCCTCAATAACTTTAATCAATCTAGTTAAAGAGATAAAGAGATAGCTAAAGAGAACTGTAGAATATTTTGAAATCTTGTATAAATTTGTAGAACATTCTAACAAAGTGTGAAAAAAGTTGAGTAATCTTCCTTTATGTGGCATATTTATACTGTTTATTGCTTTTAGATTTGCCACATTCTTTTCTTAGATATCTTTTACTTAAAAGTATATATATTTTTATATTGTTTGTTTTACATTGCATGTATATTGCTGTTTGCACCAGGGGTCTAAGGGAAACGCTATTTCAGTTCTCAGTATGTACTGTACACATAGCAGCATTGACAATAAAGTTTACTTGACTTAACAAGTGAGAATTGTAGAATATTGTGAAATAATGTATGAATTTGTAGGATATTATAACAAAGTGTGAGATTCCCTGAAAAAAGTAGAGTATTATATAAAAACAGTGAAAATAGCCCCCCCTCTCCTCCCTCTGTCTTGTGTCAGTGGCAGGCTGGAGGTTGCCAAGCAACCAGCGCCATCTGCCAGGCCCTAATTAGAGCAGCACGTGTGTGTCAGACTGACAGTTAGTGCTGCGCAGAGGGAGAGAGCATGGCTGAAAACGGCAGAAACCACCTGACAGAGATGATCGATTTGTGGCCAAACTGCTGTAATTATCATCGAACCGACTTCACTAACAGTAGCACGAGGACTCTATAGTTTGTCAGATCCGGAAGGAATGGACTTCTAGCGCGAGGGAGAGAAACTGGTTTGTCTGCTTCCCTGCAGAAATTTCGCCAAATGGTAAATTATGTCTGTAGCATGAAATTTGTGGCCACGGGAGACTTTTTTCTGTTTTATTTTTCTACGGAGTTCTTCTCTGCTCCTTCACTCTAGCGCTGACGTCATTCACTCACTCTAGCAGGTGCAATACACACCCATTATAAACGCAGATTTGGAGTAAAAACATGCTCAACTTTAGTCTTTGATATTTTCAAAACAGTAAAAGATTTTGTAAAGTTGAGAGACTTTGAGCAGGTTTGAGAGACCTCAAATCGATTTCCAATGCATTCTTATGGGGGGAAATTTGTAGAAAATGTTGAATAATTTGTACAGTATTAATAGTAGAGATTTGTAAATTAATAGCTGGAATATCCTGAATGAGTGGCATCTGGTGATATAATTTTTATGTTTGTAGGACTGGAAATGTGGGAGTAGAAGCACGCGAAGTGTGGGAGTAGTTAGGTGCCAAAAAACATACGGAAGACGGAATAATAAGAACTAGAATATTTGTATTTCCTGCGGAAATACAGTGTGCATCTGTGGAAATTTGTATGAAAAGATAGAATTGTAGGATATTTTGAAATATTGTATGAATTTGTACAATATTGTAACAAAGTGTGAGATTAGCTGAAAAAAGTATTGTATTATATTAAAAATAGTGAAAATAGCCCCTCTGCTCCCTCTGGCTTGTAAGTGCAGGCATGAGGTTGCCAAGCAACGAGCGCCATCTGCCGGGCCCTAATTAGAGCAGCACGTGTGTGTCAGACTGCTGCGCAGAGTGAGAGAGCACGGCTGATGACAGCAGGAAGTACATGACAGAAATGATAGATTTCTGGTCAAACCGTTGTAACTATCGCTGAAACGACTTGACCACTTACTACGAGGCTTTCCTGATCATGTAGGTGACCTTTTTATGTGATTTCCGGTACGGAATGGACTTCCAGCGTTAGGGAGAGAAACACGTTTGTCTGCTTCCTTGCAGAAAAATCGCTCCTTTTTAACATGGCTGTTAATGGGGCTGTGGCAGGGACTACATGGTGCTTTGATGCTCACACCGCTGAAACGATAAGGCTGACAGCTTCAGTAGTGGTATCACTGCGTACGTAGCGAGTTTTCCTACGTCTTAAGTGGTAAATCATGTCTGTAGCACGAAATGTGCGGCCACGAGAGGCTTGTCTGTTTTGTTTTTTTTGATGAAGTGTCTCTCTGTTCATTCACTCTAGCGCTGACGTCACTCACTCTAGCAGGCGCAATACACACCCATTGTAAACGCAGCTGTGGAGTAAAAACCTGCTCAACTTTAGTGTTTGTTTAAAAATGGTAAAAGATTTTGTAAAGTTGAGTACAAGGTTAATGTTTAAGATCTTGTGTACGAGTAGTAATTTAAATGAAGTCTGTAGGACAAAGTATGCAGTAGCAGTTGTTGTGTAGTGGGTCTGTTGAGAGATATGAGGATTTGCAATGCATTCTTATGGTGGGAAATTTGTAGAAAATGTTATAATTTGTGAATGAATGAATGAATAATTTGTACAGTAGAGATTTGTAAAGTAATAGTTCCATTGTCCTGAATAAGCTGCATCTAGTGATAGGACAAAATTTGTGGGAGTAGGTAGGTACCAAAAAACATACAGAAGAAGAAAAATAATAAAGATTTGATTAACAGTAGTGTGGCTGCGCTCTGAACATCTTCTTTGGTGTCCAAAAATTGCTTAATGCAGCTTTAACTGTAAATCTGGCAAATCTAAGTAACTACAAACATCATTAAAAACATTTTGCTGAATAAAGTTGACTTTCAGAGCTGGCTGACAGAGACAGCAACACAGTGAGACAGAGAGAAGGCAGTGCAGATGAAACCATACAGCCATCTCTAGTGTGCTGAAAAGAAACAAAAGTGAGAAACTCAGGGATGAGTATGCAGCTCAACACACACACACACACACACACACACACACACACACACACACAGAATTTAGTCTCTATTAAAGCATGGTTTATGCATACAAATTTTAAGTTACCTAGTTTGAAAACACAGGCCAACTTGCACAGTAGTCTATTCACTTTCTGATAGTTATATTTATTTTCTCATGTTTATTCACCATGCTGGTAATTTTAGTACTTAATGTATTTGTAATTATGTAATTATGTCCCTGAAAGCCCCTTTGGGAAGCTGCAAGGAGCGGACATCCAGTGGAAATCAAATGAACTGTCTCCCAAAAAGTAGCTTACATTTTTAATGTACAGGCATGTGACAAATTAAAGGAAAAATCTCAATAAATTAGTGGAGAAACTTGCATGGTAAAATTAGGAAACATTAAACCAAATTATACTTCTTGTTGTCATTATTTTGCAGCACAGACTGAAGTCAGACTCAGAAGTAGAAGCTGCTTCATGAAATAAACCTTATTAGTGCCGAGTGCCTACGACACGAGGCAACTCTTAATCTTCTGCATGTTTCTTTTTTTTATTATTCATTTTCCGCCCTTTTTCGCCGATGAATGCGGCCCACAGCGGTGAGAGGACCCCAACAAATTATATATCAAAACGTGCGTCTTCATCCCAAATCCCGTGCTATTACTTTAAAGAGATTTGTGAGTTTTTCGCAATTCTGCATTTCAACAGACATTTTCAACAATGAACTGCTCTGGCATAACTTTCACTGAGAGACTTCATTTAAACTTTAAAATGTAGGTACTCTTGCCTTCTCTTCAGTGATTCACTTCACTTATTGACAGCTTTTACCGTTTTTAAACTAGCAAGGCTTAAAGTTGAGCAGGTTTTTACTCAAATTCTGCAGTTATAATGGGTGTGTATGGCGTCTGCTAGAGTGAGTGATGTCATTGCTAGAGTGGAGAGGGAGAGAAAAATTCGTTGAAAAATAAATTTGTAAAATGCGATTGTGGCCTCAAATGCCACACTACAGATGTGGTTTATACATAAAAACATAGGAAAATTCGAGGCGGCCGCAGTGATAACATTGCTGAAGCTGTCAGCTTTATAGTTTTGGCCTCAGACACAAAGATTCGCCAGCATTACCCATCCACAGCCCCATACCTCTTCGAGGGAGCTAATTTGAAGCTTTTCTGTGTCTCTCAGGAGTCAGAGGGAGAGGGAGTGAGCGCGCGTCCGCGCGCTCACCTGTGACTAATTACTCAGACACTCACACACACACACTGACACACAGTCAGGGAGGAGAGGGGAGGGCTATTTTCAAAACAAGAGTCCCTTCAAAATAAAAATAAACATGTTAAAAATGACTATTTGAGGTGTGCTTTTTGAATACACACCCCCGGCAACAGCCCACTCAGCACTCTCAAAATTTCCGCGGGAATTTTCTAGTTGCTCTTGTTTTGCCCTCATGGAGGTTCAGTGTCTTCAATCTGGTAACATGTGAGCTGCAGTCTGGCGAGGGGGGAGAATGCTCTCCAGAGAATTTGAGCTGCGGTGTCCATTTTTAACCACTAGATATCTGTGTTCTGCACTAACTTACATATTGTAATAACTTTAACACCCAATCATGTGTATAAGCAATAAAACCCCAGTTGATTCAAATTTTGTATGAAGGGGAAAAGATTGAAGTGATTTGGATAAAGGGTCCATTATTGGGGCCACACTCCACTCAACCTTTAAGTATTTCTGGGATATATTTTATTAGATAGATTTAGATTTTTTTCATTTATTTAGTACTGGATTACATTTCAAATAAACTACAATTATCTTGATTTTGTAGCCTGTTTTTTTTTTGTCATACTATTTAAAAAGAAAACACTATTGTTCATATTTAATATTTTTCCATGCTTTTATTCTTGATGCCTGTGCTTTCAACTATTTGCCTGGACTACAGTTAATGTTTTTTCCTTCTGGTTAACTTTTCAGAAATTCAATTAATATGCACTGCTCCTTGTCAAATTAAGTAATAAACTAATATAATTTGAAAAATATGAAACCAATAAAATAAATTATTGAACAATATCATTTTAAGGAATTTTACATAATCCTTCCTGCTAACAAACCACTTAGAAGCAGCAGTAACTTAAAATAGAATTGCTGGGTTCTGAGGGATTTGGATTAATGACTAAAATCTTGTTTATATAAAATATGTATGATCCACCTAGAATGTAGAAATAAAACATTTCCAAATTGTTTCTGGACAGAGATAGTCTTGATTTTTAATTAAAAAAAAATATATATATATAGATACATGCACACACACACACACACACACACACACACACACACACACACACACACATTTTTAGGTCATAAACTCATAGACAATACAATATCTTGATCCAGGTCTTAAAGAGCCAGCTCATCACTATTGCTGAAAAACGTGCAACCAAATTCCTTCTCCTCCTAACCCTTCTTACTAGAAATCAGATGAAATCTGTTTTAATAATAGAGGACATGGATAAAGCAGCATTGATTATTGTATCTTAACATCCCCACACATTCACTAACACAAGAGGTGTCCAATACCACACATCTTGAGAATTTTTGTGATGAACTATTTCTTTAAGACCTGAAATCTCAGCCCTTCCCCAGTCATCACAGAAACCACCACTAGCCACTGGTCAGAGGTGGTAACCATGGTAAAAATACAAACCACTGCGATGATGTCATCAGGGTAGGTGGATTATTATAACAACGAGTAAGCCGCCATGCTCCATTCATGACACTTGCATACTGCAACACCCGTTTGATTACATTGCTCCCCATTGTGGTTCATTTTCCTGAGCAGGGCTGCACATGAACAAAGCCACAGCTCACACACTGGCTAAAAAACCACATGACCACTACTGCAGGTGGTCAGCCAGTGTGTTCTGATCTTAACTTTTAAGGCTTCAGAGCACTGAGTGAGGGATTCCACTCAATGATCAACTATTAAATTTGCCCTTTCAAAGTGTGGATAAATTAGCCATGTGAATGGAGAGAGTGACAGTATGCTAGGCAGTAGGTTAGTAGTGTGAATGGTGCATGGCAATGCAGGTTGGCTAGCATTGTTATACTGATCCACCCACCTTAATGGGGATCCTTTGGGTGTGGCAATGCCGTAGCCTTTGGAGTCCAGGTTTCCTCCCACTTTCATGGTGTCACAGGGTTTCCTCTGCTCGATGTACTCGTTCATGGTGGACTCCAGGAGGTAGGCATACTTTCCTTTGGACTTCCTGACACGTAGGACACCCTCTGACGTCTTCTTGACAAAGACGGAAGGTTCTGCTGATTTCATGTACTGCCACATCTTGTCAAACAAGGCGATTTTAGAGCGCTAAAAAGAGAGATGGACACAGATAATACACTACATCTCAGGTTGTACAACTTGGTTATACACCAATACCCTTAAGCACAGGGTACTTCAAGGTATGTGGAGTTGTATTATCATCAGCTCTGTAAAACTGGGGCCTAATAAACATTTTGAATGTATCTTCTTATAAAACATTTACAAAGCCAAATTTAAGAATACTTTGACACTTTCTTTATTTAAATGTATGTTTCTATTGGTCTTCATTTTCAGTCATATTACTAAAGATTAATGTGGTTCTCCAGCTGATATAGCTTCACCTGTCCTCATTTTAACTGTCATTTGTTATGGTTTAATCATTTTAATCAGCTGGGAGTTAATCAGCAGAAGAAACAAGGAAATGCAGTCTGAGGAATCGTCAGGGTATTGCTTTCCCTGGTGAGGGTGTTTAACTGCTGATGGAATTTAGGTGAGGCTGAGGTCTGTTTGATTAAAATCATCAGCTACAATAGCAGTACCATCTGCTTTGTCAGGGGAGTTCTGATGACCTCATGTAGCCTCTTGTAGTACAGTTTTTTCATTTGCATCTGAGGGCACGTAAACAGCAGCAATAAAAACACTGGGCAGATGATACAGTTGGCATCTTAACAATATAAATATGACATCTGGGAATATTGTTCATCCAATTTAACTATTTTTGATCACTAAGCATCATTGCCATCACCATGGTAATGTAACCACAATCTTAAGCAGCAGAAAGAACACATACACATCCTGATATAGTGTATAAAAGATGTGCATCTATGTATACCTGAGAGCTATGGGAGATTTTGGAGCAGTGTGCACTCTCCATCATAGTACTGAAGCTGTTCTGGAGGCTCTGGATCGGATGTGTCATGTTACTATATTGTGTTAAATCCTTACCCTGAAGAACTCTTTGGTGGATCCAGAGTCCAGGGTTCCGTATGCTATCTCTGTCTGTTTAGCCAGGTCTTCAGCACTCTCAATGGGAGAAACCATCCTCTCCACTGTCAGGAAGGCAGCCAGGTTGGCAGTGTATGACGAGATGATGATCAGGGTAAAAAACCACCACACCCCCCCCACTATACGACCTGACAGAGACCTGCACGTGCGTGCGCACACACACACACACACACACACACACACACACACACACACACACACACACACACACACACACACACACACAGGCCATGGCATGTTGTTATTACAGTCTCAGACACAGTTAAATACAGACTTACTTACTAGTTGTAACTCTGCCCTTTGTGACTGATAACTGTAAAGCATTGAGGCAGCATTCTCTTCTCCCATTTCTTTCATCTGACAGGACTCAATGTGGAGTATGGGGCTGTATTTTGAGTAATTTATGTTTTCACAAATATCCATGAATGAACTTATCTTAGGGAGGGAGAACATTCAAACTCTGCACAGAAAGTCCCCAGCCGAGGTTCAAACCAGGAACCTTCTTGCTGTGAGGCCCAGTCGACAAATAATAATTAAAAAAGTCTAATATAACTCAATCAATAACTACATGACAGTAGTCATGTCAATACCAACCTTGGTGAGATGTCACAACCCTGCCGCATGAAAGCACCCAAAGAGAACCATAAGGAATTAAAGATGCCAAACTCATTGGTGGATTCAGTTGTCAGTGGCAAAGCTCCGTCCTCTGGCTCCTCCAGTGTCCATTCATAGGGGCTAAATCTGGATACCTATGAGATAATGTTATAATTTATTGCTTTGCCTGTTGGACTGTAGCTACATGGAATGAACTGATGAATTGATTTTCATACAGGAAAATGTACACAAGCAAAACTTGGAACATATTTTTAATTTAAACTCATCCTGGATACATACTTTTCACACATCTTAAATCTGCATCCATAAAACCTACACATTATATGCACACTGTTTGTTGTTTCTTGTAAAATCGTACCTGTGACATTATAAAATCCAACCCTTGAAAACATTATTTTGACATACGAAAAAAAATAACTCAAGGTCCACTTAGTAGCTTTTTATGGAACTTTTAAACACATATCTTTATCAGTATCATTTTTTTGTTGTGTGCCTCATGCACATCTGGGACAAAGCTCTTGCAGGCAAACAAAGGGGTGATAACTGTTGTATACTGCAAAGTATAAATCAAAAGCATGAAACATTTCTGGTGATATTACATTTTGATATCTCCAGGTCTCCATCTGTGAATGTAAAGTAATAAAAACTTCCTTGACAAAAATAAACAAAGCTCACTACCTGAAATATCAAGAATAGAATTTAAAATGCTACTGCTTTCCTTCAAAATTGATCAGGCACCATCATATCTTAATCACTGTGAAACAATCAGGAAATAACTTTATTTCACTGTCTATTTCTCAAGACCAGTGCCCAGTGTCTCAAACCATCAGACACAAACCAATAACTTGATACACGGCTCATACTGAAGCTCTGGGTTCCCAGGTACTACAGCCATGGAAGCATATAAAGTGGATCAATGGAGTGAATGTTAGATTCTGCCCGACCCAAGAAGCTCCATGAACATTGTAAATATAGGAGATGATTTGAAAGATAAAGATGTTTAGAGGCCAAAAGGACCCAGAGTGCCCGTTTTGTTTTTTTCAGTGGGTTTCCATCTGATTTCCTCTGTGAATCAAAAAATATCTCCACCATCATCGTCCCTCCCTTTTTAATCTTGTGGATCATGCATAGTGGAAAGTGACAAACTCATTGTAAATGTTACGGACCTACCCGGCTCTCACTGCGGGAGGCAGAGTTCACAGTAGTGAAGCCAGCTCTTTCGACTCCAGCTCTTCATGTTACCACTTCTTTTTATAATTCAGCCAAATTTAGTGCTGTTTTGACTTATGATTTGTATGCGTACACATACAGTATTCAAAAGTAAAAATTACATTTTCTAATATCAATAAATTGCTGTAGCCAACTGTCATTGCATTTACAAACAACGGTCTGTGAATCTATGAGCGTTGCTATGCGGGACCCCCACCCCTACCTGCTTGGTGGTATCCCTGTGTAACCTTGTATGTGTTTGGTTGCACAACATGCATATGACATTCAGTCACTGCATGCATGGAGAAAACGCAGCGCACTGTATTACTTTACAAAAAAAAAAAAAAAAAGAAAAGAAAGGGGCTCCCATCATTCACTTAAAAGAGCCGGCTCTTTGAACCGGCTCGTTCGCGACTGACTCATCACTAGTTCACAGTAGTGTCGCTATGGAGGACTGGGCAGGTAATGGTGACTTTTCCACATATAAATTCATCAATTATTTCCCTCATAAAGTTTCCAAAGACACTACCTACAACACCGCTGTGGGAAGTTATAGAGTCAGTGAGTTCAAGTCTTGAAATCACGTCACGTAATCATCATCGGTTAACAGCGGGACCTAGTCGGCTCTTACTGCCTGAGAAGGAGGCTGTTGGGAGGATTGACTTTAGCTCAAAATTCACCAATTTTCATCTCTCTCTGCAGGATGTTTCTTTTACTTTTGTACTTTATGTTACTTACTTTCTTTTCTATACACTAGTGAAGACTTTGAGAGGAAACAAAATCTCTGAAAAAGCAAGTAGGTAGACCTTGAGTGGTATTTGGTTTTGGAAGTATAATTTTAATTCAAGCTTATTTATTTATTATTTATTATAGTATGAATAGAATCATAAGTTATGAATTCTCAGATGCCTTGGATTTAAGTGGGCAATGCACACTACACCTTTGAAATATATAAATGTTGATCTAATTAGATCAAGGTTAGATGTGACAGTCTTGCTTATAGATCTGCATCAAAAAATGTATTTTGGAGTATTGGATGTTATGGATTGGAAGTCCAGACTCTTAGGCAATTCAGCAACATTTTGATTTCTATAATTTTACATCCATGTGATAGAAGACATACACTGGTTGTAATCAGATGTCTTCACTCATTATGTGCATTACTAGGATCTGTATACTGTTTTTAGGCTTAACTACAGCCATGCGAGCAGTATAGTATCCTAGAGTTCTGGTGAGAATAAAACTATGAATCAACATAAACACTGACTTACCAGAAAGAGTACAACACTAACTCCTATATAGGCGAAGACAATGCACATCCAGATTTCATAGGCCAGTGGGTCCAGAAAGGAAAAGACTCCTGGTTTGGATTTTTGTGGCTTTTTGATCATGATGGAGATTCCCAAAGACATGAAGGGTTTGGAGAAGTCTATTACCTCTTCACGAACAAGAGTGATCGTCAGAGGAGCAACAGCTATATCTGCTTTCTGATGGAGAGACAAAAACAGAAAATGTTTGACAGTATAATGTATTCATGGCTCTTGAGTTGGCTGTTGGAAAGAGAACCAATAAACATACAATAACTATCCATTAGGAGGCTGTCTTTGTCAAGCTTAGAAAATAATAGACAGACAGTGGAGGGCCATCTATAAAAGCTAAAAAATCTGGCCCAAATTCTCACTCTTGCCACTCCTTGTCTTTTATTGCCGATGTTGCTGACCTACACACCCTGCTACATTTGATTTAGGTTAATTTATACAATTGAATGCTTATTTAAGTTTACTCTTTTATTGTATTACTGTTAAAGTTGTGATGCCAAATAAAAGTATGTTATGTAGTGGAAAACATGCCAAAATCTTCAATATGTACAGAAACATACATTGAATTTGTTCAATGTCTGCTCAGAATATTCCAGCCACCATGGTACAAAAAAGCCCTATGTTCAAAATTGGTCAAAGGAGCAGATGTTATTGGTTGTGTTTGTAACAGCCTCTAACATGCAGCACACTTAACAATAATATTTATCTAATCACCTAATCCACGCTAACCACCTACCTAGTCCATTTCTTATCACTTATCAACAGTTATAACTCGCTTATCTATAGTACATTTACTGCTCAACCAATCCATCCTACTTTATCCTACCAACATTTTCCACACATTATGACTTTATCTAAATATCTAAATATCTAATTTAGCTAACCATCTTTATATTCAGTTGACTCACTCTAACCACCCAACCCATTTATTACCATCTATGGAAATGACGGTAAATCAGTGAAATGCATATCAGGGCATAGGTAAACTAGGTGTTTTAACTGACTGACTGTGATTTAACCCCAGTCTGCCAGTTGCATTAATGGAAGTATTAACCTGCTTCTCCACACACCTATCCATGTATGTAGTCATCACCTATCTTACCCATTCATCTACTGTACACATTTCACATATTTACTATATAATTCACCTGACCAACTTTCTACTCTTTTCACCACCTTGTTCATGTGTCATTTCAAGAACATGGCCATGGCCACTCAGGTTCCAGCCCAACAAGGAATAACTAATGGAATATGGATCATGGTTTGTTTGGGTTACATCAAATTATCACAAAACTATAAAGCCTAGTCCAAATTCGTTTAATGTCCAGAGTGCATCAGGAGTGGAATTTCCTTGGTTGATCCAAGAGAGGAACTCAGAACACCTAAGGCCCCCTGAAACCCACATCTACATAAGTAGAATATTCATTCAACATTATATTATGGTATGTGTGTGTATTTTAGATCTTACCCCATACACCAGCTCTCCGACCATACCATTCCAGATCTTAGTTTCTGCATCTCTTGCTCCGTATTTGCCATCTCCCACAATCCTTAGTTGGTAGCGTATACCACAGTGCTTTGCAATTTCCGCAGCCAGGTCAACGCAGTAACCTAGCATCAGTACAGTACATGCACAAAGGAAGCTGACTATAGAGCGTGACTATAGAGCACCTTTTGTGTAGCTTTAATAAATGCATACATAAATACAAGAATGTATTATTTACTTATACATAATGTAGAAGATATTAAATTGTGGGCTGTGGCTTAAGAGGTAGAGCATGTCATACACTGATCAGATGATCTGATAAACCTTGGGAATAAGATACTGAACCCCAAATTGCTCTCGAAGTCTCTGTGCCATCAGTGTGTGAATGTGTATGAATGGTTAGCTCGCAAAAACGGATGAGCTGATGAGTTGGCACCACCTTGCATGGCAGCCATTGCCATCAGTGTATGAATGTATTTGAATGGGTGAATGAGATATGCAGTGTTAAAGTGCCTTGAGTTGTCGGAAGACTAGAAAGGGCCGATATAAGTACCATTTACCATTTCAAACATTAAAGTACAGCATATACACATACCTTCATAACGGTCATTGTCTTGAAACAGCTCAGCATTCTTCTTCAGCATCACGTAGGGGGCTTCCTACGCACACGCACACACACGCACACAACCTTTGCATTTATTCATCCACTTGTTTCTCTTTCTCATCTAAAAATAAGAATCTGTGTTACTAGGAGTCTTTTATATCTACAGAGGCTGTGGGTCTTTTTCCATGAAGTCCACTATATTTCTACTGTAGCCCAAAACAGACACTGGCTCTAGATAGGGATTTCACGAGTTTCACCATAGGTTCTACTATACACTTTGAACGAGAGGGTGAGCCTGTTAAATATGAATAGAATATTCTTTTCTGCAGATCATCAGGGTATTTTCTTTTATATAACATTTACGTTACTTTTTTGTTTTTAAACTGAGAGAAAAAATGCAAAATTCTTTTAGGCCAATCGTTCAAACAGCCTGTTTAACTTCATTACTGTGACAATTAGATTACTGGATGTTTTTTTCACTTGGCCTGCACATTCACATTAGTTGCCATGGTGACAATGTCACTGCATTAGTTTGTTCAGTACCAGTATAGTTGTAACAATGACTGTCTTGTTTTCCATTCCCATGGTGTCATTAGGGTAAAGGTCTGACTTGGTCACTACCATCTTATCCACCTCATTCCAATAGCCAATCTAAGAACACAAACACACACACACACACACACACACACACACACACACACACACAGACCTATTACATATCTCCCACATAGCTACATACTATCATTGCATTCATAATGGCATGATGGAAGTCAGAAGTTATTCTTCAGTTACCTTTACAGGTCCATTGTTCTTCAACTCCATGATTGTAACTGAGTAGTTGATTCTCTTCCCATACTGGTCAAACTGAATGTTACCAGTTAAACCATCTACACGCACCTATACAAACACACTTTTTTTATTTAGATACAGATACAGACATGAATTCTATTTTTTAACTTAAATATGTAGTGAATATATTGATAGCATTAGGCAGTACACCCAACATGGCAGCAGCCAGCAGCACATATTTTCAGCTTCAAAATGGTGCTTTTTAC
Source organism: Miichthys miiuy (assembly GCA_036365135.1). NCBI lineage: Eukaryota > Metazoa > Chordata > Actinopteri > Sciaenidae > Miichthys > Miichthys miiuy. The sequence goes on from CM071602.1 coordinate 29,543,098, forward strand.
TGTCATTGGCAGTGGCCCAGGCACACTTACTCTTATCAAGGTTCGATTCAAGCAAATGGTCCTTTGCTACCTACTTTGGTGCAGCGCCAAATCCTCTCTTAATGCAGCTTTACTTATAAAGTAAAGTTTAAAATGGTCCATTAGGACAAGTTTAGCATATTTACAATGAATTTACTTCAACCATAAGCAGCAATGCTAAGCAGTTTAAGCTCATAAGTTTCAACAATATATAATGCAACTGGAAATCTGCAACCTACTTCCCCCCCTTTGACCTCCAACCTTTAGTCCCTAGATCTAGATCCCAGGAGGACCTCATCCACAGTGGAGAGAACATGCCTTTTACTACTAATGCTCCATAGCCCAGAGGCTTTTAGCAACAAGTTGTCTAACTTGTGGGAGAACATGGTCAGCAAGGGGCATTCTGAAAAACAAGCTAGCACCTTTTTGGTTCTACATTTTTTTAAAAAAAGCTATTGTATCAGAATATTATTAAATGGTACAGCCTGATAACTAGCAACCCACAATTCAATGTTGGGGGGGGGGGGGCAATCTATCAAGACCAGTTGACTTCAAGAGAGAGAGAGGGATGAGACCCACCTAGCGTCGAGGTGGAGAGGGTATAATGACGGAATCATTGGTGTACTCCCTCTGGCACTCCCTGTCAAGACATACAGTTGCTGTATGACCTCTGCACTGGCACCCCTGCTGAGCCAACACAGTAGCCCAATTCATACAAATGAGAGGGCCGCTTACAGCCAGGGCTAAACAATTTTTACATCCTGGAAGTCTGGCCTTTCCAACAGCAATCAGTGTCACTTCAGTGTCAGAGGGCTAACCCCTAACATAATTAACATAATAGAACTGGGAAAGAGGGATCTGATAATTCATGTTTACCTGTTTGAGGGCACGTTCAATCTCCACCCCCTGTGCCCAGGGCACTGCTGGATTGGCCAAACAGTCCCCACTGTTGCCACGACGACTCATGTCTATTCTCTGCTTGTGAAGGAAGCGGAACGCCTCAGTCATCACATGGACAGCATCATAGGTAAGGGCTGATGTATACTGAAAGACACAGAAACATTATGACCTCAAAAATCCCACAGCTAAGATACCGTGTTGAAACATAACCCTTATCCAGCCTGCTGTGTGGATCCTGTCACATCCACCTGTTTGTGTCTCTTATCCCACCTGTACATTGTGCATTCTGCACTCGGCACCAAAATATCACACACACAGGCAAAGAGAATTTCAAGGTCAAGTGGCTGGAGCACTGCTCAGGCCTTCACCACAAAATAAGCAAAGAGTATAAAAATTTCAAATGCCACAAAGTCCTGCACAACAAAATATTATGTAATGGAGACTGTACTGGACATAATACATGATGAGGTTGAGTTAGATTATAAAAATTTGATTATAAAATACAATATTAGCGTGATTATATTACTTAGATTTAAAGTAATATGCTGTGTGAGGAGGATTTGGGTAATAGTGCTAACTGAAACTATCTTATAAACTAATGTTGAACTTACTCTGATCCGTGTATCAGCTCCAGGATACTCCTTCTCTTCCAGAGCCTCCCATCGTTGGTCAAACTTAGCCACCACAGGATCATCAAAATCTACTATCTGAAAGCCAGACACATTGGCACCTCCGTACTGGATTTTAGAGAGGTCGCCATCTACAAATCCCTGGAATAAAATCAACAACATGAAGAAAATTTGAAAAACACTGAAGACCCTTTTGTGGATATGTTTGTCATCTTTTATTCTGTGCCAGGATCTAATAAAGCCTGGGAGCATGCAAGCCATGTATTCCAGAAACCTTGTACTCTGTATACAGTAACGTGTTGAACTATATCCGAGTGAAAAGAAATTGATGGTTAACATGCCAACAACTTCTATTTTTGTACGTTTGTTTTTATCTTTTTCTATTAACACAGCACAGCACAGAACTGTTGCTGTTACTATTGTTGCTACTAGTGGATTCTTAGCTAGATCAACAACAGAACATCCAACATTACAAGCTTGTGAACATCAGTAGGAATAATACAAGCTTATTTTATATATATTATATTCTACTTAGCTATGGCTTGTTTTGTTAACATTAGCTAATCTACTGACTAAAATCATCCAGTACATGCATGCTGAGTACATCACGTTAAGCTAGAGACACATGCTTTATGTGCAACAGGATGGGGAAAAAAACAATAAGTGCCCAAAATGTGCTGATTGACCCAACTGAGGAACCACTAATCCAGCAGTCAGCCAACAGTCACCCATTGTCAGATCATCAGAGTTGCCATACATAAGCAGCATTTGGTCAGGCTGAACCAGAGACAGTGACGCACCAAGTTAGCGATGATATAGTGGTATCCCTTCACATGTCTGCCTATAGTGATCACCTGATGGGAAAAGAGTACAAATTGTATCAATAATAAACAACAAATAAAAACTGTCATGAAAATCTAAATCATTGCTATGTTTTAATGGCATTTAACAGTGTGAAAAACATGCATCTTCAAATGGTCTACTTTCCATGAATTAAAAGATTGTTTTTAGTTACTTTTTTAAAGGCTTTATTTAGCTGAAGGGTAGGATAGTTTTTCTCAACCCTTAAAGGAATTCTGGAGAAGTGTGTGTTATGGAGAAATTGCTGAAATCAAAGGTCAATGGTGAAGTCAGCAGGGAAGAAAGTGTTCAGGAGCCTCTGATGTCTTATGCTATAATATTTATTGTCGCTTGATCAAGGAGACACTCTCAAAGTACATCAGAAGTGCCGAACTCATGCTGGTAGTCAGACTTTAAACCCCAAGATAACATCACAAATACTATACGCCCAGAATTAGCCAAAGAGAATGTTTTTACCCAAGCAGGTGTTATTGTCAGCATATTCTAGTCTGGAGACACTTGCTGGAACATTAACGGCAAGCTATCTATTATGTCTAGGAAGGCAGCAATACGCCTAAGCGACCCTGGCCACTATAGTGTTGAGATAGACTGGCACCTACTGTTCCCAATTAAAGCCAAACAATTAATACTGCCACGGACCTCAAGGCCCACACGTGACCTTGTGTAACCTAAGGATAGAAAATTCCATAACAGAGTGTATTTCTGTTTGTTATGCAATAGAAAAAGACATATAGACATACACATATAGTGTGTATGTGACATTACAGCAGCATGCTGAAGCGGTCCTGGTGGATTCCACTGGGCATGGCTCTATGACATCACAGCCACAAAGCTGTTTTAGTCTATTCTCCACGCAGCTTCATGCCTCACCAATATGGAGCCAATTCCAGACCAAAAGTTGTGAGAATTTTAAATAAGAAAATAAAATTGAAAAACAAAAATGAAACTGAAGGATAAGTTTTGAACAAAATACAACAATGTATTCAAAAGTTTGTTTTTTTTCAGTTTAAATTTAATTTTGATTCAATTCTGGATTTAAAAAGTAGATTATATGTATAAGGACATACATAAAGGAAAATTTATGTGTGGAATTTAACAAAGCTGGAAAAACAAAGGACTAGCATAGCACTTTAGAGTTATGTTATTAGCTACTGTTATTGTTTGTGAATTTTACACTCCTTACAGTGTCCATAAAAAGTTTTTCGCTTTAATGGTTATCGTCATTGTTAATATCTGTGTTTGCCAAAAATAGAACAGCCGGGTGTCTTCCACAGAGCAGCATGAAAAAGCTGCCTCTGGGATGCTTCTGAAATGTGCTGCAGCGCTTCGGGTGAAATCACAATCATTGTCCAACTGCCCAGCCGGAACTTGCAGAGCCGTGCCCTGTGGAACTGAGCCGAGAACATCTGGAAATACTATGCATTTGACAGAGATATACTGCAGAGGATGGATCAGTAGGAGGTGAATAGAGTAGAAATCGCTTTCTTAAATTTGTATATATTTGTTATATTAGTAGTAGTCCACCTGTTCCATGATATCTTTGACTTTATCTTGTTCACAGTCCAAGATAATGCGTCGCTCCTTACGGATCTCCAAGTCCTAAAAAACACAAAAGTATTTAACAGTATTCAACATCAAAGTCCTTAATGCAGTGCTTAAGTGCACTGATGTCCCTGCCTTTTGTCAATCACAATAAAGTTGTGTGGTGCCGTAGCTATTTCTGCATTCATTTAACTATAGACTAAGATTGTGTTTCTGATTAATTAGAATCCTATTTAGCTAAGCTACCTGTGGCATACTTTAACCAATCGTAAAAGTTAATTGGAGAACACTAACTTGTGTGCTCTTTAAATGTGCATAAATCAACTCTGATTGCCACCTGCAGCAAAGGTGATGAACAACAATGAGTTCCCAATGATTTGTTTCATGCTGGCACATCGAAATTCAGCACAGGAGATTCAACAATGTTTTTCAAGCCTTGCGCTGAGAACCGTGTGATCTCACTCAACTGTGTAAGACACAATCCCACTGCTCACCTCTCAAGAAACTGCACCAGTGAGCAGCCAAAGCAATTAACAATTACAACTTTTAGGGGGAAAATGCCTCAAACGGTGTCCCTTTAGGCTAGTGTCTTTCTCTGAATTTCAGAGGTGTATAAAATGCATTCTGTAAATAAATAAAAAATGTTTTTTGGCTTATTTGACTTACACAGTAATATCCTGGCTGCCCCACTGATGAAGAGACAAAGACCAATAATAAGATGACCCCCCAAGTTGTACGGCAAAAAACTGAAGCAGATTTTGGTCTTTCACTGAACCTAACCAGAACAGTGTAAGTACATTGGTCGTCTTTGTCGAATCTGGACAGACACTATTTTGAGAACAGTATTATCAAAGTAGCTGCAGTGACACACACAAAGAGATATTTTGGATTGGATTTCTGCTTCTTGCATGAAATGTGAAGACGGCATTAAGCTGTAAGGCACTCAATGAAGGACTTCATTAGTAAAAAAAAACCTAAGCCACGCATGACTCGTAAGTTTGCCATAGAGGTCTTTTGGGAGACGAGAGTGACAGATTTCTGCAATAGACTCCCTACAAATCTATCAAAATATAATGCTAATATAATGAGTTTTTTTTTAAATAATCTCCATCCTTTTGACAACAGTGTCTTTTCTTTGTGTACCTTGGCGTTTCTAAACATGCTTGATGTTGGTACTGGTATGAACAAAATATCAGTACCTGAAACAAGGAACGGTAAGCTTCGTCCTTCCTCTCATCTTTTAGGTTTCCCACATTTATTGCTGTGACAACCCATTTTTTCTCTGCTGCAGTGTCCAGTATGACCTGAAGAGTAGAAAGACCTACATACACAAACACACACACACAAAATAATTAGTTAAATTTGAATATTTTCTTTCTACTGTAAAGGAGCACAGCAGCACAGCAGGTAAACATGGGTGTAATATTATGTAAAATTACAGTGTAATTCTATATCATATCAATAGTTATCAATACATCAAAAGATGGTGATATTATATATTTTATACAAAAATCTAAAAACACTTCTGTCTGAGCAAATACCTAACAAGTCAAGGACTTCATCACTGTAATGCACAAGTCATATAAGAATTCATAACAGTCCAACACTGCCCGTGCCTTGATAACAAATAAGAGAATGACAGACAGTGATAAAAGTCAAGCAACAACAAATAACATGCTTTATGTGATAAATAATTACTTCATTACCTCTATCACTGTCATATAGATAGGCAAACTTTTCCCATTTGTAGTACTCCACTAAGGAAACTAGTGGCCCCTTGATGTCCGGCCTCATCTGCAGCACAAACTGATTCATGCCTTCTGCTGGGAAAGACGGTGTGATGAAGGAGACGTGAAGTGTCTCACAGAAGGATGTGATGGTGTTTACAGATTTCTTGTCATAGAAGCCAAAGATGGCATAAACACCTCGAGAGAACTGGGAACAAACTATGGGAGAGAGAGAGACAGAGAGAGAGAGAGAGAGAGAGAGAGAGAGAGAGAGAGAGAGAGAGAGAGAGAGAGAGAGAGAGAGAGATTGATTAAGTGGCAATGTCATGGTGGGTCTTTTGCCATCGTTTCCTCTTCCCTTGTGTTTCTGTCTGTCTTGTCTGTCTCTGTTGTGTGTGTTGCTGTGCATGGCCTCTGTTTTTATCTCTCACCTTCAGGATCACCTCCCAACTGCTCCTCATCACCGAATCAACCTGTTGGGACTCCACAGACGAATTTTGTTCATTCTGTGAATTAACTTTCACAGTAAGAGTCAGTAGACTTTTCACTCTGCTCTCATTGGATCTGATGGGTAAATCTTAGGTTATTTTTCAAATAGTTTTATATTGTGATCTTTTTAAATAGCTATTGCTATAACTGTGTTCTTAAATCTTTATTTTGTTATTTAGTCCTGCTTTTATTTGGCATCAGTTCCTGGATCTATGTTGATATTTTGGCTGAGCATCCTTTATGTGCTTGTCTGGGGATTAAAATCTCATTTGGTTTGGGAATGCCTCAGGAGCCCATGGGAGGAGCTGGAAAATATTGTTAGAGAGGGACATCTGAATTACCTTGCTTTTACTGCTGCCACTGCAACCTGGCCCTGGATAAGCAGCAAAAATTGAATCAAATCAAAGGGATCCAACATTTTCTGTAATGTTAGGATGTGTGTTTTTTTACTCAAAGGGCAGACACAGACCCTTGTGTGTCTACTGCTATATTTAGTTGCCCTACTTCAATGACCTTGTTCTTTACTCTAGAAATAAAAATTCCAATTTTATCTCTTTGGGTATAATATTGCATTTATGTGGTTTATATACTGCATTAAAGCATATATTGAAGTTCTCCGCTCAGGAAATGATGATATATATATATATATATATATATGACTCAAACATGAGCAATAACCCTTTAATAAGTCACTGCTCTATAAAGAATGAAAAATGAACCTGCACATATTTGGGAATGTGATGTGAATATGAATGTGCAGTTGAACATCATCATCATCATCATCATCATCATCATCATCATCATCATCCTCATCATCATCATTCAGTTACAGCCACAATAGTACTTGTATCAGATAGATTAGACTCAGGTCTAATGTACAGTGTCATTTCATTTTTGACAATACATCTAAGATGGCAGCAGAAACAACTTGACTTGTATTAGACTTGAATTATTGATGACAAGTTGGATGTTCATTATAATGTGGTCCAAACAGTAATTAGAGTTAAGGAGATTTTTGTCTACTGTACATGCACATTAGTGGAATTTATGAAGTGAATAATTCAGGCAGGTGACTGCCAATTGCAGTCTTCACAAATTCCCAAACAAATTGCACAAAAGGGGGTAGGTTTTGGTTTTCAAAAGAACAATTCCAAAAAAGACGTGTGAATAAATTCTAGCCCACAAACCAACCAGCCCACTAGGATTTCTGCCAGTGCCCCAGCGGGCCAATCCAACTACAACCCATTTCCAAAAAGTTTGCACACTGCATAAAATGTAAATAGAGCAATGTGATGATGTGCAAAACACTGAAACGTAAATGGAAAACAAATGTTTACCTATTCTTGCTTGATGTAGGATTTCACCTGCTCAACAGTTCGAGGTCTCCTTTCTCATATGTCACATTTTATAATGAGCCAAACATTATCAATAGATGACATGTTAGGGCTGCAGACATGCCAATTTAGCACCCAGGCTCTTTTACTATGGAGCCATGTTGTTGGAATACATGCAGAAAATGGTTTGACATTGTTTTGCTGAAATAAGCTGCACCTAAAAAAGATGTTGTGTATTTGGGAGCACATGTTCCTCCAAAACCTGTATTCAGGTTTCGATTTTATAATGTTCATGAAACATGCAGATGTTACTTTAAGCACAACAAATATCAGATAAAGTGAGTCCTACTGATTTTATCCACTTTTAACTTTAATATTTAATATGTCCACCTTTTGCAGCAGTTAAAGCAGCACATCTCTCTGGCATTGTGTCAATATTCCTGAGAATTTCAACACTAATGTTATTCCATGCCTTCTGCAACTCAAGCCAAAGGCTTTCCTTTGAATCTACAATAGATCTATCCAGTTTATTTTCCAACTCGCCTCAAATTTGATCTATGAGGTTGAGGTCCAGACTTTGAGGGGGCCAGTCCATCATTTTCAATGTTTCAGCAGATCCCTTCTGTCACAGGTAGTTCAGACAATAGTTAAAAGAATGTTTATGGTCATTGTTCTCTTGGAAAATAAATCCAGGCCTAATAAGATAACTCCCAGATGCTATTCTTTTTCTCACCACAATGTTGTGGTATACTTTCTTATCCATGATGGCATCAATTTTCACTAAGTCACCTGTTCCTGAGGCTCAAATGGCCCCACACTATAATACTACCCCCTCTGTGTTTAACTGTTGGCTCATTTTTATATCTCTCCCCCTCCTCCCGTCGAACATACACTCTTCACTTGTTGCCAAACTGTTCAAACTTCAAACAACACTTCATACCAATCTTCTTTTGTCCATTTCTTGTGTTCTTTTGCTAATTTCAGGTGTTTCACTCTATGTTTCTCTTTCAGTAATGCTTTCTTTACTTCTATTCTGCCAACAAGTCCTTCTTCACCCAGTTTCTGGCACACAGTTCTTGAAGACACTGTCGCTTAGTCATTGTGGCGTTGATCTTGTCACGCAGTTCTCGTGAGGTCTTTCTTTGGTCCTTAAGACTGAGAATTTTGAGATGCTTCACTTGTCTGTCTGAAAGTTTCTTTTTTTCTACCTCTCCCCTTTTGGTTCTGGTGTGAATTGGTGGCATCATAGCAGTCTAAAGTGTACTTTACAGTGCTTGGACTCAAGACACAGGCCTAGCTTGTTTTTTTTCTTAAGAAAAATGACCTAAATCTCCTTATGATGGCTCTATTATATGGTTTATAGAGCATGATGACATTCTTTTTTTTTGTTTGTTTGTTTTTAATTACTTTTTATTTGTTTTTTCTTAATAACATACACATATGTGCCAATTGGGCACAAAAACAAACAACGTAACATAAACATGACAAGGGGAGGATTGTGCATTATGTAAAGCAGCAGAGTCAAAATAAGCACATCATACATAAAAATATAAGGATGCTGCTCGAAAATAGGGGAAAGATTAAAAATAAAATCTTGATGGAGGGTTTGATCTTATCTTTGCGATCTATATGAAATCAGGTCTTACAGTTAACACATAGCTAAACCATTTTTACCAGTTCTCTTCAAAAATATCAGTTTGGTTTCTTAGTTTAAATGTAAATCTCTCCATAACATATATATTGTAAATTACATCAATGCACTCGTTTATTGTTGGTTTGTCTTTCTTAAGCCATTTTCTGGTCAGAGCCTTTTTACACCCCACTAACAACACTCTCAACAGGTATTTGTCACGCTTTGCATATTCAAGTCCATCTAGATCACATAAGTACATGACTTTGAAGTTTAGAAACATTTTCCTTTTAAAAACAGTCTCTAGGACCCCAAGAATCTCTCTCCAAAATGGAGCCACAGAGGGACAGCCCTAAAAAATGTGAAAATGATTTGCTTAAGTATTCACACTGGACCTCCAGCAGGCAGTCTGGTCCGAATAGTTGGTCTTTTGTGCTCGAGAACGAAAGAATCGAGTCACGTTTTTCCAGCTGAATTCCCTCCAGGAGGGGGAGCTTGTCACTGACCACTGCTGCCTGCAAGTCCTGTCCCATTCCTCTTGTGAGACTGTGAGGCCTCCCTCTGCTTCCCATCTTTTCTTAATTTCTAGAGTATGATCTCTTTTAAGATTTTGAAGAGCTGAGTATAGTTTGGATATTATCTTTTGGAGGGTGGCATTATTGTAAGCCCTCTTAAAAATGTTAAGAATTTCATCCCTCCCTGAAGTAAAATCCTTTAGGAATTTCTTGCTCATAAAATCCCTGATTTGTAAATATCTAAAGTGATCTTGGTTTTGGAGACCAAATTTTTCTTTTAGGTCCTAGAAACTCAAAACTTTATCCTGATCTAAGAGTGTGCAGTATGCTGTACGTCCATTTTCTGTCCAACTTTTGAACCTTGTGTCATACATGCTCGGTACGAAATCTGAATCGTATGAAAACCATTTAAACATTTCAGTTCCTCTCCTCAGTTGATATTTTTTAGTTATCTCACCCCATGCTTTCAAAGAGCCAATTATCCATGGGTTGTTGGGGTCAAAGAGGTGACTAATTAATGAGGGATCTCCAACTAAATGATTAATTGGTAGTCTCTTTCCCATTGCCACTTCTATTTCTTTCCATTTCGATCTATAATTTGGAGCCACTAATGGCCGAATTTGAGCTGCTCTATAATAATTTCTCAAACAGGGGAGGGCTAGTCCACCTTTCTCGTTTGGTAATTGTAAAGTTTTATATTTTATTCTTTTATTCTTCTTCCCTGCCCATATAAATCTGGAAAGAATTTTGTCCCATGCTCAAAAATACAATTCTGAGCCATCTATTCCTTTAGGTCTAAGTATCAATGACTTCATGAGATTCTTTAATGATAAAATTATAACTATTAGAGACAAAATCCATCACCTCTTGCCCTCAACAGGCACAGATCTGCATTCTAATACAGCAAGTTTGGAAACAGCTGTAAAACCTGATATATATTTAGACTGTTTTTCTCCCATCGACCTTCATCAAATAACTTTAATAATTTCTGCATCTAAGCCGTCAACCTGCCTCTTAGACCCCATCCCAACCAGGCTGATCAAGGATGTTTTACCTCTAGTTAGCCCTTCTTTATTGGATATGATTAATCTGTCTCTATTATCGGGATATGTACCACAGTCCTTTAAAGTAGCTGTAATTAAACCTCTTCTTAAAAAGCCCACTCTGGACCCAGAGATTTTAGCCAATTACAGACTGATATCAAACCTTCCCTTTCTCTCCAAGATACTTGAGAAAGCTGTAGCTAATCAGCTGTGTGACTTTCTCCATAAGAACAGTTTATTTGAGGATTTTCAGTCAGGATTTAGAGTGCATCATAGCACAGAGACCGCATTAGTCAAAGTTACAAATGACCTCCTAATGGCATCAGACAAAGGACTCATCTCTGTACTTGTCCTGTCAGATCTTAGTGCCACATTTGACACCATTGACCATCAAATTCTTTTACAGAGACTGGAACATCAAATTGGCATCAAAGGAACCGCCCTAAGCTGGTTTAAGTCGTATTTCTTAGATCGATCTCAGTTTGTTCACGTCAATGATGAATCCTCCAATGCATACCAAAGTTTGTCATGGAGTCCCACAAGGTTCTGTACTAGGACCACTTCTATTCAGTTTATATATGCTTCCTTTAGGGAACATTATTAGGAATCACTCCATTAATTTTCATTGTTATGCTGACGACACCCAATTATATTTATTGATCAAGCCTGATGAAACCAATCAGTTAACTAAACTCCAAGCATGCCTTAAGGATATAAAAAGTTGGATGACCTACAATTTTCTGATGTTAAATTCAGACAAAACTGAAGTTCTTGTAACTTCTACTTCTTGTAACTCTTTGTTATCAGGTTGCTCCAATAAGTCTCTTAGGACTTTGCAGCTAATTCAGAATGCTGCTGAACGTGTTCTGACAGGAACAAAGATCAGAGATCACATATCTCCCATTCTGGCTTCCTTGCACTGGCCTGTTAAATCTAGAATAGAATTTAGAATTCTTCTCCTTACTTACAAAGCTCTTCATGGTCAGGCGCCGTCATATCTAAAATGGTAAATGGAGTGTACTTATATAGCGCCTTTCTAGTCTTCCGACCACTCAAAGCGCTTTACAGTACGCATTTCATTCCCCCATTTACACACATTCATACACTGATGGCATTGGCTGCCATGCAAGGTGCCAACTGCTCATCAGTTTTAGGAGCTAACCATTCATACACATGGCTGGTGGTTCAGTATCTTGCCCAAGGACACTTCGACATTGAACCGGGGATTTAACCAGGGATCGAACCGCCGATCTTCTGATTAGTGGACAACCCGCTCTGCCTCCGAGCCACAGCTGCCCCAAAAAAAGAGCTCATAGTACCCTACTACCCCTCTAGAACACTGCGCTCTTAGGATGCTGGGTTCCTTGTGGTTCCTATAGTTTCCAAAAGTAGATTGGGAACCAGAGTCTTCAGCTACCAAGCTCCTCTTCTGTGGAACAAACTACCACTCTGGATTTGGGAGGCAGACACGGTCATCACCTTTAAGACTTTCCTTTTTGATAGAGCTTACAGCTAGGGCTGGCTCAGGTCATCCCTTAGTTATGCTGCCATAGGACTCGACTGCCGGGGGACTTCTCCCTCCTTCCCCTCCCCTCTCTCTCTCTGTCTCTCTCTCTCTCTGTGTCTGTCTCTGTCTGTCTCTTTCAGGGTTATGCCTAGTCAGGCACGGTATTGGTTGAAGATGCATTCACATCTCCCTTTACTGAAAACTCTCTCCCTCTGTCTCTCTCTCTACCATATCTCTCTCTCGCTCTCTCTCTCTCTCTCTCACCATCTGTAAACATACATGTCTCATTAATGCATGTTACTAACTAAACTTCTTCCCCGGAGTTTCTGTGCTCTCTCGTCCAGTAGGTTCTCGTGGCCGCTGCTGTGGTCCTGCACGGTGTCCGCTGCATGTATTGCTGCTGTCATTATTGCTACCATATCTCCATTACAGTTTATAGTTAGTTTATGATTTGCTGCTGCTGTGCATCTGTGTCTATCTCTATCACAGGTTCCTCTGCTACTGTAATCATTTTATCATTCATTATAATTCATTGTCATTTTATCAGTCATTGTAATTGTACAATATGTTTGTGTTGATTTGTTCTGTACACGTGACATCTATTGCACGTCTGTCCATCCTGGGAGAGGGATCCCTCCTCTGTGGCTCTTCCTGAGGTTTCTTCCACCTTTTTTCTCTGTTAAAAGGGTTTTTTGTGGGCAAGTTTTTCCTTGAATCGAGGGTCTAAGGACAGACGGTGTCACTCCCTGTACAGATTGTAAAGCCCTCCAAGGCAAATGTACTTTGTGACTTTGGGCTATACAAAAAAAATCTGATTTGATTTGATTTGATTTGATTTGAATTCTGGTTTCTCTATTGGTATTGAGTGAAATAGATATAAAAGTCTTGGTAGAATGTTCATTTTAACAGAATCTATACGAGAACTGATATACAAATAAGGGATTATATTCTATCTATTGATATCCGCTATAATTTCTTTTTTGAGGGGGCTATAATTAATTTCTTCTAGTTTTGATATGTCTAAAGGCAGGAGAATTCCTAAATATTTATAAAACTTTTGTCCCAGTCTAGATGGTACCTGAAGCGAAAATATTGAGGGGGATCAAAATGAAAACTAAGGACCTGAGTTTTTTTCCTTATTTAATTTATAACCTGAGTATGACCCATATTCATCTAAAATAGACATGAACTCCGGCAGAGACTCTGCTGGGTTTGAAAGGCTAACAAGCACGTCTTTTGTTTACCTGCTGCCATGTTTATACCTGTGATTTTGTTGTTCTGTCTAATCCACTGTGCCAATGGTTCAATAAAAATTGCAAATAGGATTGGACTTAGGGGACAGCCCTGTCTTGTTGATCTCTCCAGCAAGAATGAGTCTGTGATCTCCCTGTTGATTTTTAGTTTAGCTGATGGTTTATCGTAGAGGGCTTTTAATGTATTAATAATTACTTGATTGAAACCAAATTTCTCCATAGCATTGAATAAAAAATTCCATCTGACCGAGTCGAAAGCTTTTTCGGCATCTAAACTAACCAACATGGCCTGTATTTTATTTTGATTTGTATGTCTGATAATTTGTAGGGACTTTCTAATATTGTCATGTGTCTGACGTGCTAAGACAAAGCCTGTTTGATCCATATTGATTATTCGGGGTAGAATTTTCTCAAGTCTCTTTGTGATAATTGAAGTAAATGTAAATGTAAATGTACTTTATTTATACAGCCCCTTACAACAGTCCTTTCGGTGTACCAAACTGCTTTATACCAGATAATAAATAAAGAGAACAATAAGTAAAAACAAACAAATTAGAAACAATAAAGGAACAGTGAAAACAATAAAATACAACAAAATCGAATGAGATAGATAAAAGTGTCATCATACTACTGGGTATTAAAAGCCATCCTAAATAGGTGGGTTTTTAGCCTGGATTTAAAAAGGCCCAGGTCAGAAATAAGATGCAACTTGATGGGGAGCTTATTCCAGAGCCTGGGGGCGGCGACGGAAAAGGCTTGGTCACCCCAGTGTTTATATTTTATTGGCACTTCCAGCAAAAGTTGATTTGTAGACCTCAGAGCTCTACCAGGATTGCGGACAGTTAAAAGCTCAGATAAATACGATGGGGCGAGGGCATTAAGAGCTTTAAAAACAAACATTAAAAGTTTAAAATCAATTCTATAAAGGACAGGAAGCCAATGAAGGCAGTTAAGAATAGGAGTGATATGCACATGTCTGTTGGTGTTGGTTAAAAGACGGGCAGCAGCGTTTTGCACAAGCTGAAGGCGACTGAGAGAAGACTGGGAGATGCCGACATAAAGTGCATTGCAGTAGTCTAACCTTGAACTTATTAAGGCATGGATGGCTCTCTCAAGGTCGTGATGGCTTAAAAACATTTTAACTTTGGCCAGGAGATGCAACTGGAAAAAACTTGTCCTGACAACATTATTGATTTGTTTGTCAAACCTCAAATGACTGTCAAAGGTCACTCCCAGATTTCTGACGGTTGAACTCAGCTTAGAAGACAGGGTGCCAAGGCCAGCCGTCACAGTATCATAACATATTACATTCAGTTTTGTCATCGTTTAAATGAAGAAAATTTTGGGCCAATCACTGCTTAATATCAGTAATACAATCAAACAAAGAACATTGTCCATTACTATTTGGCTTCACTGGCAGATAGATTTTTAAATCGTCTGCGTAACAGTGAAAAGAAAGGTTGTGCCTGGCTATAATTGACCCAAGTGGTAACATGTACAATGAAAAGAGTATAGGGCCAAGAATAGATCCTTGTGGAACTCCACAGGAGAGAGGGGCAATGGATTAGGACAGGTCACCAACCATAACGGAGAAGGTTCTACTGGATAAGTATGACATAAACCACTTCAATGCAGTGCCGTGGATGCCAACATAATTACTTAGACGTGACAGGAGGACTGCGTGGTCCACCGTGTCAAAGGCTGCTGTGAGGTCAAGAAGCACTAGGACAACAGGGCACTTGGCATCCACAGACAGAGCAATATCATTGTGCACCTTTAATAGTGCAGACTCTGTGCTGTAACGAGATCTAAAACCAGATTGGAACTTCTCAAGAACAGAGTTATCCTCAAGAAAGGACTGTAATTGTATAAAAACAACTTTTTCTAAAACCTTAGAAAGAAAGGGCAGATTGGAGATAGGTCTAAAATTTGATAACACTGAGGGGTCAAGATTAGGCTTTTTAAGAAGAGGCCTGACCACAGCATGTTTAAAGGCAGTTCCTAATCTAAGGCAGGAGTTAATAAAAACCAGGAGACTGGGCCCCAAAGTATTAAAAACCATTTTCAACAATTTGGCAGGGACAATATCCAATAGGCAAGTTGTAGGTTTCAGAGATTTCACTACGTCACGGAGAGAAGAGAGGGAAACCAACTCATACTGATCAAACACAGCAGGACAAGCTGGAGCAACAGGCAGATCCTTTTTAGTACTCGTAATGACACTCACATTAGTGTCTTTTCTGACAGAATCCACTTTGTCAACAAAATAATGAAGAAAATTCTCACAAGTGGCTATTGGTACATCAGTCACAGCAGAAGTGCATGGGTTAACAACAGCGTTAATTGTAGCAAATAACACCTTGGGACAATGACTGCTGCTAGAAATAATATTAGAGATACTGACATTTCGCTTCACTTACGGCTCTCTGATAATCAGAGAGACAGTCCCTTAATATTTCCAGAGATACATCCTTCAATCTACGTTCCACCTGCCTGCAACGTTGCCTGATAGCACGGGTGGTGTCATTCAACCAGGGGTCCGTTCTTGGCTTGGCAGATTTTTGCCTAAAAGGGGCAATAGAGTCCAGAATCCCAGCACAGGTAGAGTGGAAGGAGGAGAGAAAATGATCAGGACAGAGCGGGGAAGCCAAGCCGTTCAAGGGAAAAAACTGTGAGTCATTAATGGCAGCAGTGAATTCATCGGCCGTGGAGGGAGTGATGATACGTGGCTGATGGGATGGAGCATGAGGTTTACTGGTTGGGGGGCTATCACTTCGAACACAATGGGGAGATGATCTGAGATTGCAGTCTCAGAAATCTCTTTAATGGAAACTGAGAGCCCAAAGGAAATAACAAGGTCCAATGTGTGCCCAAGATGGTGCGTTGGTTTATCAACTGATTGAATCAAATTAAAAGTTACCAACAGGCTTTTGAAGTCACTGGCAAATTGGTCAGATGGGCAACAAACGTGAACATTAAAATCCCCACATATCAGGATCTTGTCATATTTTGAGAAATGTCAGCCAGAAATTCAGTGAACTCATGAATAAAGCCCTTATTATATTTCGGAGGGCGATAGACAACTGCACACAACACAGGACTTGTGAACTCCACCGCAAACAATTGCAGTTCAAACGAGGATTATGTACCTGTGGGAAGAAGCCGACATTTACAATTGGAATTGAACACAGCAGCAAGTCCACCCCCCTGTTTTCACCTGGTTTCAGCAAGGTTTCAGTCAACAGGAGGAAATCCAAAGAATACGAAGTAAAAAAAGTTGTTTAGGATAAAAGTCTTATTTGCAACGGATCTGGTGTTGATTAGATGCGAACCAAACGGCGGTCCGTCTGTTGGGAGGCCCAGTTAACCGGACGGAGATTCTCCAGCGCGCGGCCCCATCTACAGAGCCTCACGGGTCGGTGGCAGGGAGGTGGGTACCTGGCATCCGGTACGGCTGGCAGCAGCCATCGGTAGGAGTAATCCACGGAGCCTCGGATGTCGTATCCGGCGTAATCACTGGAGAGACCAAACAGCGGATGGCGAGCATTGTACGTGGAGGACGAGGCCAGATGAGCTTTCAGCCGGCATATCACTCCACCTCTCCTTCCTCATCTTCTGCGACGGCTGTTGCGTGGCAACCGCCATAGGTGAGAGGGTATGGACGCCAGAACAGGTGGCGGTGGCTTTGTCTGATCGTTAAAGTCCTGGAGTAATTTGTCCACGGAATCATGGATTTTTAAGAGGATCAGGCGATCATACACCAGTAGTGATCACACTTTATGTGATAAAAGCGATAAAAACAGGACAATACACAGAAAAGGTAGCAGAGGTAGACAGCCAGCCACACACAACGGTGCCATCTTAACACAGGTTCAATTTGTAATCCAAATTAAGTACACTAATTGGTCTGTAGTTTGTGCAGTCTAATTTGTCCTTGCTTCCCTTAGGTATAAGGGATATAATTGCTTCTTTCGATGATGTCGGGATTTCCCCTTTTGTCAGGACCCAGTTGAAAGTTTTTAGTAAAATAGGTGTCAGAACCTCCTTCAGTTTCTTATACCACTCTGCGCTGAATGCAGAGTGGTATAAGAAAAACAGCGCCTGGGGATTTATTAGCTTTGAGTCTTGAGATAGCTGAGTAGATTTCTTCTTTTGAAATTTGAGAAGCTAATAATTTATTTTCTTCTGGTAGTTTTGGTAGATTTAAGGATTCGAGTAGTGACTGCATTTTCTGGTCAGTATTGACTTGAGGTTGTGAATATAGTTTTTCATAATATGCTTTAAAACAGTCTTTAATTTCCTGAAATTGGTGATAAATGATCTCGGTTTTCGGATCCCTTATCTTGTATATTGGATTGTCTGCCTGTTGTTTTCTCAGTTTATATGCCAATAGTCTTGAATATTTACTGCCACCTTCGTAATATTTTTGTTTTGTGTGTATCAATTTCTTTTGAATCTCTTGAGAGTATAACTCTTCAATCTGGTTTCTTTTCTTTTTTATTTCTATTTTAACCTTTGGGTCTGGTGATTCTTTATGTTCAGATTCTAGGTTTTTGAGTTCAGTCTGGAGAGTCTTAATTTTAGTTTCTCTTTGTTTCTTAAGAAAAGAAGTCACTACAATCACCCTCTCATTACTGCCTTGCAGGAATCCCAGAGTATGGGTGGAGAAACCTCTCCATTATCATTGAACTTCAAATATTCTTTAATTTCTTTCGCAAACTGTTCTGTCCTGTTGTTGAGTACACTAGGATTTAGTTTCCAGTGTGTAAGCTTCCTCCTACAGGTAATTTTTAGGGACAGATAGAGTGGCCAGTGATATGGCAGTCTTGTACTTTGCTACTGTCTGTTCCAAATATTAAGAAGTAATCAATACTAGAATATGTTTGGTGTGGGGATGAATAGAAGGTATAGTCTTTGACTGATGGATTTTGGTGTCTCCAGATATCAATTAGTCCTATTTCTGATAATAGTCAATTAATTTTCTTTGTTATTTTTTGGGGCGAGATATTCTTATCCCAGTTGAATCAAGATTTGGGTTAAGAGCAGTATTAAAATCATCTGCACATATTAAAATCCCTGTGCTTCAATTGCAATCCTTTCAATTACTTGGGTATAGAAATTTGGTTCTGAACCAGGAGGGATATACACATTGTATAGAGTAGCCTAAACAAAATTCCATCAACTTTGCCACGGATCATTACGAATCTACCTTCCTTATCTTTAATAGTAGACAAATTCGTATGTCACCCTTTCTGAGATAAGTAATACTACTCCCCTAGTATGCTTAGATCTATTTGAGGAGGAGAAGGCATATTTAAACCCCTGTTTTTTGAATTTTTTAATGTTCAGCTTCCATCAGGTGGGTTTCCTGCAAAAATGCAATATCTATATTTTCTCTTTTTAGTTTAAGAAGGATTTTGCTCTGCTTGACTGGTCTACGAAGCCCATTCACATTTAGAGAGACTACTTTTATCATCTGATCCCTGTACATACCCACTTACATCTACAGTTGTATGATGCTATAACCTCAACAAAATAAGATTTCCCTTGTAGAAATAATGAAATAATTAGAAAAGAATCCTCCCCGTTTTGAACATAGAACAAGAACAAGCATTTACACTCATCATAACAAAGATATGCAAGATGCAAATGCAAGAACTTCCTGTAGCTGAGGAACCTTTGTCCCTCTAAAGTCCCTGTTGATGGGCGGAGGGAAAAAAAACCTCCTGGATTGTTGGGGCCCTCCTTAGTGGTGTGGTGGCTGACCAGCTGGTGTGCTCCATGTCCACTAATGAGCCCAACACTATTTTTCCGCTCAGTCGATGATTTATGGTAATTTCAACAGATAATATTTTAAAATAAAGAGAGGGAGTAAAAGGAACAGTTCACCTTCCTTATTTTCCAGTCCTCTCGCATACTGATCTGCACATGTTTTAGTGCTTTCAACAAGGACTATCCTGGAGCTTTTCTTTCACTCGTGACTCCATTTGTTTTCCTCCGTTGGCCGCTTGTTGCCACGGGAACGCCTTCCTCTCCTCTAAGTTGGAGGACGGGTCCTCTCTGACAGCAGGCACCTCCATCCCCCATGCCCGCAGCCCCCGTGTAGCTTGATGTGCGTCCTCGTAGGTCCGTGGGCCGGTGCTCCAGTGGATCTGGATCCTTGTGAAGGGAGTTTGGAAATGAATGCCCTTTTCTTTCAGCGCTTTTTTAATTCCCCCGTAGGCTCTGCGTTTTTCCATGACTTCGTGTGCATGAAAATCGGTTTGTTGTTAAGATTAAGTTTCTTTTTCCAGGCCAATTTCAATACCGTTTTCTTGACATCATGCTGCTGAAAGTTTATCACAATGGACCGAGGTGTAGCGTCAGCTCCCGGCTTGCGGGTCAAAGCTCTATGAGCCCGCTGAATCTGCAGAGACATAACGTCGGGTAGAGTCAGCTCCGTGGTCAGCAGGTTTTCCATAAACTTTATCATCGAGTTGCCCTCCAATACACTGTAAACTCGGATGTTGTTTCTTCTGGACCTACTTTCCAAATCGCTGACTTGTTCCCGCAGCCTGCATTGCTCTCTCAACAGGCTCAGCAGAGCATCTTTCGTTGCAGCGCCGCTTGTTTCCATATCCGAAATGCGTTTCTCTGCATCGGTGATCGCCTGGTTGTGGCCCTGGAGGCTGGTCCCGACTTCAGTTAGCTTCTCGTTTAGCTCGTGTCTCAGCGTCGTTAGCTCATCCTTGAAGTCTTTCTTTAAATCTCCCTTGAGTTCGGAGATGGCTGTGAAATGACGAAGTGAACGTCATTTTTGAAGTCACGGATATTGTTCGAGATAGTTGACAGTTCCCGAAACAGCTTGTCTCTAGATTCGCCTCCATCTTTGCTAGTTATCAGATCGCCATTTTCTTTGTCAGTCGGTTCCTTTTATTTTTTGTTGGACTTTAATTGTTCAGTTACCTTCCTTGTTTCCCCCCACTCATGTCTTGTCCTTCAGAGTTTTCACGTTAAAGTTTTCCAGTTTGAGGGTATTTTTGACATCGACTGAACGGAACACTTTACTATGCGTCTATCCCGAGCATGGCTTAACCGGAAGTCCCATTTCATTAATTTTATGGGTATTTTAATGACCAATTCAACAAAAACAATTGAAACCTCTGAGGCATTCCAAGTGTTCTAAGTGATTCTCTGAATCTTTTAATGTCATTATGAACTGTAGACAATGAAATCCACAAATTCTTTGTAATTTTACAAAGAATTTGAGGAGACATTATTCTTAAATTGTTGCACTATTTGCCATAAGGGCAAAAGGAAGGCCTGATACACACAGTCTCCTCTGAACAGTTAATGTAGAGATGAGTCTGCTACTTGAAGCATTTATATGGGCTTTAATCGGAGGTGCTGTTAATTCAAGAATCTAAAATATAAAACAACAGAATCATTTTAACCCTGAACTTAATATGTTGTTGCACAACCTTTTGAGGTAGTCACCGCAATCAAGCGATTTCTAGAACTCTCAATAAGACTTCTGCAGTTGTTAACAGGTATTGGCATGGTATCATGGCAAATACAGACAGAGAGGCTAACAGAAATTCAACACAGTATGAAATCATGAGTTCATGCCAGAGTGGCAGTATGTGGCGGATGCAATGAATGTTGCTGGCTCAGAAGGGTGTACCCTCTCTGAAATTATAAAAAGTTCCTGGTTATAACTGATCCTCCAAATATCTTTCTAATTAGCCAAGGTAGAAATTTTGTCTTTGTGACCTAAATTACAGTATAGTACAGTATCTGTACATCTTTCTTTGATGTAGGTGCTATGCATGCATTCAGTGCTATCACAATACAAAGCACTGGCCTTCAATAGCAGAGCTTTGAGCCGCAGGCCCTCATTACATCATGCTCTGATGAACACAGAGTATACTTCATGCATGGAGTCCTAATTCCCATTGCTTCTACTCTTTGGTCTGCAGTTACTGAATTTGGAACATAACCTAACTCCACACTAAAAATAACTGAATGGATTTTCTTGGACAAATCTATGCCCACAAATTCATATTAAAAGTGTGGGCCAGGGCCCATTAGACTAAAACACAACATATGTGTGGTGGTGAGCTATTGTAAACAGCGGGAGGTTAATGCAGTGTGTTCTGCTGATGGGTTAGCATATGTCATAGATGCTAAAAGATGTGTCTAGTCCTAGTCCTCAGACAATTTGAGACAATTTATTTTTTCTGTTCCTATAATTTTGATCAACCTTCAATTTTATTTCCCAAAACACAAAACTGTAATGACCTAAATTCTACTGAGGCTAGGTACCGTCAGATAAAAACACCTGTGTCCATGTGTAAAGGACAAACAACTATCCCTCTTGCAGAGAGTGCTCTACAAGCTCTGACAGATGTCAGTGATCTATATAAGAGAAGACCTCTGAGACGCCTCTGATTTTTCATTAATCTAAAAAAAGGTATCTGGTGGTCCACTTATGTAGCATTTTAATGGAAATGTATTAGGAGGTTCATAATTGAAAATATAGTAATAATATATATCTTACAACCAGCGTGTCATTGCTAGTTTTTGACAGACATACTTGTCATTTTCAAACTCTGTGCCCATCTTGTGTAGCAAATGTACTTAGAACCATCTGGTTGCAAATTGCATTATTAGTGGCTATTGCTATCTTGAGGCAACAGAAAGCATGCTTCAATAACTGATTAAAATACTGGTCTAGAGTCAATGGCACAGTGTTATTTTAAGGGCTTATTTTTCAGATAGTAAGATTAGCATACATAAGCAGGTTCAAAACATGTACTCATGCACAGCAGCAATTTTTTATTCTTTCATCCAAATTTTATATGAAAAATGTGAAATGTCTCACAAACACAAAGGCATATAAGAATTATCTGCAATAAAACTTGTAGCAGATAATACATGCAGCTGATCAAATTGTGTTCATAATAGTATAAGAAAAAATATACTTACAGCAGTTAGTGACAGCAAAGCTGTTGGCCACCTCCAGGTTATCTATGTGTGGAGTCAGTCTGAAATCTGCCATCCCAAACTGAACCATACCAACTCTGAATGCACTATACTCCTGATCTGCACCTCTGGGGAATAAACCTCCTGAGACAGACACACAGACATAAAGGATCATGGTCAGAGAGACAAGAAGAGAACAAGAAGAGAAACAGAAGAATTAAATTACTTTGGAATATTGACTCCTTGATGGTACAACACGTCAGAATGTGTTTTTAGGTCTAACTTGACCATGCCATGACAATAAAGACAAGTCAAAATCATATAAAACAAACAACGCACAAAATCAGCAAATAGCAATCAACTTCACCAAAAACACAACACTGCAAAAACAAATGGACCACACTCAGTTCTGTTTTCAACAGATGTATTCTCTCCAAGTAAACAAGTGCGTGTGTGAAAGAGTGTTATGCTTGAAACGTCTAGTTCTGTATCCACCCATTTTATTCTGCTTGTCCAAGGTCATATCGCAGTGACAGCAGGTTTAGTAGAGCATTTCAGACGTCCCACTCCCCAGCAATGCATTCCAGCTCCTACTTGGGGATCCTGAGGTGTTCCCAGGCTAGATGGACTATGCATTTCCTCCAGCAGGTTCTGGGTCTGCCCCAGAGTCTCCTTCTAGTTTCCAGAACACCTCCAAAAGGAAGGCGCCAGGGGGCATCCTAATAGATGCCCAAGCCACCACAGCTGCACCGTTCCCGGAGATACTGCAATACCAGGTCGATGCATGGAGTGGATGGAGCAAGCCCCTATTCCAGCTCCCTGTTCCAAAAATCAATTTGATATATGGTTTCCGGGTAGGGGACGTATTAGATATTAAACTGATAAGAACAGATACTACACTTGATCTTAGCCAAAAGGCAGAGAAGTGAAATCAAGAGCTTTGCTTTTCGGCTCAGCTCCCTCTTCCCCACAACCATTTGATACAGTGTCTGCAGTACTGCCAACACCACACCAACCTGCTGGTACATCTCATGCTTTGTTTTCCCATTACTCATGAACAGGACCTAGAGATACTTGAACTTGCTTGGGGGAGCAACTCGCTGACTCCTATCCTGGCTACTTCATACTTGGTAGCCAATCACCCCAGTGCATGCTGAAGGTCAGATCTGTCTGATGAAGCCAACAAAACAACATCATCTGCAAAAAGCAATCCTGTGGTTTCCAAACCGGAGACCCTCCTCATCCTGGCTGCACCGGCTGAGACTTCACCCAGATGGCTGAAACAATGTATAGCTTTGAAGCATCTGTATCAAATAGAGTAAGTTGGAAGTGGGAATGAATGGTATGGATGGAAAGTCTGCTTAACAATCCCTGAAAATGAGCCCAGTTCCAACATCAAAAGAGCTGAAGCTGAAGTTAACTACCTACCCAAGTTTCCCAGAGGAGAGAACAAGGCCACTCTGGAACAAATGAGGCTAGAAATATAAGCTTAAAGCTTATAGACCAGATACTGATTGAAAAGTTCATGTAAACAACCTTTGTCCTGTGTCGCAAAGATATTGTTCAAGGAAATCCACAGGGTGAGGGACTTTTTGCAGAGATGGCCAGCCCTAAAAATGGTAAAAACTATACTATTTCTTTTGGCACATCCATCCACAGCCAACCATGCTGTTTAAATCATGTAATGGATGCATTATGTTTTCCTGTTAAAACCCCAAATCTTCATTAATCTATATACATTTATGTGTTTATATGTCTGCAGGTGTTTGCTGTGTTCCATCAAATTACAAATATGAACCTACATAATACATTTTTTAATGTCTCTTCCAACATTTTTTAGTTTCAAATAGATTGGAATGGATAGGTTTGTTTTTTTCTTATCTGTCTCAATACAATGCAAAATGTGATATGTACAAGGAAAGAGTTACTGGTGACCTCTCTATCTCTATCTAAGCATGACCCAATTGTAAGAAATAAGGGACAAATCCACAATCTTTGTTTCACACAAAAATGTGTATGTAAATTTAGTTGAAGCTAATATGAGACTTCAGCTGTCTGAGTTAGAGTAATTAAATTGACATTGTTGTTAAGGCAGTGTGTCCATTCACTGTTGTTTTATTCCAGCAACAAACCTCGACAAGGAAACACTTTTTGTGGAAACACGAAAGGAAGAAAGAATAATTAAAAATATAGCTGCAAGCAGCAATGAGGGGTCCAAGCTAATGGGTTGATCACGGAATAATAGCACTTATTTACCACCGAAAGAGCTTTACACTACATATTACATTTACACTACATTCACACACATTCATACATCGATGGCACAGCCTTCAGGAGCAATTTGGGGTTCAGTATCTTGCCCAAGGACACTTCGACATGCAGACTGGAGGAGCCAGGGATCAAACGACCGATCATCTGATTAGTGGAAGCCCCGCTCTACCTCTGAGCCACAGCCGGCCCACAACATATAGACTACTGTTCAGTTAGATTGCTTTATTGTCAACTTAAGTCTTCAGTGATGACTTCAGATAGTTATGCAATTCCACTTATCTGTACTTGTCTTTAGTTTTTTAAAGTAAGATTTGCATAACTGTGTGTGATATGTGGTAAGTACTGTTCTTTGCTGCCACAATGAATGCATTTTGACACAGTTGTTGCATTAAACAACTAAACGCTGGTAATTTACCGAAGTGTTAGTACATTAGTAGACATCTGTACCAGACACAAACATTGTTAAAATTCATACACCAATGACACAACCTACAGAGATATTTGTAACAATAAAGGCAGTCTTACTTCTGCTATTCCAATCAATACTACAAATCATCTAAGTGGTTACCTTTCAATACTTTGTATTATGTCATTTACCTTTTTCAATATTAAAGCCTGATGTTTTAATTATAAATAAACATTTTGTTATTTATCACAATATCAAATTAATCTTGTGTGTGTGTGTTTCTTTTCTTGAAAAATTAAGGAGAACCTTTGATATGAAAATCTACAGGTGACAAAAGAGTAAGAGTAAGTAAGAGTAAGAGATGTAAGAGCCACAAAAAAGATCTGTACTTTGCCATGGTGTGTTCATACCATTACCAATGCTAAAAACAATGACTTTAAATGGATAAATAAAACGAGTGCTCTTACACAGGGAACACTCACAAATTCATATGTTACACATATAAAGTAGGTGTGCCTACACATGAGTTGAAATAACAGTCCATAACCGTTCAACTTGAAATCTCTTTACTCAGAGAGCCAAATATAATGACAGTGTTACACTTAACAACAAACGTACATCAATAATGACATCACCAAGAATCACTTATGTAGTAATTTACTGCTATAATAATTTACATTCATTTACAATTTATAACTTTCACATTGAATGACACTAGATCTATTGTGTTGACTCAAGTTCCCAGAAGGTAACAACACATTTGGGTATGATATGCCACAGCCTTGCATTAACCCTTTAAGTCCTGAGCCTATTTTGGCCATTTTAATACTTTCAATTTTGTCTCCCTTTCTCTCTCTCTATATATATATATATCTAGTAGTATCAGCTGATTCGACCACTTTTCCCAGGTTGTAAAATGGCTAAAAGATGGACAGAAATGCAACGTCTGCCATCCCATCCCACGAGTATAAGTGTGCATTTATTATCAAAGTAAAACAATCATATCTCCTGTTTTCCGTGGTCTATCGGTGCCAAATAAAAACTGGGACAGAGTTTCAAATCCGCACTTTCGAGTGAAGTTGACGGCAGTGCTTCATGTGACAGAGTTTTTTTGTTACGGTGCTTTAAAGATGCCACGTGATCTGATCACACCAGCGTGATCATCGGCCACAGAGAGTTAAAACAAACGTTCTTCCTGTTCAACTGCTTCACCACCAAATCCAATTAACTGAAACACAAGTTATCTATGTCAATCAATGGAATAATAGTACTTACTTACATGAGAGTATTTCTTCACAATATCTACAACCATCACATTTCAGTTATGAATCCTAACACATCAACTAATGCCAAGCAACACTACATTTTTGCCAACTGCAGCGCATCCAAGTGGCCGAATTGAACCAAATTTGGCCTGTCCCCTCGAGATGGGGTCTCGAGACGTACAAGAAAATTTTATTTCGATACGTCAAACCGGTCCTGAGATATAAGCTCATATCCCATCTGGCGCCTTCGCCACCGATTTCGATAGGCTGTAGCGGGCGAACAAAGTCGAAATTGAAAAATCCATCTCCTAAGTTTTGTGTAGCTTGGTCTGAAGATCGTGTCTGCCGATTTTTGTGAGAATTAGCCAAAATTTGAAACAGCTGAAACTTTAGTTTCACTTTTGCCAAAATCCAATATGGCAGCCACAATCTTATGCTGACGTGAAAAATTTTGACAGGACCTGAATTGTGACCTTCCACAGTATTAGCAGACATGAAAATCCAAATACGTCAAGACAAAAAAGCAAAAATGCAATTTTGTTAATTACAGCACCCCCTAGTGGACAAATGACACAATTTTTTTTGGCCGCACTTTGGGGTGGGTCTCGATGCATGTGACCAAATTTGGTCAAAGTGTCGCCGAGATATGAGCAAACTTCCTGTTCGGTGGCGTTGCCACCAATGGCGATTGGCTAACATGAAAGTTTGGCATCACCTATCAATGGGGCAACCCACAGTATCTGTGGATATTACAATTTCATTTCAAATAAAAACACATCAAGAGATTTGTTTCCTGCTCTTGGGACAGAGCCTCGAAGCATGCCATCAAATTTGGTTTAGTTTCGCCAAAGCGTTCCTGAGATATGAGCTCACCTCGAAATCGCCGCCTTTGCCGCTGATTTCGATTAGCTGTAGTGGGCAAACGAAGTCAAAATTGAAAAATCCATCTCCTAACTTTTGTGCGGATTGGTCTGAAGATAGTCTGTGCCGATTTTCGTGAGAATCCGTCAAAATTTGCGACCGCTGAAACTTTTTTTTCACTTTCAACAAAATCCAAGATGGCGGTAAATCCATCATGACGCATTATGACGTCATAGGGGGTTGAACTCGGTATGATCCAAGGAATCCAACAATACCTTGTTTTGAAAATCGGACTTGACCGGGAGTATTACGAGGCTTATTAAGAGTTGCGTTGATTCGCCGTTTCGGTCCGCCGGTCCTGTGAGCTGGTCGCTCCCAGTGTAACTCTGTTAACGGCGTGCTAACGCTAACACCTGAGGACGTTAACGGCTCGTTACAATCAGCTGGCAGTTATAAACACCGCTGAAATGGGAGTATTACGAGGCTTTCCTGATCGTGTTGGTATTTTTAAAATGTGATTTCCGGTACGGAATGGACTTTAACTGATAAAATACAGCTGTAACGATCTCATCAAATATGTTGGGACAGATCACAACATGCCGTGTAAAGCTAAATGCCCAGCACATTACCGGTCCATAAAGAAAAGAGTTACGTTGATTTGCCGTTAGAGTCCACCGATCCTGTGAGCTGCTCGCTTCGTGTGTAACTCTGTTAGCGGCAGAGACACCTGAGGACGTCAACAACTCGTTAAAATCAGCTGGCAGTTGTAAACATCGCTGAAACGACTTGACCAGGAGTATTACGAGGCTACACGCGCTGTCCGTGTGTCTGTGTGTCAGGCTGCTGCAGTGACAGAGGACGGCTGATAAAGGCAGACGCTAACACCTGAGGACGCTTTTCTGTACTAGGACCACTTCTATTTAGTTTATATATGCTTCCTTTAGGAAACATTATTAGGAATCACTCTATCAATTTTCATTGTTATGCTGATGACACCCAATTATATTTATCGATCAAGCCTGATGAAACAAATCAATTAACTAAACTCCAAGCATGCCTTAAGGATATAAAAAGTTGAATGACCTACAATTTTCTAATGTTAAATTCAGACAAAACTGAAGTTCTTGCAATTGGACCGAAACACCTCAGAAACTCTCTTTCTAGAGACTTAGTTACTCTAGACGGGATCACCCTGGCCTCCAGCTCCACCGAAAGAATCCTGGAGTTGTTTTTGATCAGGATTTGTCCTTTAATGTCCACATAAAACAAATTTCGAGGACTGCATTCTTCCACTTATGTAACATCGCCAAAATCGGACGCATCGTGTCTCAAGCGGATGCAGAAAAACTAGTCCACGCATTTGTTACTTCTAGGCTGGACTATTGTAACTCTTTGCTATCAGGTTGCTCCAATAAGTCTCTTAGGACTTTGCAGTTAATTCAGAATGCTGCTGCACGTGTTCTGACAGGAACCAAGATCAGAGATCACATCTCTCCCATTTTGGCTTCCTTGCATTGGCTACCTATCAAATCTAGAATAGAATTTAAAATTCTTCTCCTTACTTACAAAGCTCTTCATGGTCAGGCACCATCATATCTAAAAGAGCTCATAGTACCTTACTACCCCTCTAGAACATTGTGCTCTCAGGATGCTGGGTTCCTTGTGGTTCCTATAGTCTCCAAAAGTAGATTGGGAGCCAGAGCTTTCAGCTATCAGGCTCCTCTTCTGTGGAACAAACTACCATTCGGGTTCGGAGGCAGACACGGTCAACACTTTTAAGAGTAGACTTAAGACTTTCCTTTTTGATAGAGCTTATAGTTAGGGCTGGCTCAGGTCATCCCTTAGTTATGCTGCCATAGGACTAGACTCCCTCCCTCCCTCCCTCTCTCTCTCCCTCTCTCTCCTCTTTCTCTCTCACCATCAGTGGACATACATGTCTCATTAATGCATGCTACTAACCAAACTTCCCCGGAGTTTTTGTGCTCTGTCGTCCAGCAGGTTCTCGTGGATCGTGGCTGCTGCTGTGATCCTGCGCAACGTACACTACATATATTATTACTGCCATTATTGCTACCATATCTGCTACTGTGGTCATTTTATCATTCATTGTGATTCATTGTCATTTTATCAGTCATTGTATTTGTACAACATGTTTGTGTTGATTTGCTCTGTACACGTGACATCTATTGCACGTCTGTCCGTCCTGGGAGAGGGATCCCTCCTCTGTGGCTCTTCCTGAGGTTTCTTCCACCTTTTTTCCCTGTTAAAAGGGTTTTTTGTGGGCAAGTTTTTCCTCACTCGAACCGAGGGTCTAAGGACAGAGGGTGTCACTCCCTGTACAGATTGTAAAGCCCTCCGAGGCAAATGTATTTTGTAACTTTGGGCTATACAAATAAAATCTGATTTCATTTGATTTGATTTGACGCTAACGGCTCGATATAATCAGCTGGCAGACTCCTGTGCTACACGCGCTGTGTCCGTGTGTCTGTGTGTCAGGCTGCTGCAGTGACAGAGCACGGCTGATAAAGGCAGAAAGTACACAACAGAAATTACCGACTTCAGACTAGACATTTTTAAAATGTGATTTCCGGTACGGAATGGACTTTTTTCGTCTAGGAAAGGAACGAGCTTGTCTGCTTGCCTGAAGGAAAATCACTCCGTTTTTAACATTGGTGTTAATGGGAGTGCTGCACGGACTAGCTGGTGCTCCCAGGCTCGTTACGTTGACAGCTTCAGTAGTGGTATCACTGCGTACCTATTAAGTTTTCCTACGTTTTGCTGGGTAAATCATGTCTGTAGCGTGAAATTTGCGGAGCGGGGAGGCTGGCAGGTTTTATTTTTTGACAGACTGTTAGCTGTTCTTTCACTCTAGCTCTGACGTCACCCACTCTAGCAGGCCCCATACACACCCATTGTAAACGCTGCTGTGGAGTAAAAACATGCTCAACTTTAATGTTTAATTGTATAAAAACAGTAAAATATTTTGTAAAGTTAAGCACAGGGTTAATGGTTTAACATCTTGTGTACAAGTAGTAATTTGAATGAAGTCTGTAGGACAAGTTATGCAGTTGCAGTTGTTGTTTAAAGTGTAGTGGGTCTGTTGAGAGATTTGAGGATTTCCTATTCATCCTTATGGTAGGAAAATTGTACAAAATGTTTAATAATTTGTACAGTGTTAATAGTAGAGCTCTGTAAAGTAGTGGCCGGAATGTCCCAAATGAGCTGCATCTGGTGATATATTTTTTATGTTTGTAGGACTGGAAATGTGGGAGTAGAAGCACGGCGAAAAACGTACGGAAGAAAGAAAATTTATTATTACTAGAAAAATTGCATTTCCTGCGGAAATACGGTGTGGATGCCCTCTGCCGTACCGCCCAACGCAAAAGATTTTTTCGTACTTTGCCGTCTCGTGCCCCTGGTACAAAGGCCGAGCTTCATGCCCCTGGTACAAAGGCCAAGCTTCCTGCCCCTGGCAGACCAGCTGTGGATTTAGGATTTTTTCGACACAACTGGCTTCAACTACATGTGCCACACTCTGTCCATTCACAGCCATACACTTTACTGCTGCGCATAAACACACCCATCTGCAAAATTACACGTGATCCACATAAATACATTCATGTATTATATATACAAATATACATGAATGTGTTCTGTATATATACAATACATACATATATATATATATATATATATATATATATATATATATATATATATATATATATACATACAATTACATATATACATATAATTATTATTGTATATATGTATAATTATTATATATATAATATTACCTACATACTATTAGCAGCCATTAGTAAATTTGTAAATTTGTAAAGTAATAGCACTAATGTGCTGAAGGAATGGCATCTGGTGATATAATGTGTATGTTTGTATGACAGGATTTTTGGCGCCATCTGCTGGGTGTTAAAGTGTAGTGGGCTCAGTTGAGAGATTTGAAGATTTGCAATGCATTTTACCACCATCTGCTGGGTGTTAAAGAGCAGTGCATGCTGTCCCATTCATCCTTATGGTGGGAACATTTTTACAAAATATTTTATAATTTGTACAGTGTTAATAGTAGAGCTCTGTAAAGTAGTGGCCGGAATGTCCCGAATGAGCTGCATCTGGTGATATAATTTACGTACGGAAGAAAGAAAATAATAAGAACTAGAAAAATTGCATTTCCTGCGGAAATACGGTGTGGATGCCCTCTGCCGAACCGCCCGATGCAAAAAGATTTTTTCATACTTTGCCGTCCTCCACAATCGCATCCAGGAATCAGCAGAGGCCATTGCTGCATTTAAAATCAAATCAAATCAAATCAAATTTTATTTGTATAGCCCAAAGTCACAAAATACATTTGCCTCGGAGGGCTTTACAATCTGTACAGGGAGTGACACCCTCTGTCCTTAGACCCTCGGTTCGAGTGAGGAAAAACTTGCCCACAAAAAACCCTTTTAACAGGGAAAAAAGGTGGAAGAAACCTCAGGAAGAGCCACAGAGGAGGGATCCCTCTCCCAGGACGGACAGACGTGCAATAGATGTCACATGTACAGAACAAGTCAACACAAACATATTGTACAATTACAATGAATGATAAAATGACAATGAATTACAATGAATGATAAAATGACCACAGTAGCAGATATGGTAGCAATAATGACAGTAATAATATATGTAGTGGACGTTGCGCAGGATCACAGCAGCAGCCACGATTCACGAGAACCTGCTGGACGACAGAGCACAAAAACTCCGGGGAAGTTCGGTTAGTAGCATGCATTAATGAGACATGTATGTCCACTGATGGTAAGAGAGAAAGAGGGAGGAGAGGGGGAGGGAGAGAGAGAGAGAGAGGAGAGTCCCCGGCAGTCTAGTCCTATGGCAGCATAACTAAGGGATGACCTGAGCCAGCCCTAACTATAAGCTTTATCAAAAAGGAAAGTCTTAAGTCTACTCTTAAAAGTGTTGACCGTGTCTGCCTCCCGAACCTGGAATGGTAGTTTGTTCCACAGAAGAGGAGCCTGATAGCTGAAAGCTCTGGCTCCCAATCTACTTTGGAGACTATAGGAACCACAAGGAACCCAGCATCCTGAGAGCGCAGTGTTCTAGAGGGGTAGTAAGGTACTATGAGCTCTTTTAGATATGATGGTGCCTGACCATGAAGAGCTTTGTAAGTAAGGAGAAGAATTTTAAATTCTATTCTAGATTTGATAGGTAGCCAATGCAAGGAAGCCAAAATGGGAGAGATGTGATCTCTGATCTTGGTTCCTGTCAGAACACGTGCAGCAGCATTCTGAATTAACTGCAAAGTCCTAAGAGACTTATTGGAGCAACCTGATAGCAAAGAGTTACAATAGTCCAGCCTAGAAGTAACAAATGCGTGGACTAGTTTTCTGCATCCACTTGAGATACAATGCGTCTGATTTTGGCGATGTTACGTAAGTGGAAGAATGCAGTCCTCGAAATTTGTTTTATGTGGACATTAAAGGACAAATCCTGATCAAAAACAACTCCAAGATTCTTTACGGTGGAGCTGGAGGCCAGGGTGATCCGTCTAGAGTAACTAAGTCTCTAGAAAGAGAGTTTCTGAGGTGTTTCGGTCCAATTACAAGGACTTCAGTTTTGTCTGAATTTAACATTAGAAAATTGTAGGTCATCCAACTTTTATATCTTTAAGGCATGCTTGGAGTTTAGTTAATTGATTTGTTTCATCAGGCTTGATCGATAAATATAATTGGGTGTCGTCAGCATAGCAATGAAAATTGATAGAGTGATTCCTAATAATGTTCCTAAAGGAAGCATATATAAACTAAATAGGAGTGGTCCTAGTACAGAACCTTGTGGGACTCCATGACAAACTTTGGTATGCATGGAGAATTCATCATTGACGTGAACAAACTGAGATTGATCTAAGAAATACGACTTAAACCAGCTTAGGCGGTTCCTTTGATGCCAATTTGATGTTCCAGTCTCTGTAAGAGAATTTGATGGTCAATGGTGTCAAATGCGGCACTAAGATCTAACAGTACAAGTACAGAGATGAGTCCTTTGTCTGATGCCATTAGGAGGTCATTTGTCACTTTGACTAATGCGGTCTCTGTGCTATGATGCACTCTAAATCCTGACTGAAAATCTTCAAATAGACTATTGTTATGGAGAAAGTCACACAGCTGATTAGCTACAGCTTTCTCAAGTATCTTGGAGAGAAAGGGAAGGTTTGATATCGGTCTGTAGTTGGCTAAGACCTCTGGGTCTAGAGAGGGCTTTTTAAGGAGAGGTTTAATTACAGCTACCTTAAAGGACTGTGGTACATAACCTGATAATAAAGACAGATTAATCATATCCAATAAAGAAGGACTAACTAGAGGTAAAACATCCTTGAGCAGCCTGGTTGGGATGGGGTCTAGGAGACAGGTTGACGGCTTAGATGTAGAAATTATTGAAGTTATTTGATGAAGGTCGATGGTAGAAAAAGAGTCTAAATACATATCAGGTTTTACAGCTGTTTCCAAAGTTGCTGTATCAGAAAGCAGATCAAAGCCTGTTGAGGGCAGGAGGTGATGGATTTTATCTCTAATAGTTATAATTTTATCATTAAAGAAGTTCATGAAGTCATTACTACTTAGACCTAAAGGAATAGATGGCTCAATAGAGCTGTGATTCTCTGTTAGCCTGGCTACAGTGCTGAAGAGAAACCTGGGGTTGTTCTTATTCTCCTCTATTAATGAAGAGTAATAGGCTGCTCTGGCATTACGGAGAGCCTTCCTGTATGTTTTAAGATTATTTTGCCAGACTAGACGAGATTCTTCCAGTTTAGTGGCACGCCATTTGCGTTCAGATTTACGTGTCTCTTGCTTTAATTTACGAGTCTGCTGGCTATACCATGGTGCTAACCTCCTTTGTTTAATGGTCTTCTTTTTCAGAGGTGCAATAGAGTCTAGAGTTGTCCGTAAAGAGCCTGTAGTATTATCAACAAGATGATCTATTTGTGAAGGGCTAAAGGAAGCAGGAAGGTCCTCTGTTACATTGAGACATGGCATTGAATTCAATACTGAAGGAATCACTTCCTTAAATTTGGCTACAGCACTATCAGATAAACATCTGCTGTAAGAGTTCCTGCAAAAGGCTTATAGTCCAGTAGTATGAACTCAAAGGTTATTAAAAAATGGTCAGACAGAAGAGGATTCTGTGGAAAGACTATTAGATGATCAATTTCAATGCCATATGAGAGAACAAGGTCAAGAGTGTGGTTCAGACAATGAGTCGGTTTATTTACACTCTGACAGAAGCCGATTGAATCTAATAGAGAGATAAACGCAGTACTAAGACTATCATTGTGGTTGTCCACATGAATATTAAAATCACCTACAATAATTACTTTATCTGTTTTAAGGATCAAGCCTGATGAAAATTCTGCAAATTCAGATAAAAATTCAGAGTAAGGACCTGGAGCTCGATATACTGTAACAAATAAAATTGGCTGTAATGTTTTCCAGGTTGGTTACTACAGACAGTACGTCACATTACATCCTTATCTTATATGTACACAGCTATTAACACTGAAAAAATCTTTGCATTTAACTGCTTTCATGTCATTACAGACCTACAAGACAACACGGACGACATGTCATGTATATACAAATAATAAAAAAAAGTTTGTATTTACTATAGTCGACTCTTTCTGTCAACACTTCAATTGCCTCTGTCACATGGCATGCCCACAGATGGCGCGACACAACTGGCTTCAACTACATGTGCCACACTGTGTCCATTCATCTGCAAAATGACACGTGATCCACATAAATACATTCATGCTCACCCAATTGCTGCAACTATGCACTATTTTCTGCTTTAACTTAACCCTTGTGTGTTTTTACCTTTGCACGTCATACAAAAAATTTGCAATATTTATTTGCAATATGTATACTGTTCATTCTGTTTATACTGCTATATTTGCCATATTTAGACTTTATTTATACTTTTAACTTGTATACATTTTTTATATCTTATGTATTACATGTCATGTATATTGCATAAAAGGATGTGCGTCCCACTTATTTACACGTGCACGCACATGAAACAGGTCTCAGCAGAGACAAAGGAGGACGTGAAGTGGGAGGTTTGAACAAGCACACCTGAGCACAGTGACTGTGTTCATCACACAGTAACACAGCAGTTGAACGGTGGTTCATCTACCATGGCACTGGACCTTTAACTGATAAAATACAGCTGTACCGATCTCATCAAATATGATGGCACAGATCACAACATGAACAGAATAAAAACACATGTATGTAACTAAACAAATACACTAACAACGTAACGGTTTTGTGCTCTGTGTGTAACTGTTAGCGGCGTGCTAACGCTAACACCTGAGGACATTAACGACTCGTTACAATCAGCTGGCAGTTGTAAACACCGCTGAAACGACTTGACCGGGAGTATTACGAGGCTTATTAAGAGCTGCGTTGATTCGCCGTTACGCCTGCTATTACATACACATGACATCACTCACTAACCTACCTAACTCTGTGTTATTCTCTCCACAGTACAAATGTGCTACGCTACTCTCCCCACCACCTGAGACCGCAGCACAGATGACAATGTTGTCATACAAAATAATAAACAAAGTGAACCACCAGAGCCAACAGATAAAAACACTCAAACACGTTTACACGCTCAAACACGCGTTACGTTGATTTGTCGTTAGAGTCCGCCGCACACATCAGACGCACAATCAGCTGGCAGTTGTAAACATCGCTGAAACGAGGTTTTCCTGATCGTGTTGGTATTTGTAAAAATGTGATTTCCGGTACGGAATGGACTTTAACTGATAAAATACAGCTGTACCGATCTCATCAAATATGATGGCACAGATCACAACATGCCGTGTAAAGCTAAATGCCCAGTACATTACGGTCCATAAGGAAACGAGTTACGTTGATTTGCCGTTAGAGTCCGCCAGGCTGTGAGCTGTAACTGTTAGCGGTGTGCTAACGCTAACACCTGAGGACGTCAAAGGCTCGTTACAATCAGCTGGCAGTTGTAAACATCGCTGAAACGACTTGACCGGGAGTATTACGAGGCTACACGCGCTGTTCGTGTGTCTGTGTGTCAGGCTGCTGCAGTGACAGAGCACGGCTGATAAAGGCAGAAAGTACACGACAGAAATTACTGACCTAAGGCTAGACCGTTGTAAATATCGCTGAAACGACTTGACCGGGAGAATTGCGAGGCTTTCCTGATCGTGTTGGTATTTTTAAAATGTGATTTCCGGTACGGAATGGATTTTTTTCGTCTAGGAAAGGAACGGGCTTGTCTGCTTGCCTGAAGGAAAAGCACTCCTTTTTTAACATTGGTGTTAATGGGAGTGCTGCATGGACTAGCTGGTGCTCCCAGGCTCGGTACGCCGAAACGGTAAGGTTGACAGCTTCAGTAGTGGTATCACTGCGTACCTATTAAGTTTTCCTATGTTTTGCTGGGTAAATCATGTCTGTAGCGTGAAATCTGCGGAGCGGGGAGGCTGGCAGGTTTTATTTTTTGACGGACGCGTTTAGCTGTTCTTTCACTCTAGCTCTGACGTCACCCACTCTAGCAGGCCACATACACACCCATTGTAAACGCTGCTGTGGAGTAAAAACATGCTCAACTTTAATGTTTAATTGTATAAAAACGGTAAAAGATTTTGTAAAGTTGAGCACAAGGTTAATAGTTTAACATCTTGTGTACAAGTAGTAATTTGAATGAAGTCTGTAGGACAAGTTATGCAGTCACAGTTGTTGTTCAAAGTGTAGTGGGTCTGTTGAGAGATTTGAGGAATTCCTATTCATTCTTATGGTGGGAAAATTTTACAAAATGTTTAATAATTTGTAGTGTTAATAGTAGAGCTCTGTAAAGTAGTGGCCGGAATGTCCCGAATGAGCTGCATCTGGTGATATAATTTTTATGTTTGTAGGACTGGAAATGTGGGAGTAGAAGCGCGGCGAAAAACGTACGGAAGAAAGAAAATAAGTGTAAGAATAAAGATTTGAAGAACAATAGTATGGACGCCTTTGGCATCCACACTAATAATAAAAATAAAGATTTTAATAACAATAGTGTGGACGCCTTTGGCATCCACACTAATAAGCGGTGGATAACATATAGTGTGCGCCTTCGGGCACACTCAATAATAAGAAAAGGTAGAAACACAATGGGTTCCCGCAGCTTCGCTGCATGGACCCCAATAATAAGAAAAGGTAGAAACACAATGGGTTCTTTAATTAATTTTCATAGAGAATTTGGACTGGGAATTTTTGACCATCTCATGAAGTGACAGTAGGAAGGGATTATAGTGCTAAAACTGTAATTCTCCAAGTGGCCGCTTGAGACAGGTTAGACAGCTGTTCTGCTGTGAAATTGGGAATTTGAATACGTCTGTAGCCTGTCTCAAGCGGGCACTCTGAGAATTACAGTTTTTAGCAATTACGCAATGGCTTCATTTCTCAGCGCCGGAGGTTGCCATTTGTCTACAACACATCTTAAAGTCTGTGTAAAGGCAATTCCATGTTTTCTTTTGAAACACAATATGTTGGAAAATAGTTGCTGAAAACACATGAAAAGACTTTGAATGATATATTACTGAAATGTGGAGTTAGAGGTTCAAACTGTTTTTCACCAGTTTTCAGTCCAGGATTTTTTGGGCGGTCCTAAAACGAGACTGCATGACGCGTTGAGGTGAGGATACCGACATAGCTATACCCCCGCCCCCTAGCGCAACGGGGTGGGGTATAGCTATGACAGGTAATATATGTAGTCAGATCTGACTTTATGTGTGTCAGTAATAGAGGCATTTTTCAAACTATCGGTATCAGCATTTATAATGGCCGATAAATTAATATTTTAAAAAACGGACAAGACACCCTTCAACCATGTTATGAGTGTTGCCGTTGCATAGTTTGTCCACCAGCGGACAAACACTCTGTTTAGAATGTCACAAACCCTACAACCAGCTGATCCAGCCAGAGTCGGGCAGAGCGAATGAGTTATCCACAACTGAGATTATCGTGAAGTGTGTTCATGGTAAGCTGGCAACTGTCACGAGACATAAATTGCTTGAATAACAATTAAAAGAATATCCCCATCAGTTCTCTAAACTCAAATAAGCATGACAAAATTCATGACTACCATATCCAGTTTTGCTGCTGTTACATGTATTTGTATGTACATGTATATTCTGCCTAAATAAAGTAATGATTACTGTATTTATAACTAGCATATCTGTAGTTACAGACATTGTAAAAACGTAAGTTAGGCATGCGAGGAGTGAACATTTAGACATAGAGAAAGCAGCTTGTGCATAAAAGCTTTTCACACAGTCACATAATGCATTTAGTGCATCACTAAGTAGTAGATTTTAGAAGACAGGCTGCAAATGATGATTGAAAATTGTTTGTTGTAGCTTGATGGATAGAATTAAAAGAGTGCAGGTAAAGGGATAAGAAAGTTGACATCGTAATTATAAGGTAGCTCAATAGGGACTAACCATTACACACACAAAAAACATTAGGAGTGACCTTTGTCTTGTTTAATAATAATACAAATGATGATGATAATAATACTAATAATATCATCATTGATTTTTTAAATTATTACTGTCAATAATAATAATAATAATAGTAATAGTTGTCGCTGTAGCAACAATAATTTTGTTTTTAATTGTATGTCTCACCTGCCTTGTTTAATTTTGACAGATGGCAAGTGGTGGACGAAGTCAAGTATGGGAGTATTTCACAAAAGGCCCATCAGGTACAGTCACATGCAACATCTGTACACCCTCTGTGAGCCAGGGATCTGGCAGCCTCAAATTTAAAAATACATCCAACTTGTGGGCACACCTTAAATCAAAAGACAAAGACAGAGAGGATGCAGAGAAACTTTGCTTCTTGTACTACAACCTGCCTCTGCTGGACTGGAGCTATTGAGGACTGACGCAGTACACTATCTCATATACTATATATAGTTTATATTTTGCTGTTGTTATTTATCAGAATTTTTTTTTTTCCTGTCTTGTTCAAAGTTATATTTATGAAGCTTACCAAGTCTATTAATACTGGTAACTTAGATTATTTATTTTTTTTGTTGTTATTGTGTTTTTGTTCAAAGGACTTTGAGTTTCATATCTTAAGTTTGTATTTTTATACATTTTATTTATCAGAACTTTAATATATTTTGATGTTTTTCTGTTCTGTTGTGACAAAAAAACAAACAAGTTTTTTTTAAAACTGCATTATCTCATAAGGACTCATAAATAACTACATATAACTAATCAGATTTTTAAATCACCAAATATTTGTATCGGTATCGGCCTTAAAAATCCCATATCGGTCGGGCTCTAGTCGGTAACATGCGCCGTACTCAAAACACATTCATTTTTACTTTACACGGACTTGAAACACTGAGCGATGGCAACAGGACACTACGCTGTGTTTACTGTGGTACATGGAAGTGAGAAAAGTTAGTGTTATAGTGTACTTATTGAACTGCACAGGCATTGTTTATTGCTCTTATACTATGATTAGTGCCAAATCCGGTCTAAATAGCTTTCTAAATGGAACTTTGTCACTGCCATCAGTTTTTTCACAGTTTTTTAACTTGTGAATATTGGTGTATAAAAACTATTGAGTCAAAAGTCTGAAAGTGAAAAAAAAAAGACCTGAAACTGATTATCTATTATTAAAAAATTATCTTATCGCTGCATCTCTTTAATTATCTCAAGTATTAATACATTGATTCGAAAATCCATCATACAAAAGCCTGCTTAAACATATATACTATAAATATGTCTACTTCTTTGGCTTTGTCAGGTTGGAATATGCTATTAAAAAATTCCACCTCAGTTCAGTTACAACACTTGGTGGAGCTAGCAGAATGAGGTCATATTTCCACACACACGCTCTTTGGGCCTGAGCAGGGAGGCCAAGGCCATATAAGGTAAGTATGGCAGCTTTCTGTGAGGCAGATATATTAGCTTCTGTGACTGACAAGCCTTCACAACCTTGCAGAGCTTCTGTCATCAAAAACATCTGCAATCTACCACACCTGAGAGTATAGCCTTCAGCCTTCATTTTTTAATCCACTTTACATTATATTGCATAGCCGCAGGCCTCTGGTGTAGTCCTCTCTGCTTATATCTTCCTCTATAGAGTTTAGTTTCTGTTCCCTTCTCCATCCAAATTTAGCATTTTCCTTTCTTTGATGGGCGTGAGATATTCCAACAAATGCAATGACTACCAACCAATCAGAGGCAGGGTAGGATAGGTCATGACTTTCTTCTCCAGGGAAAGAATACGTGTACCCTACGTGAAACAGCCATAATTCAGTGCCTAATAAATGTCTTTTCTCAAAATAAAACTGCACATTTTAGAGTATCCTTTTATTGTGACCAGTCAAAGGCTCACCTGTGTCATGGTCATGCTGTTTATCAACATCTTGATATGCCAAACCTGTCAGGGGGATCATTTGGCAAAGTAGTGCTCACTAACACAGATTTTAATAAATTTGTGTTCTTAGAGCTTTTACTTGAACTCGTAAAAAATTAGAGCAAAAACATTGATTATGAACTGAACTGGGTGGGTTTCCTTTTAAACAATAATAAACAATTAACCTCTCGCAGGTAGGCAATGTATAGGCCTAAAATACATAGATGAAATGCATCAAACCATATGCATCATCTGCACTGGACACCAAACAATATTGTTTGGCAATATTATTTATTAATTAATTAATAATATTTATTAATATTATTACTTAGCAAAATCATTTGACTCTATGGATCATTCCATCTTATCAAATAAACCCCCACAGCTTTGCTTGTGTTGACATTCCCCACATCTCAATACTTGGTCCCACTATCTCCTCCATATTTTTTAATGTTATTGCTGTTACAAACTCCCATATTCATTTATATGATATGATACAATTTTGTATGCAGCTAGTCCAGCTCCAGTGATGAGATCATTTGAAGCTACGCCCACTCACAGGAGCAGTCAAGCAGTAATTTTGAAGCGAATGAAACGTGTCAGGTGAGTTCAGAAAATTTAAACACTCTAAGCGAGATGAATTCATCTCTATCTCTCTGCTAGGGCTGAAGGGGTATGCTCAGGGTGGCCTCAGTGTGTCATTGAGGCACCATTTAGGACCAGCCACAAAATCAAATATTTTCATTTTCATATTTTCCAACATATTTAATGTATTTTGAAAGAAATCCCAGAATTGTCTTTAAACACAATTTTGACAAGGCTAAAGTTATGTGGTTCGGTCAGACATGCACTCTGTCCCCTTCCACCTTTTACATTACCAGTAGAGCCAGAACCATCTTACTACCTATCTACAGTTAATTAGTCTCTTCACATCGAAAGCAGAGGGGATGAGGACAGAGCAAAGGAATGATGCACAAGGTTGTTTACTGTAAAAGACTTTCAGCCATCTAAATAGGGCTGTACTGTAGGTGACCTTTTGTTAGTCTGAAAGTATTAGAATTCCCACTTCTTTTAATGCTAGGACTGCCAGCATTCTTTCCTAGTGTGAAGGAGAGTATCTTTTCAGCCTTGAAAGGATACCTGCAAATGTATTGTTCCTGGAGCTGCGAGTGTAATTCTCATAGAAGCCTAGTGGAAATTATTCATGCTGCTCCAGGAATAATACCAAAAATATAGCTGCAAGTCTGTTCCACTTTGCATATGATGTGACCAGCTAAACTGATAGAATGCAGAGAAAATTAAAAAGACGCATTTTCCGTTCCACTTAGTGTCTGGTTACCTTTGAAGTGTCTTTTGAAGTGTCACATAATGCGGTGTATCCTATAACCTGTAACAGTCAAGTTTCAAACAAAATACACACCACGGTTTACTCAGGTCAGCAAAAGGCTAAAAAATAATGCAATTTTCCAGGATAACATTAATTATTTCCAGGATATTGGCAACATTTTTTTTTCCATGACCAGAAA
This sequence comes from Miichthys miiuy, assembly GCA_036365135.1. Classification (NCBI taxonomy): domain Eukaryota; kingdom Metazoa; phylum Chordata; class Actinopteri; family Sciaenidae; genus Miichthys; species Miichthys miiuy. Next base: position 29,585,305 of record CM071602.1, read on the forward strand.
ACTAGTTTCAAAATGAAGAGGCTTTCCATGTTTCCCAGGAAATGTAGGAACCCTGAGTAAGTTCTTCTAATGTTTATTGTAGTTTAAACATGTAAAAGGAGATTAGGTCTGATATTATGTTACTCTACATACATACAAGAGGTTAAAGAGAGTAGAGTACAATTCCAAATCACATAATACAAATAAACACTTTTACATTCCAGTAATCAATTAAAACAATGTACAGAAATACAAACCTTCAATAGAATACAACCACATTATAGAGATTATAAATTCAACAAAAATGCTTCTTCTCCAGTGTTGGAATTGCCACAGGCCAATTCACACAATTTGACCTAAAAATGTGCTTCTCTAACCATGAGTCTTTTTGCTGCTGCTATCTATGCTATGCTAGTTATATACTGCAGTTCTGATTGTTTGCAATACTTGTTTGTAAATGTCTTTCTATATGTCTTTACTGTATCTTACTACTGCTTATGCTGTTTTTGACAACTATGTGGCCTTTTGCAATTTTTAAACTACATACTAGGGCTGGCACCTTCTGGTCGGTTGGTTGATTGGTTGATCCACCACCATCTGTAAACATACATGTCTCATTAATGCATGTTAATGCATGTTACTAACTAAACTTCTTCCCTGGAGTTTCTGTGCTCTCTTGTCCAGCAGGTTCTCATGGATCGTGGCTGCTGCTGTGGTCCTGCACGACGTCCACTACATATATTATTACTGTCATTATTGCTACCATATCTCCATTACAGTTTATAGTTAGTTTATGATTTGCTGCTGCTGTGCATCTGTCTCTCTATCTCTATCACAGGTTCCACTGCTACTGTGATCATTTTATCATTCATTGTAATTCATTGTCATTTTATCATTCATTGTAATTGTACAATATGTTTGTGTTGATTTGTTCTGTACACGTGACATCTATTGCATGTCTGTCCGTCCTGGGAGAGGGATCCCTCCTCTGTGGCTCTTCCTGAGGTTTCTTCCACCTTTTTTCCCTGTTAAAAGGGTTTTTTGTGGGCAAGTTTTTCCTCACTCGAACCGAGGGTCTAAGGACAGAGGGTGTCACTCCCTGTACAGATTGTAAAGCCCTCCGAGGCAAATGTATTTTGTGACTTTGGGCTATACAAATAAAATTTGATTTGATCAATATGGTCTTGTCTAACCAAAATCCAGTATCACTTCTTAATCCATGTGTTGAGAACAGCACCAAGTACCTTGGTGTCTACATCACCGAGGACCTGATCTGGGTACTACATAATGACTCTGGGGTGAGAAATGCAAAGCAGACACTTGCACAGAAGAATTTTTACTCCTGGACCATTGAGGACTGTCATCCTGACAGGGAACATCACTACTTGATACTGAAACAGCACAGAAAAAAAACCCACCAGGCCCTCCAATGGGTGGCTCATATAGCTAAATGTACATTAGGTGGTGCTCTACCTGCCTAGAAGACATCTATACCAGACACCACAAAAATAAGGCTAGGAGAATCTTTGGGATCCCAACTTCCCAAATAAAGGCCTTTTCCCCATGCTCCAATCAGGAGGAAGATTCCTTATACATCAGGCCAGCACATGTGGACACACACATTTAGGACTGTACCTTAAGAATACTTATATTGCTTTTTAACCCCCATTAATTTTAACTAATTTGCTAATAAGTATTATTAGTATTAAGTTTTTTTGGTTGTTTTCTTAATATTCCATATTACACTATTGTTATACTGTCTGAGCTCAAGGATATTCATTTTACTGTACCTCTATAATTGACAAAAAAAACTAAATTTGATATTACACAGTTAAATAACACACTTAGATATGTAGCAGAATGCTATCTATCATACACAGTAGAGCACAGTTAGGAAAGGATCACAATTTGATCAGCTTTATTTTAGTCAATACCAATCTATTAAACTGTGCCTGGATTGGCCTCAATAACAACTGTTGGGATTAGCTCAGTTAGGACATTTCTAGTGAACACAGATATAGTGTAATAATAATAATAATAATAATAATAATAATAATAATAATAATAATAATAACAACAATAATAATAATATAATAATATAATAATAATAATAATAATAATAATAATAATATAATAATATACTAAAAGCCCATTTTAAGTAGGGCTGAACGATATATTGTTATCGTATCTATATCTAGATATGAACATTCAAGATATTAATATCGAAAAAGCAACGATATAAACGATATAGATTTCCCCCCGCGCTCGCCCTGCATGTACAGCTCTGGCAATCACAATAAACTTAATTTTTACGATTGCACTTGAATGCACCACTGCGGCCAGCCAACCACAAACCTTATTTCATAAGTGCTGTGGATCGACAGCTGAAGCCAACCAATGACAAACATAGGAAGGCGGGAGTGAGGGAGACGGAGACTGAGACGCACACACACACGACATACACAGCAGGGAAATTAAAAAGAAAGAGCGAAAAGTGACATGAGTGCGGAAGATAATGTGGCCGGTGGCGGTGCAGAATCTGATTTTGTGCCAAAACATAAATCATCCTCCATTATTTGGAGGTATTTTGGATTTAAAAAGGATGATGTCAACCAGAGCGAGGTGTTGTGCAAGTCGTGCTTGGCGAAAATTGCGACGAAGCAAGGTAGCACAACAAACATGTTTCACCACCTGAAACAACACCATCGCGTGCTGCACGAAGAGTGTATTACAATGCGAGAAACACCGGGGACTTCTCAGTCATCCCAAAAGAAGCCCAAGCAAAGTGTGATTGCTGATGCGTTCAGTAGCGTTACACCGTATGAGTCGACGTCCACAGACATAAAGACATTACAGACGCTATAACATACCACATTGCAAAAGACATGACTTTATGTTACTGTTGATGACTGGCAGTGAGTTCTCATCAATAAAACTGCACTTTCCACATTCTTTTGTATTATGATGTGTGATATCGAGATATCTGGCATGAATATCGAGATATGAAATTTGGTCCATATCGTTCAGCCCTAATTTTAAGTGCATTGCACAAAGGGGATGAGATAGAGATATGAGAAACATTAATATTCAGACAGAAAACATCTTTTATATACCACAACTATTATATCCTAAATACTGCATTTCCTCGTGTTTTTGATATTTTGACTGCCTTGTCATGTTGAGATAAATGATTATTATTGAGTTACCCATGTGTATCAGTGTTTGTTCATGACTTTTACTTTTTTGTAAAGGTTGTTCAACAACAGCGATATCTATTAACTTTCTTTCAGGTAGTTGATATTTCTCAGTGTTGTGTTATAAATATTGTAAATAATCTCGTGTAAATATTGATTTAACTGATTCACCTCTGGTTTGAATCAGCTTAAGTTTACATATGGACCTTCTTGGTCTCGTGTTGAATATCACTTTATGAAGTCATAATGCAATTCATAATTTTTGTTGCTATGCATTTACACTACCTTTAAGTGACATATAAATGAAAAGCTTGCCAGGGATACCATAGTATAATAGGCTGCTATTTGTTTGGGGTTTTGTTTTGTTAGCTAATGATGCTAATTTGCTTTAGGTTTAGGTTAGCATATTAACTGCATGGGACTAGGAAAGTCAGTGCCAGGTTTAGATAGAAAAGGGAGTGTGCTCCTTATGTGTGAATTACTCATTCAGCCCTCACTGAGTTTACACAAGTCATGTTTCTCTGCTTTGCACTGCCCAACATTTCTATCATGGCTCTCTGTTTTTAACACAGTAACTTTTGTAATTAGGTCATTTTGAGACAAGGCTGACAACTGAATGGCTTGATCACCCATCTTTAAGGGGCAAACATGTGTACAAACATTCATTATCCCAGAGGATGAATCATACATACTTTAGTGTGGCCTGTAGTGACACCAGCAGGTCAAAGTTTAAATCACTTGTTCTGTTAGATATCACAAAACTACTTAATTAAACAACTTTTAGGAATATGTTGGTGCTGGTACAAAGTAATAATATATTTGGTCAAAAAGTATTTTTATGGCCATGATGTTTTAAAATTAGTTTTTAAGTGTTCATCTTGCCCTGTATTCCCTCTGCAGTTGAATTGCGAATTCATTACCCCAAATGTAATATTGACTAATATAAGAAGGGTACACCCAAATAATTATTAAAACCAAACCTTAGCAAAACTAGTGCGAAAAGAACCACCACTACCTGCATCGAATGTGCCCTACCTAGCGTAGGTGACCTATTTTGGATTCAAAACTGCTTGCTTGTAGGTTATGGTAAATCAGTTTGGTAGCTACTTAAATGCAATATTTTAATTCTAACAACAAGACAACATAACTGTGGAGCCTATATTTGAATCTAATAGTGTGGGTGAAAATTCAACACATCTTTAATAATCCTGTAGAGATCGCTGCTGAATTTGCTTACAACAAGCAATGGAGCACAATAAATATGTGAAGTGCTGTTTTCTAATTATTGGATGTACCTGCCTTTAGCTGTGTGCCAGTTTACACATCACAAGACAAACACACACGTACACATGCGCGCCCACGCACACACGCCTGCACTGCGCACATACACTAAGCACATAAAGAAATATAACAGATGAAGGTGTTGACATTATTAGTACACTGCAGCAACCGCCATATAGTTCGGAGCCTCCTATGATGAGAGCAGCACAATGAGGACAGAGATGAGAGAGGCCCACATTAGTGGGAGGAAGACACGGAACGATGAATGAATGGGAGAAGGAGAAAAGCGAATAATAAAAATAATTTAGACAGATCGATCAATAGGATATGTAAAGATCAGAACAGTGGGACGATGACGGAAATATGAAAATCCTACCGATCTGGACGCTTGGAGATCCGCAAAACGCCTCGCGCCATAAAAGTGTCATCACAAGCAGCAGCTTCATGGTTGTGTTCAAGCTCCTCACGCGACGCCACAGCAGCCTACGGTAGCAGTTCTTACAAAAATATAATCTCCATCACACACGTTAAGAGCTCATGGCGTCATGCCAGGGTCGTTCAGAGACTCGAGCTCTGCAGATGCACTATCCTGTTTCCTGAGATGCGCGTGCCGCTGCTGCTGCTGGAGTGGGGGCGCGCGCCGCGGATTGCCCAGGAATACCGATGAGGCACGAGAGACAACCGAGAAGAGCCGACAGCTAAACGTAAAGGAGCAAAGATGAGACCAAAATGAGACTATAGGACAGTACAGTATGTTAACATAAACGGAGATTAATACTGGAGGACGAGCAACACATATCGTTCTTATCATTCATTTTCTATCATTTTTACCTGAATTAAAAAAATGTTTTAAAAAAATAAGGTCTATCTGCCCTTTAGGTCTCTGTTTGCTCTGTACTGTGGCACACAGGGACATGATTTATACATAAGAATAGTAGGTAACATTTTATAATAAGTGTATAAATAATATACTTACGTATACCACAGGGTAACTCTAATAATGTAACTCAACACATACTCTGATAATCTTACAAAGGTCATTGCTGATTTTCTTTACGTCCTCCCATTCATGCTAGCAATACATATAATTCATTAGCAAAGCCTCGCCAAAAATGTTTTGCTAACATAAGAAAACATATTTTGACCCTTGACAACAGATAGCTTTATTTGCCCATAGTTACAGATCAAACTAGCAGCCATTGTCCACACTCCATCATATTAAAATTGTATTTTACAGCTAGCATTATATTGCACAACCATGTTGGGAAATTAGCATCACCAACACATGCTAAAGTGAGAAAGTGGTTGGCAGATTTTAGACAAAAAATAATGATTTACTATTGAGTAGCAGGTGAATTTCATCTGTCAGTGTTTGGTAACTGTTCACATTTTAATGTTAAAGTTATTTTCCCACCCTTTATATAACCCTGGGTTGTAGACAAGCGGCAACCTCCGGTGCTGGGAAATGAAGCCAATGCGGAAGTGCTAAAAATTCCTCAAGCAGCCACTTGAGACAGGTTGCAGAAGTGAGTCAACCTCCATAAGTCTCCATATTAAAATGTCATACTTCACAGCAGAAATAAACATGTTTACAGCCAGGTTCAGGCAATAATTTCCCTGATATTAAGGCTCGAAGTTGCGCATAATTAACAGTGTGACTGATTGATTGACAGGTACATGCCGTTACGGATGGCTTATCAGAGCACCCAGACGTCATTCAGGTCTGACTCAGGTCTGCTAATGATGTACATCTTTGCCCATATTTAGATTGGACAGGAGGCAGAAGAAGCAGTACAGGAAACATGGTGGCAGCCAGTGGCAGATATTTTTCAGCTGACGTCATGGCTCTAACCATCTTTTGTCATTGGTAGTAGAATAATGAATTAATGTTGCTACTATTTATAGTTTTCTTTAACTATGTTACACATATGTACAAGAGCAAGAGCAAACGTCAATACTAATTAGACTAGTGTAAACTATGCATACCTGGTCTTCTTCTGTGGATTGCTGAATCTCATCATTAGATGCCAACAAGAAAGATTAGCTATGTTTCAAGTAGACAGACAGACAGATAGATAGATAGATAGATAGATAGATAGATAGATAGATAGATAGATAGATAGATAGATAGATAGATAGATAGATAGATAGATAGATAGATAGATAGATAGATATACAAGGATATGAAACAAAACATAGGGCAAACAGGACTACATTAAAGTGCACACACTACAACACAAAATACAACAAAGGCTACAAGGTGCTGGCACTGCATTAAGTGCAATGTGTTTAAACTAATAACAGTGTAAAGATGGACAGAGCATGGGTGCTTTAATATGGGTGCTTATGGAGATTGAGTCACTTCTGCAGGCTGTCTCAAGTGGCTGCTCGAGGAACTACAGTTTTTAGCACTTCCACATTGGCTTAATTTCCCAGTCATGGACGTTGCCACTTAGTTTAAACAATAGGTTTACAAAAACAGACAGAGTGTAACAGATGGTGTATGTACATATGATACATATGGCTATATACAGTATGGCTATAGTGGGTTTATACAGTAGAGAGTTAGATATTGAATCAAATTCAGCAGAGACAAAATGTGCAAAGTATGCCTGGATACGGATGTGCAATGTTTTCTGTTTAACAGTCTGATCCGTGGGAAGAAACTCTTTTCTATTCTGTCAGTATTGGCCTTAAAATTCCAGATCCTTGTGCATGGGAGGAGTATGATGGGCCAAAAGACCCTGATTTTCTTTTCAGCTGTCCTCAGCTGTGCAATTGCCGAACAATATCATGATGAAACTTACTTAGATACTCTCAGTGCTCTAGAATGTGGTGAGAATGAGTGGTGGCAGGTGAGCTCTCTGCGGCTGCAGGAAGTAGAGATATTAGCTAGCTAGGGCTGGCTCAGGTCATCCCTTAGTTATGCTGCTATAGGACTAAACTGCCGAGGACTCTCTCCCTCCCTCCCTCTCTCTCTCTCTCTCTCTCTCATTGGGTGGTTTCAGAGAGTTACAATGGATTTTACAACTGTAAATGCAATTGGCTACAGCAATTTATTGAAATTTAAGTGATATATGTGTTCAAATACAAATCACAAGTCAAAACAGCGCAAAATTTGCCTGAATTATAAAAGGTATAAGTGAAAATGAAGAGCCATTTGGGAGCCGAAAGAGCTGGCTCTTCTTGGTGAGCTGAGCCAAATGAATTCCCATCACTTGCTGCTGCTGTGCACCTGTGCATCTGTGTCTCTCTATCTCTATCACAGGTTCCACTGCTACTGTAATCATTTTATCATTCATTGTAATTCATTGTCATTTTATCATTCATTGTAATTGTACAATATGTTTGTGTTGATTTGTTCTGTACACGTGACATCTATTGCACGTCTATCCGTCCTGGGAGAGGGATCCCTCCTCTGTGGCTCTTCCTGAGGTTTCTTCCACCTTTTTTCCCTGTTAAAAGGGTTTTTCATGGGCAAGTTTTTCTTCACTCGAACCGAGGGTCTAGGGACAGAGAGTGTCACTCCCTGTACAGATTGTAAAGCCCTCAGAGGCAAAATGTGTTTTGTGACTTTGGGCTATACAAATAAAATTTGATTTGATTTGATTTGATTTGATTTGTTGTAATCAGACTCCACTTTGTCCCTTTAGTTCTTCTTGGCATCCCTGATGGACTTTCGTCGATCGCATTTTAAGCTTAGCGCACATTTCCCAGCTGATTCAGGGTTTCTGGTTGGGGTAGGTACAGACAGCAGCTTTAGGGACCACATCATCAATGCCCTTACTTATGTATCCTACTACAGAGGCTGAGTATTCATTGATGTAACCATCAGCTGCGTCCTCAAATATCTACTAGTTTGTTGTCTCAAAGCAGTCATGTAAGACCTCTTCAGATCTCTTTGTTCCACTTGTAGATAGTCCTGGAAACAGTTTTTTCTTGTTAGGGCCCGAGCACTGACAGCGGTGCGAGGACTTATTGGAACTGAAGGAATTTTTCTGCACTATTAATAGGGCCCGAGCACCGACAGTGGTGCGAGGACCTATTGGAAATGAAGGAATTTTGCCTGTCATGCCTGTGAAAAAATTTGGCGGTTGCGTGCATTGGCGTCACAAAATGGCTCTATAGCGCCCCCTAATTTTCAAAAACGCCAAATAAATGGGGTGACTTTGGCATAGGACGACAAAATTCGGTACACGCGTGTGTCATACCCAGAAGTACAAAAATGCTTATGGACGCCATGGTGCCAGATGCACAGGAAGTCGGCCATTTTGGGTGGAAGTTGCGTTTTGGTGCCATTTTTGCCCATTTCGAGTTCATTTCGAACTCGTCCTACAGGTTGAATGCTAACGCCTTCAAACTTGCCCAGATTACTCTTCAGCCATGGGAAATTAAAAGTTATCGAAAACTTTTCCCGAAGTCTGAACAGCGTGGCCATGGTGATGCCTCAAACTTTGACGACTCTCCACTGCTCGCCACAAAACACAAAGTCGCTTATAACTTGTGCATACATCGTCCAATTCTGACCAAACGTCATAGGATGGACGCTGGCCCCGGCCTGAACGCGTACATATGCCCATGACACTCACCTATAGCGCCACCTGCTGGTGGTTGGAAATGTCACGCTTCACATGTCAAGGTGTCACGCCTATCTGGATCGCTGCAGTGTCATCAGATTGGCTCATGTAGGGCTTCAGGACTTGGTGACGCTTCCTGGTGAAAACAATGATGCCTCCTCATACGGTGTGGGCGTGGCCAGGCGGCGAAAGTCGTGCGATGGCGTTTGCGGTTTGAACACCTTTTCATCAACGCACGGTCATGAAACTTGGCACACACATCCACCCTGACGACCTCGTACATATGTAAAGGGTATTGTGCATGGGCGGAGCTAAATTGCTCTATAGCGCCCCCTACAAATTTTCAAAACCCCCCTGCCATTGGGGATACTTTTGCGTAGGCAGACGAAATTCGCTACACGCCTCCGTCATGCCCAGACGCACAAAAAAGCCTCTGGACGCCATGGTGCCATATGCACAGGAAGTCGGACATTTTGGGTGGAAGATGCACCTCGCATATGACCAAACTCGTCCTACAGATTGAATGCTACTGGCTTCAAACTTGCCCAGGTTACTCACTCTTCAGCCATGGGGGAATGAAAGTTTTGGACAACTTTTCCAAAGTCTGAAGGGTGTGGCCGTGGCGATGCCTCAAACTTTGACGATTCTCCACTGCTCACCACAAAACACAAAGTCGCTTATAACTTGTGCATACATTGTCCGATCCTGACCAAACGTCATAGGGTTGATGCTGGACATGGCCTGAACGCGTACATATGATTATACTGACACTCACCTATAGTGCCACCTGCTGGTGATTGGAAACGTCACTTTGTTTACACACCTTGCATATGATCAAACTTGTCCTACAGATTTAATGGCATGACTATTATTTATTAGATTAAATGGCTCCTCAGCCATGGGGGATTAAAAGTTATCAAAGTCTTTTCCAAAGTTGGAAGGGTGTGGCTGTGGCAGCTTCTGAAAATGTGAGGACTCTCTGTGACTTTAGCAATGACAGCTTTGTGAGAGCTATGCAATGCTAGCTAGCAATGGTGAGATTGGAAGAAGGTACTGCACCACACTCACACACATACTGAGCAGATTAATACACAATCTATTGAGAAGTCAGACAATAGATATGCAATTGCTTCCAACATATGTTCAGTAAGTTTTCACAACATACATTGACCATTGCAGAACAAAATGTTGCATTCTTAGTTGACTCACGAGCTATACATTCTGTGATAAAAGCTTTAGAACTCACTACAAAAACCAAAATTGAGTGGAGATTATGTGCACTCTGTTGGTTCATCAGGTCAAACAATTAGAGAGAAAATTACTGTCCCACTCAAATGTGCGGATGGGCCAAATACAATCTTCAAAGATCCATTCTTGCTCTCTAAAGTCTGTCCCATTAACCTGTTGGGCAGGGACTTGATGTGCAAATTAGGCCTTTGTCTGATCTCAACCCCAGAAGGTGTCAAAGTTCACAGACTATCCAATCCATCTATCCAATGGACACACTCTTTTGTTCACCACACCCCAAACCTACAGTACGCATATCAATGGAAATTGCAATCATCAACAGCCTCTGAGCTTGTTACTTTAGCAAAAAACAGTTTTAACAGCTACAATAGATTTCATGACACCAGAAGATCTGCATTGCACCTCTCATGTCTCACCAGGACCTGATGAGCTGTATGAGGAAGATTGGTTGCGAGAGAGATTCGATAAACTCACAATGACGCACATTTATTGGACACAACATAAATGCGCTATATCAGTCTCTCTCACACCAGCTCAATGTGATGTGTACACCATAGACCATTCGGTCCCACACATCACACTTGCAAAACACACATCAGATAATTGGGAAGATTTGGGCCCGCTAAAATCATGTCAGCGCGCAGCTGATTGACAAGAAACATCTGATCGATCTATTTTTTTTCCACCAACACTGCAGTGTTTTGTTTTTTTTTGTCTGTGTTGAAGAACAAGCTACAGCTATTACAGCCCTACAGGAGGTCCCTAAGACACCGTGGGCTGTTAGTAAGTATGATGTTGGCCTCATCAAAGACTGTGAACCTGTTGTCTTTACTCCGTCTCACTGTCTTTACTTTTAAATCAGACTTTAGACCTTGCAAGGCTCAATATCCACTTAAACAAGAAGCCATCGATGGCATAACACCAGTCTTCGAGTCTCTTAAAGCAGCAGGAGTAATTATTCCCTGTGATGACTCTCCAGTGCGCACACCTTTGTTATGCAATGTTTTAAACTCTGCCATTCTCTTTCCCACACTGGACGATGGACAAGAACATAACTGTGTTGCTATCCTCCAACAGGTCTGTTCCCCAAGACTGGATCTACAAGAAACTCCATTAACTAATCCTGATTTGGTTGTTTTTGTAGATGGCTTCCCGCAACCCACAAACTGGTCTCAACAGAGTTGGATTTGCGGTTGTCACTAATCATGAAACTCTTGTCTCAGGTTCACTCCCCTCTCACTATTTATACTAACAACTCAGATTCTGTCTCTCTAGGAAACGCAAGAGCTGATGCTGCTGCAAAAAGAGCTGCACTCCAAACCCATCATCCTTGATCCTTTGATTGTTTCAACTCCGGTCTGCCCCAACATTTCTTTCCTCACTTTGCAAATTGACACATGGATTGGACCATGTGTCAAAAGGGGGGATGTTGGATCTTCTACTCTCTCACAAATCTCTCAGCAGTGGCGACTGGGTGGTGATGAAGGACTTCAGAAGGAAATACTCCAAACGTTGGCGAGATCCATTCCATGCTCCTGACAACGCATACTGCTGTGAAGATCGCTGAGAGAACAACGTGGATTCACGCCAGCCACTGCAGGAAGATCCCTGAGCCAGCAGAGGAATTCGGTTGTCAACCTGAATGACGCAACGGCAGACGACGCGAAGATGGACAACGCAAGGACGAACAAGCACAAGAGAGGATGACACGAGGAATAACTCCATGAATTCGACACCAACTAGACGTCAGGATTAACAACGCAAACCTTTTCCCACTAGACTACACCATGCACCACCTGATCCTGATCCTATCATGTTGGACAATGCTGACAGAGGCCTACACCTACAAACCTGCCAAGACCGTCACTCAGAAAGAAGGACAAAGTGCAACCTTCACCTGCACTCTTTATCCCGAAACTTGGCGATCAAGTCAAATTCACTCATATTATGCTAAATATGAACTATGCTTGACAACTTGATCATGACCGCAACTGATAAAACTTTTGCTCCAAACAGAGATCCCTGCTTCATAATAACAAAAATTCCAAATTCCTTTGGAGCCAAGATATGCACAGGCAACTCAGAGTCATAGTCAATGGGCCACCAGATCCATATGATGCCCCACTTAACATGCTGTCTGATGTTAAGACTGTCTCACCAACCCCTGAGATAGACTACCTTACCTCGACGACTTAAACATCGCTGGTCACAAAGACGACACAGTGCAACAAGCGCTCAGACAACACAGTGCATGTGCCCTAGCTCTTTTACACAAAAAAGAGCTGAAGATTCCTGGTGACTGTTGGGTTTGTCATGCTTTAGCAACTAAATGGCAAGCAAAACCCCTGACGGGAAATATTGTGTTATAGGGCCACATAAAAGAATCTTGGGGCAGAGAAGATCATGGAAAATGCACTGTTTCTTTGGGAATGATGATGTTACTAATTGCCGACCAACAAATCAGGAACCATGTCTCATTTATTCCACATCCCAATATTACCGGTATTGATTTCCTACACATAGCAGTCTCTGAATGGGGTGTAGCAGTAATTCAGGGTCTTCTCACCCCTGGTGCGAAAGGTTATGTGTTGGTAGTATTTTGGGAGAACCTCCTTCATGTTGGCTCTGTTGAATTCTCCTAAAACAATGAAAGCAGCCTTAGGGTGAGAGTTTTCAAGTCCATTTACATACTTATACAACTCCTCCAGGGCCAGAGTCTTATCAGCCTGTGGGGGGGATGTAGACAGCTGTGAGGAGGACTGAACTGAACTCTCTGGGGAGATAGAAGGGTCTAACTATAATGGTCAGCAGTTCCAGGACTGGGGAGCATAGCGTTGTTATGACACAGACATCCGTGGCCCACAAAGAGTTAACCATAAAACACACTCCCCTCCCCTTGACTTGCCTGAGTCCATGGAGAAACCCTCTGGGGTGACGACACAGTTGGGCACGTTGGGTTCCAGCCACATCTCTGTGAAAGCCAAAACACAGTAGCTCCTAATGTCCCGTTGGTGTTTAATCTGTGCATGCAGCTTGTCTAGATTATTTTCAATTGCTTGAACATTAGCTAGCAGGATGCTGGGCAGAACAGGGTTGTTATTCCTCTGACACGCTCTGTACAGAGCCCCAGCACGCTTCCTTATTATAACTTCAATGATTTCTTCATCAAAGAGTCAACCTGTCTTTTAGACCCCATCCCAACGAGGCTGCTCAAGGAAGTGGTATCCATTATCCTGGTCCCTTACCGCCCCCCATCAAATAAGATGTAGGCTTATTGCCCTGAATACTAATTATTATTGTTGTTTAATATTTTGTAGGGCTGTCAAGCAGTTAAAAAATGTATCTAATTAATTATGGGCTCTGTGATTACTTACTTTTTTTTTGTGAAAAGCATCCAAACATGTTCATATTCAATATGAGCATCTCAGGACAAACCTCTAACCTCAACCTGACAGAACAGTAACAGTCTCTTTGACATCAGGACTTTTTCCAACATCTTATGTGTCAAATTAACGTATGACCTGCAAATTTCAGATGTTAAACCGAAGTTCTTGTAATTGGACCCAACACCTCAGAAACTCTCTTTCTAGAGATACTTCCGGGTGAAATTTATGGAAAATGTAACTTCATGCTACTTATCATGAAAGTAGGGCATTTAAGTAGAAGCACGCAATGGTAATATCTTCATTTCAAACAATTTATTGAAACAAAAAATTACAACAGTGGTAGGTATACCATACCATCATACCATGACTCCGTAATTTGTCATGTATCCTTGACCATTGATTACAGCTCAACTAGACGTCTCATGCTGTTCACAAATCAACTTATTGCAACCTGCTCATGTCATCTTAGTCTCATGATGTCAAAATGTGAACAGAATGATGAAGAGGACTGTTTAAATACAAACTGCCATTGAAGCAGAACATTTAGTGGTTGACTCATTGATCAGAGACTTGTTGTGATTTTGAATCACCTTATTAGAGAACATGTTATGCAATAAGTACTGAAACATTGAACAGTTGGACACCACAGGAATTAAAAAGTTTAGAGAAGGTCAAATGAAGTTCACATGTAAAGGTTAGAGTGCATTTTTAAATATTCCTAACTTTTTGTGAGTAGTGTAGTATATATATATATATATATATATATATATATATATATATATATATATATATATATATATATATATATATACACACATAGTACCAGAGAGTGCAGTACAGAGGCTGCCATCCGTGGCACTATCTTGGATCGTAATTTGTCTCCGCCCACCCCTGTTTATTTTATGAACCATCTTCTACTTTTTGGTTTACAGAGGAAATCGGGTGGAAACCTGCTGAAAAAAAAAAAAAAAATGATCTAAAATAAAATACAGTTAAATATTGAACATGTGCTCTGGGTCTTTCTGGGTGTTTCTGCTCATGGAGCTTTTTTGATCCACTTCATTTGCTTGATTCCATGGAGCAGTATGCTTCATATCCGGAGCATTGACATGGGTAGTGTGCGGGAACGGACTGAATCACGCAGGACAAAACACAAAACAGACCATCCTGTCCAGACAGCAAATTTCAAAAGAAGAAACTTTTTAGTTGAGCATATTTCCTTCATCTCTGATGACATTTAATACAGTATATATCTTACATATTGTCCCTTTAATTGAAAATATCACAAAAACAACCTATCAAATGTTGAAACTGAGAAATTTTGTTGTTTTTGGAAGATGATATGCTCATTTAAAAAAAAAACAATTAAAAAAAATCAACATTTTATAAGTTGTCTTTGTGCTATTGTCAATTAAATATGGAGTTTCAATGTTTTGCACATCTACACATTTTGTTTCTATTTATTTTTTACACAGCATGCCAACTTTTTTGAAAACAGGCTTGTAAAAAGTGCTACCTTCTCTAATGCATTTCTCTTTTTCTTCTGCTGTTATATTTTGCGGTCTCACAAAACCAGCAGCATGTGTCAGCATGTGGCAGATGTAACAGTTAATGTCCCCACTGGTTCTGTGTTTTTGACAAGATCAGATAAATAAAAAGTGATGGTACGGTAAAATCACAAACATTGACTTTGCATCAATACGCTCTTAATGACTTTGCAACTGAATTCCCTTGCCTTGACCTCACCCTGTCCTACACTCTGACTCTGATCCTCTCTATCACCAGCCCCTTCCCCTTCTTGTGGTTGCTGACTATGCCTCTGTCTGTATCCCTCCTACTAATAATGTATTCAGTCTCTACTCTATGTTGTGTCAAGCTAATTGTCTTAAATCAAGTGGCACGTGAAAAAGATGCTGTCATCTCATCTTTGCACATTGGACCATTGTTATTTTCAACAATTATTGCACATTTTTGTCATTTCAAATAATGTACAGTGAACACAGTGTAAAAGGACTGCCACTCCAGACCCAGTGACAGTCAAGTACTGAAAGTAAATGCGTGAGTTCTTCTCTTCACTTGTCTTGTGTCTAGTAAAATATCACACATCTCAGGAAAAGAAACTTTTATTGAACTTTGCTGAAAATAATTTCTTTTAAATATTTAGCATTGTTGGGTTTGCCTGTCTCATCATAACATAGCAATATATTTCAATATAGGGCACAGCATACACAGTGCAGCAGGTGCCAAGCTTACATGGTGCTTAAAATGTGAAAGTGACGTAAGACTAGAAAGTTCTTTAGCATTCCAGCATTTGGGGATCTAATGATCTCTATGTGCTAAAATGTTCTAATGAGGCATTAAGTAATTATTGCCACTTTATAGTAAGAGGAATGGATAAGCATGAATTTGTACATTAAAAAAACGTGTATGTAAAACTTTATGAACAAACATCTCAGACATGCATTATTTTAAAAACAGATTCATTGGTGCAAGAGTCAGAAAAATAGGTATCATTATCAAGCTAACATATCCAGATGTAGTGTAGATAACATGTAAATAGCAGGTAGAGTAGGTTGATCTCATTTCTATCACTGCAATTGATCAACCTTGTAGCAACCAATAATGTCATAACGTCCAATAATGTAATACCCGCCGATAATGTAATCATTTTGGCCATTTGAATGTAATGAAGCCAATAATGTAATAACTACATTTTTTCATCTAACACTGAGCAAACGTGTAGGTCACATGACCACTGTTCTCTTCCTGACTTGTAGCACATTCCGCTAAGTGATCTAACTACCATATACACTTCACTGTAATGAATGAAATAATATTCCTCCATACATGAAATTATGGATTTACATATTGAAGCAAAGAAACAATATTCTAAATAAAGATTTTGTACAACAAATAATTCTTAAATTCGCTTACAACCATAATTAAGGACAGAGAGTGCTGCATAGTACGTACACTTGATGAATGAATATGACAGCTATGCCATACACTACATCTATTTTTGATGAGCAAACCGCACAAAAACTGGATAACGATTGTTTTAATGCTACGCCAATAACGTTATAACCAGCTAATAATGTAATAACTTATTACATTATTGGCAAAATGTTATTATGTTATTGGCTCAAAAACTTTATTAAATTATTGGCATGTTATTACGTTATTGGCTTTATTACATTTAAAATGGCCAAAATTATTACGTTATTGGCAGGTATTACATTATTGGATATTATTACATTATTGGTTGTAGCAACCATCTAGGCCGGTTAAGTTAGTTCACATTAATTAATACTAGCTTCTTGGCTAGCTGGCTATCATATAGAAGTTCCTGACCCTGCTAAGAGCCTGGGGACATGGGTCGTGGTTAAAAGGCAAGGGGTAAAACAACATTATTGCAAAAATGTTACTGGGAAAATATCATTGTTAAATTTAAAAAACAAAAATAAAATATTAAGATACACTGACACCATTGTAAAAAAAAAAAAAAACAATCTGCTCTGTTTTGTTTTTGGATTAAACATTTTTCACCATGTTATTTTTTTCATTACAACATACAATGTTTTCAGTTGTAACAAGAAACATTTCAGAATAACATGCTACATATCTGTATCTTCTTATATTATGAAAATCTCATGTTCAGATTTTATACTAACTAGACTGTCATTATAATGAGAAATGTCTTGTAACAGCATCTTGTTCTACATTGCAGAGAACCAGATTTTCCTCTGTTTGTGGTGGCACCAATAATATTTAAATTGAGAATTGTAATAATCAAAACAGAAATGATCTAAGTAAACTGTTGAAATAAATAACAATGATGAAATAACATGGAAGTTATATGTTTAAATGATTTATTAACATATTTTTTTCACTATGCATATATTCTTATATTTATATAAGTTTTATTTAGTTAGTATTGGGCAAATTAGAGGTTTTACACCTTTAAGATAAAATGTTACTGTATCAATGATCCCAGTAAAAACTATTTCTTACTGCACAGCACAGGGGTGTTAAGCATACAGACAGAAACACACATGCAGTGCCTACTTCTGAAGTTTAGTTACTCCCAGGGACCCTAGCAGTTGTTGCAGTTCTGCAAACATGTCAATCTTGATTTTACGAGTATATAGTTAAATATATGAATTTTCTGATATGAAATATCAGTATGGTGACAAATGATAGCATAAAAGCCACTTTATTTTCATCTTATTTCCATTTCTTCCCTCTCACAGATAGACAGACCAATAGACTACATTAAAGAAGAGGAAGGTGAAGGGGAAAAGGGCCCTTGCATAGAGGTCGACGCGTTTGGCAGCAGCAGGTATGACAGGTTTGGGTGGTGGGGCTTTCTTGTTGGCTTTGTTCTGGGACTTGAGGGCCCCTGTCACTTCAACTGGTTTACCATAACAGTCAAAGTTGGAAAGTTCAAAGTCTCGAGGTAAAGATCCCACAATACTGAAGTCATTGGAGCGAAGATCTGATTTAGAGGTGCAAACTTTCTTACAACGAGTTTCTACCACCTGGTAAAAGACAAAGACTTGACTGAATACATTTTTTGACACTGTCAATCTTGGAAATGTGCTGTCAAATGCACGCACGCGCACACACACACACACACACACACACACACACACACACACACACACACACACACACACACACACACACACGTGAGTTGTCTTTACCTGCAGAGTGTTGACATGTATGGGTGTCCCACCAGTCCCATTGACCGTGTTGTTAGTTTTATTTGAAGGCTTCTTTCCTTCTTTCTCTTTCAAAGCTTTTTCCTTTGTGGCCATTTTGGCTTTCTCCTCTTCAATACGTTTGGGACTATTTAGCATCACCTGAAGAAAAAGAGGGAGAGAGTAGCAAAAAAAAGAATATAGAGGAGAAATAGAATGGATTTCAGGGTATTTGCTGCGTGTAAACGTAATGTATAGTAATATACACACAACCTCCCTTTTAGGCACAATTGACTTGACACTTGAAAATACAGAAAAGAAGTTAAAGATCTGATTGCTTGATTCTACCAGGCACAGCTGCAACGCTGTAAGGGTGTGGCCACCGGTGCTTTTCACATCCTTTCTAGACAATGCTTGTGCTTCCACAAGTAGTGCTGCAGCACATTTCAGAAGAATCTCTTGGCTCTTTTCTGCAGAGAATACAGCTTTTCAAGCAGCACAGAGCTGATTTAGCTCGCCAGAGGCCAGAGACAGAATAGAGAATTCAGTCAATTTCAAAATTCTGTAACGTTCCTGGTGTGGCATGAAGCAACTATACATGGGGCTCAGGAGTGGAATTTCATGACCTGCCATACTCTGCCCTTTATATGCAATGCTTGATAATCATAATCCAATAGAGGTAAAAACATGACAGCAACAAGTCACTTTTGCATTAAAGGAAAATCACAACTCATTTCTAAAAGAGAAAGTCCTTCTTCTGTAATGGTGCTATGATTTTTCCTAAGCCCTGACTGAAACGTGGATAAAACATTATTAAGACTTCAAAATGTCACCAACTGCTTTAAGCTGCTTTTGTTCTTTTTTGCCAGAAATGTATTGTCTTAAAGTTCATGTAAAGTAAGAATAAATGTGTGTTCTGAGTTCATTAGACCAAAGAAGAAAGTGTTATTAACCATCCAGCCAAATTTGAATGATTAAAAATATCAACAAGTTTATGAAATTAGGTGTCAAAATCAGGTAAAAATTAATTCTCAGTTCCAAGATGTGGGGACGTGTCTGCTGGAGGCACTGAAGCCACACCCACTCGTGGGATTCTCTCTCTCTGTCTGTTTTTCTCTGAATGTCTATGTTTTTTCTCTGTCTGTCTGTCTGTCTGTCTTTCTACATCTCTGTCTCTCTGTCTTTCTCTTTCACTCTCTGTCTCAGTATGTCATGTACCTCAGTGAAACAACGCACTATGTGGAATTATTCTGAAAAAAAAAAAAGAAAACACCAGCAGCATGGCTCGCCTGCAGCCAGGGAGGTGACATTACAGACACATGTAAACTTCAGAACTTTTTTCAAAAATAAATCCACTTCTTCATTTGGGAAGTTTAAATAAAACTGTTCATGAAAATGCAGTTGCAGTACTTCGAAGTCAGAGCTAGCTAGCAACTGTGTAAACCAGAATAATAACTAGCATACTGAGAAGCACAGATGCTAACACGCTGAAGGCTTTTATACTGTAGTGGTGTAGTGTATAATGTAGCATCCAATAATGTAATAACGTCCAACAATGTAATGCCTGCTACATAATTAATTTTGGCCATTTTAAATGTAATAAAGCCAATAACGTAATAACATGCCAATAATGTAATAAAGTTTTTGAGCCATTAGCATAATAACATTTTGCCAATAATGTAATAACTTATTGGTGTAGCATTAAAAAAAATCGGACAGATAAAATATCGGCCGATATGGGGAGAAATTACGTAATTTTTGAGTCGATCCAATAGGTACATTTAAACCGATGAAAAGATCCGATAAATTAATGAAATTGGGTATATTGTTTGCAGGCCGAGTAGCCTAAAAGGGGCATGATAAGCTGCTGTTTTGGGGCTATCGCGCCTTATTGGCAGGACCCAAGCCTGGCCCAGTGTGGTCGTTTTTTCATAGTCGCAGAAAATAACAACAGTGTTGCAGTTTGCAAAAGTTGTTCAGCGAGGATTCTGAGAGGAGGAAAGAAGACTTTGAGTTTTAATACGACACAATGTTTGAAATAAGCGGTATTAAAAGAATATGAAGCAGCCGCAGTATCAGCTAGCGGTGCTAAGGCTAAAACAACACAGAGTGTGGATGTCCCGAATGGCGAATTTTGATGATTGACACCTATCGACCAGTCAGACTCAGGAGAATCGATTAGTACCACCCACATTCACCTTTGACCCACCAATGACGATCCAGAATAAAGTAAACCCAAAGGTAGTATATCACACCAAGAGTTCACACTTCACTTTCAAAGCTCCTTTGTCTTTATGTAAACAACCAGGACCTTCGTGATTGATTTCAAACTAAAGCAGAGACATAGGAGTAGACATTAGCAGTGTTTTTTCATGCTGGAATAGAACTTTTGACCACAAAACAGCAAAGATAAGACATACTGTATCGTTTTGTGGATTTTTTTTTGCTACTCTTTCGAATTTTCATCGCACAGTGATGAGACACATATCTTTGTAATCAGCGGAGTCTCTGCTTTGACATGACACCTTTCTGTGGTTTGGTTGAAGTGGTGAAATTAGCAGAAGCACTAAAGTGGACATGTGCTGTTTTCGTGTTTTTGTTACATGCCCAGATAATTGCTTGGGGATTGAACTGTGTTTCGTTTGGGTGGCAATGCTTGGTAGAGCTTTTAGCTGAGTTTCTCCCCGTCATTTTGGTATGCTACATGTTAGGATTGGTGCTTCCTAGCAGACACTGATCATCTGTATTGTGCATGCATCTCATGCTGTCCCCTGTACGGGGGACTTTCGGGTTGAGATATGAAGTTATCGGTTATCGGTATCGGTTAAAATTTTTCATATCATGCGTCACAAAAAAAATCCTTTGAAAATGTAATAATTGCAGCCGATAATGTAATAATACATAAATAGGACTGAATTTCTTGGAAATAAAAGATTATTTTGCTGTTTTTGTGCAGTTTGCTCATCAAAAATGGATATAGTGGATGGCATAGTTGTCATATTCATTCATCAAGGGTACGTAATATGCAGCACTCTCTCTCCTTAATTATGGTTGTATTATTAGTTGTACAAAATCTTTATTTAGAATATTCTTTATTTGTTTAGATATGTACATTCATAATTTCATGTATGGAGGAATACTATTTAAATTTAGTTAGATCACTTAGTGCAATGTGCTAGAGTCCAGGAAGCGATCAATGGTCATGTGACCTACATTTGTTTTGCTCAGTGTTGGATGAAAATGTAACAACTGGAGCTGATAAGGTAATAATATATGTATAATTTTTAAGTTAATTTTTTATATTATTTTCTGGATAGAAAGTAACACACAGTGGACAGTACAAGACTATTATAGGTAAAATGTATGATACATTTGGCAGATTTTTTACTATACAACTTATCCCAGTGATAAATTCTGAAATGTAAACTGGACCAAGGACCCTTTGATATTAAGAGAGGGTGGCAGTTCCTCCCTTACTTCCTTTAAGAAGAGGTTGCTGTCTTGATACTAGTGGGCCAGGTTCTCTACTTCCTTCAGATGGGCCATTTTATTTTTATTCATAGTGATCAGGCCCATCACAGCTATTTCAGCAAACTTGAAGATGGTGTTACACAAAAAAAAGCCTTGGGGTGCTTAGATGTTAAGGATGAGGGTGGATGAGGTGTGTCCTCCTACCCTCATAACTGGGATCTGCATGTTAAGAAGCCAAGTCATACACAGTGAGGTATTTAATCCCAGATTATTGAGCTGTGTGACCTGTCTGAAGGGGACTATTGTGTTGAATAAAAATCTCTCATCGACAAATTATTTGCTAGAAACAGATCTTATTACTCCAACCAGTCTAGACCTACTAATGCTGAGTAAAATCAAAATAGCTTGAATAAAAAAAAGACTGCTCAGTAGCTGCTGTGTCAACAGTGTCTCCATAACCCCACATTATTTGGTCTGGAAGAGTCTAGCCCAGTGATAGATGTGGAGGTTTACTCTAAATTACAGTTGTGCTTATGTGTGTATGTATCTGTTTGTGTTTAACAACTGACCTGCACCACAGCATATTCCACCAGTGAAGAAAATCCAAAAAGTAAACAGGCAATGAGCCAAATATCAATGGCCTTTACATAGGAAACCTTTGGTAGTTCTGACGCCAAGGACATACTCTCGCTGGACAGAGAGAGCACTGATAAAATACCTAGAAACACATAGATGTTAACACATTAATGTTACCACATGAGAATAATTGTTACCAGACTAGTAATATTTGTGTGAATTTAAACCTACTATAGAAAAAAAGGGAGACAAGAAGTGGTTGATCAGTAACTATCATGTGTTTAGTGTAATGTCACCATGCACTTTACCATTAACTAGTGGCATGATAAAGAATAGTGGCAAGATAAATAAAGAATGATTTGATGAATGTGAATCGAAGGATTAATAGACTAAAAACAATATCTTATAAAGGCAAAATTGGAAATCAGTAATAAATGAAATATTGAAAATAATTTAAATATATATTTTATTTGAAAAGTTCAGCAAGAGTGTAATCTGTTGTAAAGATCAGGATGAGCAATTTATGCCATCACATTAATTTGGCAGAAACCTTTGTTAACCTTTACCATATTAATGATCAATCCTCCATGCACACCAAAGTTAGTTACGGAGTTCCACAAGGTTCTGTGCTTGACCCAGTTCAATGTGACTTATATATGATTCCTTTAGGAACTATATGAGGAATCACTCCATAACAATAATAATAATAACACATTTTATTTAAAAGCGCTTTTCTGGATACCCAAAACACTGCACATAAAAGAACATCAAAGCAGCAACAACACTCAATTATATTTATCAATCAAGCCAGCTGAAATTAGTTAGCTAAACTTTAAACATGCCTTGAGGACAGAAAAAATCTGGATAGTTAAACTGAAACAAAACTGAATAGAAGTAAGTACTAAAAAACATGCTTGTAAACAAATAATTAAGTCCAAATACAAATTACACTTCATACCAGTGATGCCTTAGATATAGGCCTATCACAGATAGGCTTTGACTGAGACATAAGCTGTATTTCAGCCATTAACATTTGAGCTAACATTTGACATTCCCTTGAGCACTGTAGCCTCTCAGGAAAGACCTGTTGAAAGTGAAAGTGAGAGACCTTCCTCTCGCCTTTACCTATCTTTACCTTTACCTCCATTATCCATAAAGACAAGATAACTTACTTAATAAATTACATTTCACACCTCAGAATGAGTGATGTGCCAGTGTCCCAGGTGTCTTTGCTCAGTGACCATGTCCTGAAACAACTAGAAACTAGACATATTCCTTTAGAAGATTACAGCAGCCTCCCTCAGTTCTTGGATTAGAAAGCAGGAAACACTAAGTACCAGTAACAAGTTAAAAAATTCTTCTCTGTGTAGTGTACCTACCTGTAATGTAATGATGTATATAACTCCTGTATACATCTGTGTACTGTACACTTGAATGTGAAATGATAGATATACAGTATATGGATGGTTAATTTGTGGTACTCACCCAATGGCACCCTTGCAGCTGAAGCATCAGGGTTGATCCAAAATGATAACCAGGATAATACAACAATCAATAGAGTTGGAGCATAAACTCCCATCATGTAGAAGCCAACCTGTCGACGCAATGTAAAAATCACTTCCACACAGGTATAGTATCCTAGAAAAAGATAGAGAAGGAGTAATTATGGATTAGCATAATAAACTATGCAGAAAAAGTAAGGAAATTTGCATTTGGTAGATTATTTCTTTGTTGTAACAATACTTTCTGGCAATTCATCTTATACTATTGGAAAGCCTGTTTATTTCCTTTTAAATGGTGCCACATTTGTAAGGAACATGCATTTGTGGGATGAGCAGCAGAGCTGAGTATGTGGGATCTCAAATCTTATCTGACAATGCCAAACAGCTTTTCTTTGCAGTTGACTCTTATTTGGTGTTGTTTGGTGGATGGGATGATTGATTCAAGAGTATGTCATTTGAAATAATTAAAGCCATATACTAAATATTATTTTTTAAATGCATCAATATAATGACATTTATAAAAGGTTGACAGTTTTGCATGCACCTTTAATCAACTATAATGTTAGTATATATCATATCTTTACCTCCCAGTAATGTAACAAGTTAATTCATCCTCAAAACAATGGTTAACACTTCCTTATTATCATCAGCATAAGAAATGTTACGTTAAGCGTAATATTATTGACTGCATATTTTTACTATGGTTAACGTTAATGGGAAGTTACTATTTTGGCAACTAACAAGGTATCTTATTATATTAGAAACATATTTTACTTTATACATTCATTATACTTTACATTATAATCAGTTGAGTTAATATAAATACTTGAATGGACAATATACTGTTTTGTAATGGTTGTTAGTTGCTATATTCATGCTTAGGATAGTGGCAATGTTAATGCTTCAGTTTTAATCACATAATTAATTATTACTAACCTGTTCCTTGGTAATACTTTGTACAGTTTCCATATTTTATGTCCTCTTGTTTGATGTCGAACTGAGGGAGAGCAATCTCATCCATCTGAACTGGGTCAGACTGCCACATGAACACAAGATCACTGGTGGTATACCCAACTAAAACATAAACATGAAAACATTAAATATATA
Organism: Miichthys miiuy; assembly: GCA_036365135.1. Classification (NCBI taxonomy): domain Eukaryota; kingdom Metazoa; phylum Chordata; class Actinopteri; family Sciaenidae; genus Miichthys; species Miichthys miiuy. The sequence continues at coordinate 29,610,326 of CM071602.1, forward strand.
AATATAAATAAAAATAACTATTATGTAAATATATGTGTGTATATACATACATACATATATAAATACATGATATCATCATCATATATATATATATATATATATATATATATATATATATATATATATATATATATATATATATATATATATTTTACACACACACACACACACATACACGTGTATACATGTATATACATTAGACCTGTTCAAAAAAAAAACTTTTTCTGTTATTTTAAAGCCAATTGCTGTGATTCATTCCATATATTCAGACTTCATTCAATATATTCAAGGTTTCATTCCATATATTCAGACTTCATTCAATATATTCAAAGGTATATATATATATATATATATATATATATATATATATATATATATATATATATATATATATATATATATATATATATATACACACACACATATACAAGCAAAGAAGTGGAATATTCTGCAATGGCCAAGTCAATCACCAGATCTCAACCCAAGACAAAACTTAAGGCAGAAAGACCCACAAACAAGCAACAACTGGAGACAGCTGCAGTAAAGGCCTGGCAAAGTATCACAAAGGAGGAAACCCAGCGTTTGGTGATCTCCATGGGTTCCAGACTTTAGGCAGTCATTGCTGTCAAAGGATTCTCAACAAAATATTGAATAGTAACATTTTACTTAGGGTTATGTTTATTTGTCCAATTACTTTTGAGCCCCTGGAATGAGGAGCGTTTGTATATAAATAGCTACAATTCCTACATGTTTAATCATATATTTTTGTTCAACCCCTTGAATTAAACCTTAAAGTCTGCACTTGATTTTGGACCATGGGAATGCCTGCCTCATGGGCCATGAAGTTTTAATGGTTATTTTTGTCAAAAACGCCGACATGTTGCCACATTTTGCCTCATAACTTCACTACCATTAGCCATAGAGCATTATGAGAGGTACCACATGAAAGCTGACGAAATTTCCTATAAAGGTGATACCCAATACATTAGTACTCTAGACAGTCATAGTTGTCTTTAAAGCATACATGTGTACATTTTAGGTGAATTTGGAGGTGTCTGGTCAGACATCACACCATTGTACCTCATACATGTACTGAATCAACAAAATATAATGCCACATTGAACTTTGAAAGAAAATATATTTACAGCAATAGCATTGGAACATTGCAAATATTTGCCTAAAATGTACATATTTTCTCTTTAAAGACAACTATGACTGTCTAGATTACTAATGTATTGGGTATCACCTTAAAGGATATTTCGTCAGCTTTCATGTGGTACCTCTCATAATGCTCTATGACTAATGGTAGTGAAGTTATGAGGCAAAATGTGGCAAAATGTCAGGCATTTTTGACAAAAATAAATATTTAAACTTCATGGCTCATGAGGCAGGCATTCCCATGGTCCAAAATCAAAATAATTTTATATCTGGTCATTCCACAGCTTGGAGAATGGAAATCACAGCAATTGGCTTTAAAATAACAGAAAAAGTTTTTTTTTTAATAGCCGTGCGTAATGGCACTGCGCTCTGACGCGGCACTTCTCCGGGACTGGGAACCCGCACAGCACGGGCTCTCACTCAGCAGCGCTCCTCCCCTGTGCAGCGCGTGCTCTCACTGGTCAAACAGGCTTCCTCTCCTGGGAAAACCCACGCGTTGCTTTAAACCCCACTTCAAACCCCACCGGGAGCGTTTCAGAAGCGAGCGTTTAGCCCGCCAGACTTTGTTTACTTGCTCCGATTTGGCAATTTTCCCGGTGTATGTTCTTCTAAACATGCTTCTACATTTGTAAATAGGTTTGCACGGGGTATTTTATTTTAAAAATCCACCGGATTCTCTTTGCTTTTTCTGTCTGACTTCCGCCCGCTCGAGGTGCTCTGTGGAAATAGACGCATGCTGCTCACGTCAGGCGTCAAAAATAATGTAGACAAGCCTTTACGTGTGTGTAGTGTGCACGGCAGGTTCATCTGTGGGGAGGGGCGTAGAAAGCGGAGGTGCAGTGCAGCAGAGAGGAAGGAGGAGGGACCTGGAGGCTGTACTCATTCAAATTTTCTGGTGTCCACTTTTTTCTCAAAACTACAGGCACTTTACCATCTATTTCACGGGACGCGTGAGCGTGGTTTCTATGGGAACCCGCTGCTGTGAATTATCTGCACTAAAACATGTTTAGAAAGTTGTAAATTATTTCCATTTTTGTATATTCAGGGTCACATTAAGATAAATCGCCAAATTTCTATCTAAAAAGAAAAAGTTTTAATGTTTTTATTTTATTGTTATGTACAAAAAATGGGTCATATTAGACCCTGAATAGTATGTAAGGGTTAATGAGTAATGAAATGTTAGGATAATTTTTGTATGTACTTTAGTTTAATTTTATTGTAATTATATTAATTGGATATACATTCCCAACTTCATTGTAAGATTAATTTAAAGCTTTAGTTATTAAAATAATCAAATGAATTCAGTTGCTCTCATAATAGTCTTTTTTGCACGGGAAAAAATGTGGCTAGTGGAAATTCTGATTGGCTGGTAACTTCAGAAACTTACCAGCCACAATCAAAAAAGTTAATTTAGAGCCCTGGAGGTAACATATCCTTATACATGCATATGTTACCTCCCGACCACTGCACTCCTCCAATAAACAACGCCCTGCTCTGCCACCTGTACGCTCAGGGCAATCCAAACTTTTCTTGTCTGTTGTTCCCAGTTGGTGGAACCCACTACCTGTTCCTACTAAAGTAGGATCATCTACCTTCAAAAAATACCTGATGGAGATAGCAAGACAGAAACAATCTGACTACTGTTCCTTCATTTCTCACATTCATTTATCTCTAACCAGCCTTTGTTTACTCTCTTGCAGGGCCCTGGTAATATGCTGATGCTCTGCTCCCCTCTAGTGTCACCTCCTCTCACATCGACTAAAGTGCCAGTAGAGGGTAGCAAAATGAAATGAGTGACTACTGTAAACTCTGCTTACTATCCTGTTTTTCAGATATATGTGATGTTTCTGAAACAGAATCCAATTCTCATGTCACATCCCTTCTGTCCAACAGGAAAGTAAACAGCCACGTGTCTGCTTTTGCTCAAATAAGCAAATGTATTTATCCTGGCTTGTAGAATGTTGACTTAATACTTATCAAAAGCTGTTTCAGGCCTGTATATATCCAACATTGTGTGTGTGCATGTATGTACTCACAGCTCTCCAACTGCATTTTACACAGCTGTGTGTCCATTGGGAAGAGTGTAAGATCCAAGGGACAAGATAACGTCACCGACAGCCTACACATACACACACACACACACACACACACACACAGGGAAAAGAAGAAAGAACAAAACAGCTCCATTGGCTTTCAAGATGGCGGCATGAGGGAAGGTCACGTTCGAAGAACTGGTGCGCTCATTAGCTAATTTATTCACTTCACTCTACAAAAACAGTACTCCAACCTCTTGATGGTTCATTAGCCTAACATGAACATTGACAGTTACTTTTTGAGACAATCCGACAGCATGCCACGTAAGAAAAATCAAGCTCTTGATGATGCTGAGCACAACCAGCAGGCTGGCGAGGCCCAAGCAGGAGCTAGCATCATAGCCGACACTGAAGCAGAGGCTATCTTACTGGTACAGCCAACATCTCTTAAGTCATTGACGACAAACTTGGCCCACTGTCAGAACTTGACAGCCATGAGAAGCACATAACCGAGGCCGAACAGAGGATTTCAGCGCTGGAGGATGCCACAGACCTGGTCGACGGAAAGTTGAAAGCACTGGAAAAGATGGTGAGTGAATAAAGTGTGCAGACAGACGACCTGGAAAACAACAAAACGACGTAAAAACATCCATATCGTTGGACTCCCAGAGAAGGGTGAAGGAGATGACCCAACTCTTTGAGGCTTGGCTCCCTAAAATCCTTCACACTGAAACAAAGTCAGGTCGCGTGAAGTTGGAGAGAGCACACCGCTCGCTGGCCCCAAATCTCCCCTCCACCCAGAAACCGTGGTCGGTGCTGGTCAGGTTCCACAACTATCAAGATAAACAACATGTGATGAATGCAGTGTGGGAGATGGGAAGGAAAAATCAAGCACTGAAATATGAGGACGCGACAGTGATGATATTTCAGGACTTTTTAGCATCCGTTTTTTAGCATCTGTCCACCAAGATGCCCCCCGTGATGATGTGTGAACATTAATCTGTAAGTCTTCATGCTGAGCAGCGGATCTGTCTAACTTTTACTAAGTTTTGCAGTTAGATAATGGCTATGCATTAAACTTGATTTGGAGCACTGATGCTGTCTGTTAGCTCTGTAGGACCACTAAAATTCAATTCAATAGATAAATAGAGAGCGATAGAGAGTGATAGAGAGACACATATGCACAGCAGCAGCAAATCATTAACTAACTATAAACTGTAATGGAGATATGGTAGCAATAATGACAGTAATAATATATGTAGTGGACGCAGCAGGACCACAGCAGCAGCCACGATCCACGAGAACCTGCTGGACAAGAGAGCACAGAAACTCCAGGGAAGAAGTTTAGTTAGTAACATGCATTAATGAGACATGTACAGTATGTTTATAAATGGTGATGGTGATGCTGCACCTTCTACAATACAGTAATTGTCCATATTATTATTTGTGGCGTAGCCTGATGCCACTGTGAGTTCTTCAGCAGAGAATCAATCAGAGAGCGATGACATTTAACACATCATTCAGTGTCGTTCGCAGGCATACTCTCAGTTTCACGCTGCCGACAGCCATGTGTGTCTCTCTCCGTGTCATGTCTGGTCTTTAACTCCAGGTCCAGCACGCTACTGTGTTAGCGTGCTGGACCTAGCGTGAGAGTGATTAGCTCAACAGGATCAAATCAAATCAAATCAAATTTTAATTGTATAACCCAATTTACAATCTGTACAGGGAGTGACACCCTCTGTCCTTAGACCCTCGGTTCGAGTGAGGAAAAACTTGCCCACAAAAAACCCTTTTAACAGGAGAAAAGGTAGAAGAAACCTCAGGAAGAGCCACAGAGGAGGGATCCCTCTCTTAGGATGGACAGACGTGCAATAGATGTCACGTGTACAGAACAAATCAACACAAACATATTGTACAATTACAATGAATGATAAAATGACAATGAATTACAATGAATGATAAAATGATTACAGTAGCAGTGGAACCTGTGATAGAGATAGAGAGACACAGATGCACAGCAGCAGCAAATCATAAACTAACTATAAACTGTAATGGTGATATGGTAGCAATAATATATGTAGTGGACGTCGTGCAGGACCACAGCAGCAGCGACGATCCTTGAGAACCTGCTGGACGAGAGAGCACAGAAACTCCGGGGAAGAAGTTTAGTTAGTAACATGCATTAATGAGACATGTATGTTTACAGATGGTGAGAGAGAGAGCGAGAGAGAGAGAGAGAGAGAGAGAGAGAGAGAGAGATTTCAGTAAAGGGAGATGTGACTGCATCTTCAACCAATACCATGCCTGACAAGGCATAACAGAAATGCCTCCCAATTTCCCAGATAGATATCTTTCTTTTGTTGCTAGAGAAGCCTTTCACTCAAGCTCCTCTAAGTTTAGGAGAAGCACAGTGTGTACATTTTATGCCAATGTTAGGTGTAGGATGCCTTAGATGCACTGTTGTTAACTGTTTGTTATAACCTTTATAATCTTCTGCTTTTGTTCTATTTGGCTCACTCTGTTATGGGTCACTTTCAACTCAAGCTAAAATGATCTCAACACTTTGTGAGGACCTAGACTATATGTGTGGAGAACCCAACATATGACTGAGAAAGAATATACCTTTTTCTCAAATGTTTACAAATCCTATACTAGGATCGACTATTTCTTTCTCCCAAGAATCCTGCTGCCGTCAGTCATCTCCAGCTCTATAGGAAAAAAATATATATTATTAATTTATAATATACATATAAGTCAATCAAACTAGACACTGGAAGTTCAACCTTCTATCCTAACAGACCACAAATTCTTACTTTAGAGAAGAATTTCAGTCATTTCTATCTGTTAATTAAGCCTCCACTAATGACTCCTCATTGTTGTGGGAAACATCTAAAGCAGGGGTCCCCAAACTACGGCACGCGGGCCACATCCGGACTGCCTAAACAATTGGAGTGGCCCACTTAATGATCCCAAACAATCCCTCTAAACATGGCCTATTTTTTAAAATTGCATTTTCCTATTATAAAATATCCGCACTTAATGATTAAGGTGGGCATTTTAATAAAAATTTACCTTATTTACGAACTATTTACAGCAGTAGCTAATTTTCACCCCCTCGCACATTCCAACGTGACTTTGCTTGTGATCAAGTGCGCGCGGGCGAGGTGAGCTAACTGAAGAAAGAGTTTTTAAACAGCAGTGGACGGATGACAATTTTTTTGTCCAGTGCAAGGAAAAGGCAGTTTGTCTAATCTGCAAAGATACAGTGACGGTGCTCAAAGAATTTAACATTCGCCGTCACTATTAAACTCGCCACGGAGGGCAGTATGCTAGCTTGCAGGGCCAAGTGAGGAGAGACAAGGTTGCTAGGCTAAAAAGTGGATTAGCTGCCCAGCAGAGTACAATGCTACGCCAAACCCAGATAAACCTGTCATCCATTCGGGCCAGCTTCAAGGTAGCTAAACTGATAGCAAGCTGTGGAAAGTCATTCAGTGATGGGGAGTTTAAAGTGTTTGAATGCTGTCGTGGAGGAGGTGTGTCCGGACAAGAAAGATGCCCAATACGCGGTGAGTCTGTCCGCATCTACAGTCACCAGGCGAATTGAAGAAATGGGACATAATGTACATCTCCAGCTGAAAGAGAAAGCTAAAGATTTTGAGTGTTTTGCATTGGAAATGGATGATAACAATGACGTGCAGGACACAGCACAACTGCTGTGCTGCGGTGCTGATTTTTATTCGGGGAGTTAATTAAAATTTTGAAGTGTCCGAGGAGCTGCCATTTTTTGTAAAGTACGCCAAACGATGGAAGAGTTGGATTTAGACTGGTAAGCTGGCTAGCATCACAACAGACGGTGCTCCGAGTATGATTGGTGCGTCGAGGGGGCTAGTGGGGTGCATAAAAAGTGAAATGTAGGGACGAGGTCGCACCCCCCCACTACAAGTCAACTGCCTGATTCACCAGCAAGCACTGTGCTGCAAAGTTCTGAAGTGGGAATCTGTCATGAAGGTGGTTGTCTCCTGCATAAACTTCATCAGAGCAAATGGATTTAAACACAGGCAGTTCCAAGCTTTTCTCTCCAAGCTGGAGTCTGCCCATGGAGACGTGCTTTACAACACTGAAGTCCGATGGTTAAGCCGGGCAGCGTTTTTGAAGCATTTTTACGATTTGCTACCCGAAATCAACGCCTTTCTCCTGACAAAGGAAAAAACTGTCCCAGAGCTGATCGACGCAGGATGGAAATGGGACCTCGCCTACAAACAAATGTGACAGAAATTTTAAAACGGCCTCAATTTACAGCTGCAAGGCAAGGGAAAATTAATCTGTGACATATATTCCCACGTCAAAGCATTTGAGGTTTAAGTGGCGCTGCTTGTTGGACAAGTGCAAAAACAAGACTTCACCCATCTCCCTGCTACTCAAAGCCTCTCAGCTGTGAAACCAGCGGTCCCGTTCCCAACCGAGAAATGCAAGGACGCACTGGAAACGCTGAGAGCAGAGTTCAGGACAGAGGGTGTCAACTCCCTGTACACATTGTAAAGCCCTCCGAGGCAAATGTACTTTATGACTTTGGGCTATACAAATAAAATTTGTATAAAAAAAATTTGATTTGATTTGATGTCACTTTCAAACTGGTCCCACTCCTCTGGTCACTGCCATCGTCTACCGCCCTCCTAAACCAAACCCCTCCTTCCTGTCTGACTTTTCTGACTTCCTAACCCAGTTATCTGCCATCTCACCTTCCATTCTTCTTCTGGGAGATTTCAACATCCACACTGACTCTGACTGCAAATCTGCCACTGAATTCCTAGAACTGCTACACTGCTTCAACTTCACTCAACATGTCAATTTTCCCACCCAGAGCCATGGTCACACCCTGGATCTGGCCTGGTCCACTGGTCTCACCATACATCACCTCTGGCAATCATCATGGACATTGACATCCTCATTCCCTCCGCTAAGGATAAACGGACAATTTCTTTCAGAAACCTCAAATCCATCTCCCCTTCAGCCCTTTCAGCCTCTCTTGCCAGTTAAATATCTGCCGTTAACTGACAATCCCTCTGACCTCACCAAATACTACAATGAAACACTCTCCTCCTGTTTCAATCAGCTGGCCCCCACCAAAACCAAAACTGTCTCATTCACTCACTCTGCCCCCTGGTACACTCCTGAACTGCACAAAATGAAATCCCGCAAACAACAGCTTGAAAGACTTCACAAGAAAACCGGTTTAACTGTTCATCTCCAAACTTTTACAGACTACCTCCAGCCTCCAGCAGTACAAGGACGGTCTCAATACTACCCGGTCCACCTATTACTCTCACCTCATACACTCTGGCTCCACCAACCCCAAGGCTCTTTTTTATACAGTAAATAAACTCCTGGAACCCAGCGATAATACCTCCAACTCATTCACCACTGATAAATGCAACTCCTTTCTTTCGTTCTTTCAAACAAAAATTGACACCATCTATAACAACCTATCCTCTCCTGCCCCCACAGCCTGCATTCCCACTCCACACTCTCCCCTTACTGTCCAAAATACCATAACGTATTGTCGCCACGCAACTCAAAGCCCACCTCTGCTCAAATGACCTGTTCGAACCATTTCAATCTGGTGTCCATTCACAACACAGCACTGAAACAGCCCTCCTGAAAGTCACCAACGACATCATCCTCTCTGCAGACTCCGGCCACCTCACCATCCTAATCCTCCTGGACCTCACTGCAGCTTTCAACACTATCAACCACACCATTCTTCTCTCCCACCTTTAATCCTTCCTCAGCATCACTGGCACTGCACCCTCCTGGCTCAAATCATATCTCACTGACCGACAACAATTCATCCATATCAACGATTGCACCTCCTTCACTGTTCCTCTGTCCCAGGGCGTCCCCCAGGGTTTGGTGCTTGGTCCTCTCCTCTTCATACTTTACCTGCTCCCCCTTGGCAACATCATGGTCTCCATTTCCACTGTTATGCCGATGACGTCACCAAATCCATCACCTCCGCCACTCATTCCACTCTCTCCAACTGCCTCACCGACATCAAATCCTGGATGCAGACCAAATTCCTCAAACTCAACTGTGACAAATCAGACCTGATCATCAGCCCCAAATCCCTTACCAAAACAGACAGTTTCCACCTCACCATCGACAACTCCACCCTGTCTCCATCCCCCCACAGTCACAACCTCTGAGTGATCTTTGACAATAACCTCTCCTTTGAACATCACATAAACCAAATCACCAGAACTGCCTTCTTTCACCTCAAGAACATTGGCCGACTCCACCCATCACTCTTCTCCTCTGCTGCAGAAACCCTCATTCACGCCTTCATCACCTCCAGAATTTTAAATAAAACGTATTATTATTATCATTAATTAATTCATTATAATGGCCACAGAATAATAAGATTAATCAAAATAAGTTTTTTTGATAAGTATTTCATCTTAAGTGTAAGTATTAAGTATAGTATAGTAAGTACTATAGTAAGTAATTATATTCTTCAAATAATTTACCATAAAATCTTAACATTCCTAATTTTGAACATATCTGAACAATTTTGCCTGTATGGGAACAAAACAAACAGTTTACAGCAGTAAGCAGCTCTGTGAGTCATTACTTAGGTGTGCTGAGCTAAATACTAATATCAACATGCTAACTTGCCAATGTTTAAAAAGGGATAGCTCTGGTTACTGCACTTGCTGGTCCACTGCTGCCTTTATCCATTACTTTGTTTGTGTTATTGTGTATTTGTGTGTAATTATGAAAGTGTTTGCTATTCAGAGTAAAAAGGAATAGGACATGGTCAACGGTCATGTTTGTTTGACAAAATGCTAAAAAAATCTATGTTGTGTACCTCATACTGATCAAGACATCTCCATTCCTGAAGATGAAGAGCAGAATGTTGTCCTGTGTGACATCATGAAAATTTGCATTTTTCTCATTGGCAAAGAAAAGGTCCGGTTTCCACAAACACTGGAACATGTTGGGGTCAACCGTCAGTGCTTCACTCTTAAAGTCAGTCGGGAGTCGTAGGCGAGGGTCATTCCATCTCTGACGAAGAAATATGTTCACTCTGTAGTCCTGTAGAGAGAGACATTATATGTATGTATAAGTGTCACCATGTCTACTGCTGCTCTTGATAATTCTTCTGCTCCTATTTCCAGCACTAGTGCCATTAGTACACTAATTTTATATTACCATTAATATTAATATTACCATGTTATGTTTTGAACAGTGTTGTATCTAGCAGTAGCTGTGGTATACACAGGCAAAATCAAAATTCAATACAAATAATAATAACAATAATAATATCAAGTGTTTTATGATGTGTATATGTGTCACCATAGTGGTCTCCTGGATGGACCCAAAGCTATTAATGAAGATGTTCACCCTGGACTCAACTGGGATACCTGAAATAAAACACACACACACACACACACACACACACACACACACACACACACGCAGACAAATAAAACAAACCTTAATCAATGAGACCACACTATTCTGTAATGTATATTTTCTCATTAGATGATTATGCAGACGGGAAGGGGAGCCAGCAGTGCCTTCACAGGAGGCTCCGCATGTTAGTTTATAGTTAGTTTATGATTTGCTGCTGCTGTGCATCTGTGTCTCTCTATCTCTATCACAGGTTCCACTGCTACTGTAATCATTTTATCATTCATTGTAATTCATTGTCATTTTATCAGTCATTGTAATTATACAATATGTTTGTGTTGATTTGTTCTGTACACGTGATATCTATTGCACGTCTGTCCGTCCTGGGAGAGGGATCCCTCCTCTGTGGCTCTTCCTGAGGTTTCTTCCACCTTTTTTCCCTGTTAAAAGGGTTTTTTATGGGCAAGTTTTTCCTCACTCGAACCGAGGGTCTAAGGACAGAGGGTGTCACTCCCTGTACAGATTGTAAAGCCCTCCGAGGCAAATGTACTTTGTGACTTTGGGCTATACAAATAAAATTTGATTTGATTTGATTTGATCCTGTTGAGCTAATCACTCTCTCCTTTTAACACAGTAGCGTGCTGGACCTGGAGTTAGACCAGACACGACAGGGAGAGAGACACACACGGCTGTCGGCAGCGTGAAACTGAGAATATGCCTGCGAACAACACTGAATGATGAGTGAAACGTCATCGCTCTCTGATTGATTCTCTGCTGAAGAAGCATCAGGCTACGCCACAAATAATAATAATAATATAGATAATTACTATATTGTAGAAGATGCAGCAGATCTAAAATAGGTATATGCATGTGACTGTGACCACAGTCTGAAAAACATGAAATCAAATCTATTGACATTGTAACATACTGCCATACTTCAACGTGCCAAAAAATAAAAATAACAGCTGAGCTGACTTGATGATGTAAAGACAATACTTACAGTTTTAAAGACTAAGAGCAAAAAGTCATAATTGAGTCATGATGCTGTATTATTCTACTGTATTATTCTTCTTGTAAGTGACATTCCCAGTATGTTGTATTAAGTCCCTGGTAACAAGACTAATTTCCTGGATGTTTTTGGCGGATAACAAATATGTCAGGGAGCAAAAGAACAAGGAGAAGGCACAGTGAGCTTTTCAATGAGGTAACCAACTACTTTCACTTTTGCCCACCTGCAGGTGGAGTGTGCCTGACTCCACCTGCAGGTGGATTACAGATTTCCTGTCTGACAGGAAGCAGCATGTGAAGCTGGGAAAACACGTCTCCGACTCACAGCCCATCAGCACCGATTCCCCACAGGGATGTGTTCTTTCTCCTCTGCTCTTCTCCCTGTACACGAACACCTGCACCTCCAGTCACCAGTCCGTCAAGCTCCTGAAGTTCGCAGACGACACCACTCTCATCAGACTCATCTCTGATGGTGATGAGTCCGCCTGCAGGTGGGAGGTTGACCATCTGGTGACCTGGTGCAACCAAAACAACCTAGAGCTCAACGTTCTAAAGACAGTGGAGATGGTTGTGGACTTCAGGAAGAACTCAGCCTCACCTGCCCCCATCACCATCTGTGACTCTGCAATTGACACTGTGGAGTCTTTCCACTTCCTGGAAACTATCATCTCCCAGGACCTCAACAAGAAAGCACAGCAGAGGATGTACTTCCTGCGGCAGCTGAAGAAATTCAACCTACCAAGGACAATGATGGTGCACTTCTACTCCTCCATCATTGAGTCTATCCTCACCTCCTCCATCACCATCTGGTATGCTGCTGCCACCGCCAAGGACAAGGGCAGACTGCAGCGTGTTATTTGGTCTGCTGAGAAGGTGATTGGCTGCAATCTTCCATCCCTCCCACCCCAGTCACAAACTCCCCTCTGGCAGGAGGGGAGTTTGTGACGGCACAAGAACAGTTTTTTTTCCCATCCGCTACTAGCCTTATTAACAAGGCCCGGAGCCCCCCATTGACACTGACTCTCTCCCTCTCCCCATCCAGACCTATTTTTTTTTACTTAATGTTTATTCTGCGCCAACTACACCAAATCAAATTCCTTGTAAGTGCAAACCTACTTGGCAATAAACTTGGTTCTGATTCTGATTCTATTGAGCATAAAATCAGATCACAGCTGTTCACAGAATGATGGAAAAAGGCCAATTATTGCCTGACTTCTTTATTAGAAAGACAATAGTTTGTATGGCTGAGCCCAGAATTCTCTGTCTTGCTGTTACCACCATTAACTATATATTTACTAGTGGCCTTAGCACTGCTTGCTCTTATTGGTAGTTTTTATTCAAGTTATTCAAGTTTATTCATATTCAGCTAATTGGAAATACATGAGTCAAGTATACAATAATAATTTCCCCAAATTTCAGCAAAAGGACATTGTCATTCTGGATGAGCACACATAAACATACTAGTTGATCCTGTGTGTCCGCTGTCTTTCTAAGACAACATTGTTTGTCATCACTTACCTGTACGGTTTATAGCATTACCTTGAAAGTTAGGCCTTATTCTTGGGTCATAACTGACCATCAGACGGTTCAAGATGTTGGAGGTGGAGTTAGCTGGAACCTGCGCCAGATCTTCTGGGGACAATTGGCTGTTAAATAGGATATTAATAGACATGAAAAAGTTAACACCAAAATCTAAAACACAAAAACGTTCAGCCATTAGTCTGTATCATTGTATTTAACAGACTTAAAATACAATATATTTTTATAAGTAAGTATTTTTTAGTATTTATATACAAGCTTAGTAGATTTTTATGTGTAGGGATAATGTTGTGGCATATGTGTCACATTTTTGTTTTTTTATGTGTGGGAAAACTAGAATAATCACTAATTTAGGTTGTGTTAAGTAATAAAGTTATTAAGTTAATAATGACTTGGCAACACCCTAGAATCAGGGACCAATAATCAAATCGTATAAACAGTCTCAAAAGGAGATGTTCACTCAGAAAAAGCCAATATATGCTTACTATTTTACATTTAAAAAGTGAACAATGAAGAAGTGAATTCAAGCACTGATGTTTAAAAGCAGCTGTTAAAACAACACAATTCACAAATAATCACAGGCAACTGCTCCTGAGAGTACAATAACATCCATTTGAAGGTTCAGTGTGTAACTTTTAGGGTGATCTATTGGTAGAAATGGCAAGATGGACGATGAAGATGGACGTGATGTAGAGGAAGAAGTGTTTGCTAGTTCGGGCTAGTTCTGTGTTTTGGTATTAGTTTGTCAAGTTAAATCTAGACAAATGTAAATGAACACTGTTGTTTGATCATTTCAGCTAGAAAATCGCCATATATTTTCTAGCTGTGTATATATATATATATATATATATATATATATATATATATATATATATATATACACACATATACACACACACACACACACACACACACACACTTGATTAAAAAAAAAATCGTGACAAAATTGTATTGTGAACAAAAAATCGTGAACCGTATCGAGTCGTGAGTTGAGTATATCGTTACATCCCTAGAGTTGAGTGAAGAAAACATGAAGAAAACTATTACATTTTCCAGACCAACCTTGGGAGAAAAAGGTCCTACGCTGAGGCACTCCCTTGTACTACCAAGCTGACTATAAACCTGCTGATCATGCCGAAATTTGAACTTTTTAAATAGGTTCATCCAACGTTGCAGACTTGAAGAGAAGCATTATCAACCAATAATTATTATCATTATCATTATTTGTTTTATTAGGAGTTTAAGCCCCAAAGAGTTTTACAGGCAGAGAGGATGGAACACAAATATTATGTATCTACAGAGAGTTAAAATGAAGAAATATAATAAATGGGATTGGTTTACATGTATTTACTAAGTGAAAGGCTGACACTATTACTACTACTATTTTTTTTTATGGGTACTAATACCTAGATTTATTACCGTCTATTTGCCTAGTAGGTTTTCACATACTTAATGGTTAATAACTTACTACTTTCCTTTTTTTGTTGCCATCTAGATTCCTAGTAAATACTAGGTAATAAGCAGACTCTAAAATAAAGGGTTACTTGCAGAATAATATGTGGATACTGTGACATGGTGGTGTAACAGCATGAATGTTGATAAAATGTGAGGATAATGTTGAAAATAATTGCAACTTATTAAGAATATGGGGAACATAATTTACTTACGATGGACAGACAACTTGCTTGCCTTTCTTTCCCTTCTTTGTGGATTTTCCTTCTTTGGCCGCAGTCAGTTGCCAACAAGACAGCAGCAACAGCAGCAAGATCACCGGCCTCAATCCAGCACCCATTGTCACTAAAACAGAGTTAAATGATGACCGTAACACATGTTAATCAATGATAACCTTAATGTTGCCAACTTTCTTGACTTTCAAGATTTATGCAGCTGGTTGCTTAATGTGCATTACATAGGTTGATATGAAATAATATATAGTATGCACAGCATGCATAGATTGTGTGAGTGATAATATTTTATATGTTTGAGTCATCAATGAACTTTGATATGGACTGAATCAATGGATAAATAAAACAATAAGTCAGTTACCATGGTGCTCATTCAAAGTAAAAGAACACAATCACACTATTCCAGAATTTTAAACATCAATACTATTATTAAAAAAAACATACTTAATACTTCTCTGTTTGAACCCCTAAAAGTCTGCTTTAGGGGTTCAAACATAGAAATAAACGTAGCAAAAGTTTTATGTGTGATGTAGGCTGAAAAGGAGTAGACAGACAAGACTTTGTGATTAAAAAGTGTAATTATGAAATAAAAGCATTCACTGGGCAAAACACTGCTGGAATGATATAAAACCGACTTACAATAAATTCTTTGGTTGTGAAAGAAAATGCAATAACATTTAATAATAATGATGAGTTTTTAACATTAATGGAATTTCACATTCAATATTTTGTCTGTATTTATTAATAATATGAGTGCAGCTTATTATTATTATTATTATTATTATTATTATTATTATTATTCAAGTAGCAATTTTGGTAGTTTACTTAAGTTTAGTTTTTGGCTACTCAACACACTTTTGAAGTGAATATATGAACAGTTAGGGTTTTCTTTGGAGTGATCTAAAAAGTAAAGGAGAGTTTATATAACTATGTAATTACACCAATCTAGTCAAATAACTGCCAAATAACTGGATCCTATTTTAGTTGAACTAATCTCACTGGCTAGTAATCATCTGAATTAGCGTCAAATGAATTAATAATAGCTGAACAAATCATCATCAGTATCTGCTACAACACCATCTGAAACGATTCCTGTTCTTATAGGAGTAATAATAATCAACTGGAAGGGTAAGATGAAAATAATATTGACGATAATAATAAATAATAGTAAATTAATTGTTTCTATTTTTTACTTCAATTCTTATTTTACTTATTATTTAGTTTTTGCTTTCTGTATTTATCTTTACTTATTTCTGGCCTTGTGCTGCAGCAACTGCATTTCCATTAAAGGGTTATCTTATCTTAAATTTAAATAGGTCCTTTCTTTTTGATATGAAAAGGCACCTACCACATTCCCCTGGTTAATGAACACTGTCACTTACATTGATGATAATGTGACATACAATAGAACATACAAAGAAGTGGGAGTAGCATCTGGAGGTACTGAAAAACTCCAAACTTTAGCTTGCCATTTGCTTTTGGTGTGGCCATGTGTGATGTAGGGATCTGGGCTGTTATTCTTTAATCTGGTGAGTCTGGTGGTTATGAAAGAGAAGATAAGCAAGCACATATCAGGCAAGAGCAATGTAGTAGCCAGGCTTAGCTGTATCTAAATCCCCCTTGACCTATTAACAAAACATCTCATTTCATTTGGTCGTGGCAGATGACTGTCCACAAATGAGCTTGGTTCTGCTTGAGGTTTCTGCCTGTTAAAAGAAGTTTCCTTGCCATCGTCACCAAGTGCTTGCTCATGGTGGAATTGTTGGTCTCTGTAAATAATATTATAAAGAGTACGGTCTAGACCTGCTCTGTATGAAAAGTGTCATGAGATAACTTCAGTTAAGGTTTGGCGCTATATAAATAAAATTGAATTGAATTTCAATTTAATCCTCCTTATCTAGACAGTATGGCATAGGTCACATACTTGAGTAAGGTTGTCCCAAGGCTGTATTTTTAGTAATTTTAGTAATCATTGTATTTAATGTCAATCAGACTTTGAGATTATCTTTTGGTAAATAACCTAGAATGTCTGGTTTCATATAGTGATTCACACCATATTTTTAATCTCTGTCAAGCTAGATCATCTCTTTTGCAAAGGTTCAACCAAGAGGAGATTTTACAGTCCATTAGCCTAGCTTGCAGAATCATAGTGAGAGAAACTAGTGCAATAGAGAAGGAAAGTGGCAGCGGGGACTGTAGAGTGTGTGGGTTGGGATGGGGAGGGGGTGGGGAGGGGGTGGTTACTGCGGCGTTAGACTACACTGTCAAGATGCGATGACACAGCTTGCTAAAGCTGTTATGATCAAACACGCACAGACGTTGTTCTGTACCAGGGAAACTCATGTAAATATATATTCCACACACAAAATGTACAAACACATACATGCAACCAAGGACAGGACAGCTCTGAAACCCGTGGCTTATAACATTGTCCTCCAGTGTAAGGTAACAAGATGTATTACTCTCTGCTTCTGTCTCTCCCTTACATGCGCGCACACACCTGCAACTGCAAAAAACAGTACAACACAGAAAGACCCATTGTATATTTCTTTGAATCTTACCTCTGGTGCATCAGATCATCAGTTCTGCTGCATTACAAGGATTCAGTGGTTAGTCACTGAGATGCTGTTCTGACTAGAATCGGACTCTCTCTCTCTCTCTCTCTCTCTCTCTCTCTCTCTCTCTATCTCACTCTGCCGTGCTGTCCTGTGTGTGCTCCTTTGCTCCTTTATCTGCACTGCTCTTGCATCCTATTCCAAGTTCCACTCTGCTTGCCGTGAGTAAGTAGCACAGTGCTGTTACTGATTAATTAATATGCTGCTTTTTACATATGAATTTAAAGAGTGTGCAACACAACACAAACAATAAAACTAGAGTACGTTTTGCTACCAATTAAACATACTGAAGAATGAGAGAAAACTAAAGGAAATTCCATAAAAAGAAATGAATGAAAAAAACAAAACAATATAAACACACAGATATGACGAAAAAGGAAAGGCATTCTAATCTCCATTTCACTCCATTTTCTCCTATATGCAATCATTCTTTAACTGAATACCATACAAATGGAGTGACAGGTTGTTGACTAATGTTCACAAGAGCAGCTGGGCAGTTTCTTTGATGAACTGCACATACTGTTGTTCCATCCCTGAACAGTGAACATCTTAATCTCTCAAGCCAATTTGATCAAAAAATAGGTCTGCAACTTTATGGCAGTTCTTTTTGACACTTCACTAGTTACTTCCACCCTACCACAACCAAGCATTTATTCCTCACTAATGGTAAATAATGCTACAGATTCACTGTGCGATTAGATAGATAGATAGATAGATAGATAGATAGATAGATAGATAGATAGATAGATAGATAGATAGATAGATAGATAGATAGATAGATAGATACCAACACTACAGACCTACATCGACTGCACTGCTGTCAATGATTCTAAGAGTGAATCCTCCTGGCCATCCAAACAGTGATAAAATCTTTTGTTTCCTTTATTGTGTGTTGTTTTTTAGATAAACAGATTATGAGAAACTTCTAGTTTGGTGAGCATGTGACAGCAGCGTAGTCTCCATCTCCAGTAACTCAACTTTGCAAAAACCTGTATTGTTCTTATACCCTCAACGACCCAAGTAAGAACTGACGCCTCACAAACTCAGTATAAAATCGTGTCACCAGGAATAATGTCAAAAGCAATGAGTGAGCAAAAGAGCGAGAATGAAGATCCGAGTACCTGTGCTAACACATGCTTAACTAGCATCGAAGGCCTGCTGGAAAAACATAGAGCTAGCATAGCGACGGATCTTAAAACTCCTTCACTGCCCTGGAGTCAAGACTGGAAAAAATGCAGACCAAGGTGTTAGATCACGGACAACGTATCATCTCACTGGAAACCAGTGCCCAGTCAGATGACCAGCGTATTCATACTCTGGAGGCGAGGTTGGTAGCTTTAGGCGATAGCAACAACAAGCTACTAGCGAAAACGTCGGACCTCAAAAGCCGGAGCCACAGGAATAATATCCAAATCATTGGCCTTCCAGAATCAATCAAGGGGCCTACCATGTTTTTCTTGAAGCTGTTAGTTGAACTACTCGGGGAGGAGATCTTAGAATCCTCTCCCGAGCTTGACCAAGCCCACAGGGCTGCCAAGCCACAACCAGGATCGATGCTGCAGCTTGTGATTATCCGCCTGCACCGCTATCAGGTTAAGGACCTAATCATATGAGAGGCCAGCAAAAGAAGAGGGAAACTACAATATCAAGGAGCCCCCGTCCAGATCTTCTAAGACTACACCCTGGAGGTGGTTGAAGAAGGCTAGACATACACAAGACCAAGGCAGCTCCAGTAAGACATAAGGTCACCAGGTATAATTCTGAACATCAATGCATAACAGGTCAAAGGTATATGACCATTATTAAATCCTAACCGTTGTAAAATAACAACATGTGACGGAAAACTCTTTGTTTTGGACTACAGGTAGCTGCTCATTGCGTTAGCCAGTGGCTATTGTGCTAGCTGTCCCTCTGCCTTGGGCACCAAAGGGCTAGGTGGTCTCATCCAAAGACACTTTCCTGCAGCAAAGTGAGTTAATTTTGCACTCGGACAATGTATTTATTTATTTATTTTTGCTGTTTTTGCACAAATTTGAAAACTTCATTTTTAGGTTTTATGGGACAACTAAATGTGCAAGGGTTTGTTGCTTTATCCTCTCTTTGTATTTTCTTAAAGCTGCAATTTTTACAGAGCTAATTTGTTTTGTTATGTTCTAAAAGTTTACTTAATACAGTAATGGTAAATAAGTATATTTAACACTTTACTTGGGTCATGGTTTACTATGTAATTTTCCACATATTACACAGAGCACTTGGTGACGATGGCATAGAAAACTTTTTTGTTTGTTTTGTATTGTTGTTTTGTAAGTTTCAGTGTTTTATGGTTTGTTAAGTTTTTGATATAATTTGTTATGATTTCACTTATCTTCTGCTGCCTGTGTCTTAGAATCGACCTGATACCCTTTCTATCATTCGCTGTAACATGACTGGCTCAATAGATGGAGGGACCACCGGTGGGCAAATAGTAAGGTTCACCTCTTTAAACACGGGGGGTTTGAATGCTGCATTAAAACGAACAAAGATTATGACTTATATCAAAAATCTGAACGC
The DNA here is from genome assembly GCA_036365135.1 of Miichthys miiuy. Lineage (NCBI taxonomy): Eukaryota > Metazoa > Chordata > Actinopteri > Sciaenidae > Miichthys > Miichthys miiuy. Next base: position 29,630,324 of record CM071602.1, read on the forward strand.
CGATGTGATACTTCTTCAGGAGACACACCTGCTAAAGTCTGAACATGGAGGGGTGTTGTTTAGCTCAGTCAGTAGAGCGGCCGCCCCATGTACAAAGGCTTAGTCCTTGCCGTGGCAGCCCAGGGTTCGAATCCGACCTATGGCTCTTTCCTGCATGTCACTCCCCATCTCTCTCTCCCCGCATTTCCTGTCACTTTTCAGCTGTCTCTATACAATAAAGCTCAAAAAAGGCCAAAAAAAATCTTAAAAAAAAAAAAAAAAAGTCTAAACATGGAAAGTTGAGCCAACCATGGATAGGACAAATCTTTCACTCCCAGTTTAATTGTAAAACAAGAGGTACAACTATATTAATCAGGAAAAATGTTCAATTTACCTCCAGTAATATTATCACAGATCCAGAAGGACGTTATACAATTGTCTCTGGTATATTATACCAGAAGCCTGTAGTCTTAGCATCAATCTACGGCCCTAACTGGGATGATCACAGCTTCTTCAATTCAGTATTATCTCTAATTCCCAATCTGGACTCCCATACTTTGATTCTTGGTGGGGATTTGAATTGTGTCATTGACCCAGTTCTTGACAGATCGAGCTCCAGAATTATCCCGCCCTCAAAGATGTCAAGATGACAAACTTTGTCCACCTTCATGGATCGTATTGATTACTTCTTAGTGGATAAAAATCTTATCTCTTCACTTATATCTGTACAATATTTACCCATAACAGTTTCAGATCACTCAGCCGTAGTACTAGATCTTCGTTTTGACCTAAAACCCAAACATTTTAGGTTTTGGCGTCTCGACCCTCTCTTACTTAGAGAAGAAAAATTCTCTAAATCTATTTCTGACTCAACGCAGTCTTTTGCGACACCAACAAAAATAAAGAGACCTCCCCATCATTCCTATGGGACACCCTGAAGGCTTTTCTCAGAGGCAAGATAATTTCATATGCATCCTGTGCTAATAAACAACGCAGAATGCATAAGGAATAAGGAAGAACTAGAAAAATTAATCGCAGATTTGGACAGCTCGCTAGCAGTAACAAATACTCCGGACTTGTATAAAGAGAGACTTAGACTTAAGACAGAACTTGACTTACTCCTTTCAACAGAAGCTGAACTACTACTTCTCCGTTCCCATGGATCGCTATATGAACACGGTGACAAGGCTGGGCACCTCCTCGCTCACCAGCTAAAAGCCAAACAAGCATCCAACCAAATTATCCAGATTAGAGATGAATCAGGCATGGTAGTGACCGACCCAATTAGAATTAATACCTCATTCAATTTATTTATTGTTAGTTGTATAAATCTGAATCCCCCAGCGATGAAACCCAAATGGACGGCTTCTTTTTAAAACTAGACTTACCAAAAGGTTTCACCCAATGACAATCAGAATAATGAAATCACTGGGCCCTGATGGGTACCCTGTTGAGTTTTATAAGTGATTTTCTAACCAGCTGGCCCCTCTACTTCTGGAGATGTTTAACTATTCATGCAGTCATGGCTCTCTACCACCCATCTTAGTGCAAGCCTCCATTTCCCTCATCCATAAAAAAGACAAGGACCCTCTAAACTGCACATCATACAGGCCGATTTCCCTCCTTATATCACTTGACGCCAAGAATGCCTTCGACAGGGTGGAATGGCCCTACCTCTTCTCTTCCTTGCAGCGATTTGGGTTTAGCACCTGTTTTATTTCCTGGATCAAATTATTGTACTCCTCTCTCCAGGCGTCAGTATGCACGAACACACAGTGCCCCGATCCATTTCCCCCTCTTCCACGGCACACGCCAAGGGTGCCCCCTCTCTACACTGTTGTTCCCAGTTGCCATTGAGCCGTTGTCCATAGCATTGGAATCTGAAGGAGGATTCAAAGGAATAAGGAGACATGGAGAGGAACATCGGGTCTCGTTGTACGCTGATGACCTACTGCTGTATGTAAGCGATCCCCTGTCAAGCCTTCCACCTATTCTCTCAATCCTGGACTCTTTCAGCGTATTCTCCGGGTATAAATTGAACATTTCCAAAAGGGAGTGTTTCCCAATAAACCAATTGGCTACAGAAATTCCAACTCACCTCATACCATTCAAGACTGCTGTGGTGGACATAAAATACCTAGGAATAATGGTCACATGATCCATGCGCACACTGAAAGAACGGAACTTCTCGGTACTGATGGCAGCAGTCAAAGAAGATCTTCAAAAATGGAACCATTTACCACTGTCTCTAGCGGGTAGAGTGCAAACAGTGAAAATAATTAATTAATATTAAATAATAATTAATATCTTACCAAGGTACCTTTACCTTTTTCAGTGCTTACTTATCTACCTTCCTCGATCATTTTTCAATCTTATCAACAGCATCATATCCACATTCATTTGGGCAGGTAAACGGGTCAGAGCAAATAAATCCTTGCTCCAGAGAAGCAGATCATTGGGTGGCCTGGGTTTGCCCAACCTCCTTGGGTACTATTGGGTGGCTAACGCACAGAAGATTTTGCTCTGGTTCACCTCACCTCAACATAGTTGGTGCCAGTTAGAGGCAAACTCATGTTCCACGTCCCTCCAGGCACTAGTATCTGGCACCCTCCCTCTTTCTCTTGCAAATTTCACATCCAACCCCATTGTAACTAATACATTAAAAATTTGGACTCAAATCAGGAAGCAGTTTGGATGGCTCACCCTTCCCCAAATTTCACCTCTTTGTAACAATCACTTATTTGTACTAGCCAAGATTGACTCACGCTTTGCAGCTCTGGAAAATAAAGGCCTGAGATGCCTGGGAGATTTGAGGAGAGAGTTTGTTTGTTCATTCAGATCGTTCATTTATCACGTGACTGGCAGCTAAGGCTGTGTGATGAGCAGTACGTTCATTCATACGGATCGGTCTCTCATTCATTTGTCACGTGACAGCTACCGAGTCACTGACGTGCTTTTAAAAAACAATAGCAGGGAGGATACAGGACACAAGTCACTTTATTGTGGTGTGTATTTGCTTTCCTTAGTTTTCACATGGTTTGAATTGCTTGTGGCATTTTGTGTATTATACTGAAGCAAACCATGCTGCCTTCAGTGTTAAGTGTTTGAGAACTGCCCGCTATAAAAATGAACGTAATTACTCAAAAAAAGATTTGTTCAATTTACTGTCCGAGAGTAAGAGTAAAAAGACTCGAACTTCCAAACACTATGCTCTATGTGTCCTGTGATGAACTGGAGATGTCCAGGGTGTAACGCGCCCCTCGGGTTAGGCTCCGGCTCCACCATGACCTGGATGAGGATAAGCAGTTACAGATAATGTATGTCCAGGGGTTACATTGAGAGGGAGCTGTTCCGGGTTCCCCCCCAGGACATAAGCCGATAGACTCTTCTGTCATCATTCAGAGCTAGACAGCCATGTACTGTCTATCGTTTTGTAGATTTCAAAAAAGCATTTGACTCAGTTTGGCATGATGGTCCGTTCCTGAAATTAATTGAAAAAGGTATAGATGCCATCTATATGATCTATGATATAATTAAAAATGGAAATAGATTTCTTCCCCCAAAGCAGAGGCTTTGAATTGAATGAATCTGTATTTAAAATTTATAGAGCAGCTCTGTACACTTGCCACTCCCTCCTCCTACAGTTCACCTGGCACTGGAACACCTAATTCTGCAGCCCCGGTCTTTGCACATGCGACCAAAATTTTTAAAAGTGCGACTAATAACACTGGGGAACACAATTTTTGACAGCTGACAGCTGTTTTTAACAAATTTTTGGCTGCGGAATCCAAAACTGATCTGTTTTTCTCACACCAAGTTTTTGAACTATAGGATCCCCGTTTTCTTAAAAAATATGAAAAATACTGTACTAAATACTGTAAAACAGATATGTGCTTGTTTGTTAAATCCTCGTGAATTTCAAAATCTGCATCATTGCTGTCACTGCGTTCTTCAACGTCACTCAGATCTTCTAGAGGAGGTAGTTGTTCGAAAACTGGAATTTCAGCTGAGGCATTGGTTTTATAGCTGACGGTAGATTAGGATATTCTATTTTACTTTTATTTTTCTTGTTAAATCCTGATATTTTCACTACACAAAAGTAACAGTCTGTGCAATGTTCTTTTTGCTCTCGCCAAACCATGGGGTTACCAAATGCCAACTTTTCACGTGTTCCTTTGGTCCACATCCGTAAACTCTCGACACACTGCTTGCACACTTTGTGAGGGGCCCATGGCTTGATCACCAAGTTTTACTTTAAAATATTCAAAATATGCTTGTTTGACAAATGCACTGATGTTTGCCCTCTGACTTGGAATGGTGAAACTACCGCAAATATAGCAAAAGGAGTCAGGGTTGTTTAGGCATTTACGACGAGAAGTAGCAGGATCAGACATGATCTGGAACAAAGGAAATATATACCTATGTAAATAAAACACTAAGATGGAATAGTTACAAGCTTTGAAAACTACAAAAACAGCATAAAACGAAATAGAACTTACAACGGTATGCCCATGGTTACAAGGTTAAGAGCAAAGCCAGCACAAATCCTCTTAATTCCTACTATGCTAGGTTTCTGTTTGCAGATATTGATAGTACTGACCTAGTGGGAGCTGCACACACCTCTCACCGCACTGTCTCAATTGTGACTGCACAAACAAGTTGCCACGTATCTGTAGATGAGTCCAATCGTAATCAGCTGGCAAGTCTTACTACAGCTAATCCAGTGGAATTTTGCTTATCTGGAGGGTAAGCTGTGGAGAAAAAACTTGACGTGCTAGAAAAAAACTGACTGCAATTTTGGAATCAGCATGCCAATTTTAGTTTTAATCAGCATAAAAATCTAATCTCTTTTTCAAATTGTTCCCCAGTGTAATTTTTCTAGGTTGCACTGGTGCACCTGATGCTGCCCGGGTAAAAACAAATTTATTTCGCAAGCGCATCATCTCTGTGCGTTCTCCTGTGACCGAACTTATGGTAGGATCATATCGTGGTCTAAACCAATAAGAGACAGAGCTCGGGTGGGTCTTTTCCTCTGATTGGCTGTGGTCCTGTTCACTGCTCTAAGTTGTGTGTGTTTAAAAATTGCAAGCGACCTGAGCACCATAGTAGCCTAACTAAAACGGAAAAAGAAAATAAACGCGACAAAACAAGGGAAAATGAAGAGAGGTAGAAACATTGAAAGTTTTTTTATTAAGAAAACTAAGCCTACAGCCAGCCCTACTACTGTCATTCCATCCATCCCCACTACTGAGAGTCCATCCAGCCAAGACACAATGCCCTCTGGTAAGATGCCGTGCCCCGGTCCTTGGCGATAGCATCAGACTCGGAACCAGAGGAGGCAACCAAGTCTGAGATAGAGCCCAGCACCGAGACTCAAATTAAAAAGCCCAAAATGTATTCTTTCAGACAGGATTGGCTAAAACAATTTCCCTGGCTGAGGTACGACAAAGGACTTAACACAATGCACTGCATTTACTGTCAGGAGTATGGTCGGTAATAGTGCATTCGTAAGCAGGTCAACATTTCGTAACGAAACTTTAAAAAAACACAACATGTCTAAAAAACACACTATATGCCGTGTAAGTGTGTAGAGAAAGTGGCCGCTCTCCCAGCTGCATTTCAGCGGCAGGCAGTAATAATCAGACCTGCTATAAGACTTTGTGACATGATGTTAGGTTCAGTGAAGCTCTTTAAACACTAGCACTTTTATTTTTAAATGTTTTATTTTACTTGAAATGTTTTAGTTTGAAATGTTCATTTTCAGCTCAGTGAATCACTTTATACACTTTAATTTTCTTTTTGTATATAATTGTGCTTCAAATAAAGACAAGCATTTCTCTACACCTTATTCTTGTTTAAAAATCATTCACATTATATGAAAGATATGGAGAGCGATAAAAAGGTGACCTTATGGCGTTAAAGGCGACGCAATGAAAAATTTGGGTGTACTTAAATTTTGTGCTGGTGCGCCTAAAAAAAAAAGTTAGGTGCACCAGTGCAACCAATGCAAAAACGTATTCTGGAGCCATGCCTTATATGCCCAAAAAAAGTCAAAGGGAATGTATTGACCCATGTTAGTGTTACCGTCAGCACATTCTAGTCTGCAGCCACTGTTGTCTGTTGATGTTAAAGAAATGTCAACAGTTAGCTATCTATTATGTCTAGGAAGACAACATTCAGTTCCTTTGACCCTGGTAACCACAATGTTGAGATAAGATGGCACCTGCACTCCTCCAGCAATCCAAACAGCGGCCTTGCATACCAAAGAGAGAGTGTCTTCTCTGATATGATTTAGTGCTGTTACTGTCCATGACCTCAAGGGCCTGACCCTATGTAACCTAAGGATAGAAAATTCCATAACACTCTGCTTATTGTTATGCGGACTCTAACAGAGCAAACCTCAGGCACAAACTGCCAAGATACAAGCAGCATATTACGGGTTCCAGCAGGAAACTAAAACTCTGAACCACTGTTACACCTTTTTAAAAAGGACTCATATGGCTCTGTCCAGCATGCAGCCTTAGGACCCTCTGATCACTGCATGGTTTCTTATTCCGACCTACATGCAGAAGTTAGAATCTGCTAAGCCTGTGCAAAATGAGCAAAGAAAAGAAAAATCTAAATCAAATCAATATTTGGTTTTACTACCCTTTGCCATCAGACCAGCATCAATTCTTATGGGTACACTTGCACAAAGCCAGGGATTTTGTAGGATTATGGTCAGGTGTATGATTCAACCGATTATACCAAACAGGTGCTAATTATCATCAATTTCACATATAGGCTGAAACACAATCAATTACTGAAACAAAAACAGCTGCGTAGGAGACTTAAAACTGTTTAAAGGACAGCCAAACTCTGCTACCAAGGAGAGGAAGTTTGGTGTCACAGGTCATATACCATGGCAAGACTAAACACAGCAACAAGACACAAGGTAGTTATGCTGCATCAGCAAGGTCTCTCCCAGACAAAGATTTCAAAGCAGACTGGGAGTTCAAGATGTACTGTTCAAGCTCCTTTGAAGAAGCACAAAGAAATGGGCAATGTTGAGGATGGTAGTGGTCGGCCAAGGCACTTGGTGCAGCAGATGAAAAACACATCAAGCTTATTTCCCTTTGAAATTGGAAGACGTCCAGCAGTGCCATCAGCTCAGAACTAGCAGAAACCAGAGGGACACAGGTACACCAATCTACTGTCCAGAGAAGTCTGGCCAGAAGTGTTCTTCATGCCAAAAGCCATACCTCCGACATGGAAACAAGGCCAAGCAACTCAACTATGCACGAAAACATGGGAAATGTATGGAAGAATTATCCTATCTTCATTCAAGAGCATAGATTTTTTTAGTGAGAGCATGACTTCTCCTTCTCATGCTCAGATTTATTCTCCTCGTGCTCACATTTTGTGCTTGCATTTCTGCTGCTTTCTTTCAAAATGTGAGCTTGGACCTAAAAAATCACATACTTGTGCTCACATTTCTTTTTCTTGGACACAAACATTTCACTCGCACTCAAATATGTCCTGTGCGCACTCAGATCTAAAGTCTGCACTCTCAAAACAAGCACGTCCTGTCAGGTTGAGGTGTCTGCTCAGACTGAATGATGTCCCTCCCTGCGCTTAAAATAGTGTGTTTCACCAGCCAATAGGGAGGCAGCTAGAGTGTGGACCAATCTTGGGTGTGTTCCTTCACCCTTTTTGAGCACTCCGTAGGGGCGGGTATATAGTCTGTTTGTAAAACTGTTCCTCTCTTAAAATACACCAATTTACCATATTTGCCAGCTATTTGAATCGTCACCTATTTAAGACACCAGCTTATTTATGTACAATTAATCTTAAGTAATCCTAAAAAGAATTATCGTAGTTTAGATTTTTTCAAATTTTATATTACAGTCTACTGCTGAAGGCCAAGAAGACTGTGAGTTCACTGATAAAAAGGCACAGGCCCAGCTGCACAGAACAGGTGTAGGATGGCTAAACTAGAAATGGACAGGACACCATTAGAGTGGAAAGTACCCAGGTTGTTGAAGATGTCCAGGCATGGCCTGACATGTCCGGACATGTTAAGTCTCTCATGTCAAAGGTGAATAAAAGGTGAAAGGTGGGCACGACTTATGACAATGCTATATAACACTGAAGAGTATAAAAGGAGATGCTTTGAGACAGAGAAATCAGTCTTTCCATGGATGACTCAGGCTTTGTTTGTCTGTCAAGATAATAAAGCTCTATCTGCTGCCAACTCTGATGAATCCTGCGTGTTATTCTTTTCACTTTAAGAATAATACTATCTAACCTAATTTGCATTTAATAATCTGACATGTCATATCTCCATTAAAGTTTATAGTTGTCATTACTTTTATTACTGCTGTTCATCTGTCTCCCCCTCTCCCTCTCTAACTCCATAGGGAAAAGAACTGTCAAAGAAAAAAAGATCCAAAGATTTCAAAATGCCAGTCAGCAGTGTTTAAACTCTGATAAATAAGTGCAATTAGGGGTTTTGTTGATACAAAAACACGATCAGGAAGACCAATAAAGATATCAGAAAGTGCCAGGAAAATTGACATTGACATGAAAATTGAGGTGCACTGGATTGCGTACTGACATGACGTTCGCTTTGGCAAGATGGTGGAGCAGAGGGTCTGGAATTTATATGGCTATTCAAGAGTTATTTATAGCATGGAGAGGATTGGCCAAAATTTGCTGCACTTTTCGCTCCAGTGTGGAGGTGTAAGATTAAAAGGACTCTGCCTTCTGATCAGCTTATCTCAGTATTCGTAAATGGACTGTGCTTATATAGCGTCTTTCTATTTTTTTTTGACCGCACAAGGCGCTTTTACACTACATATCTCATTCACCCATTCACACACAGTCATACACTAATAGCATTAGCTGCCATGCAATGTGCCAACTGCTCATCAGTTTGAGGAGCTGACCATTCATACACATTCACACACCTGAAAATATTGTTCTTTCATATTGTTCAAAAGTTTTAATACTAGTCATTGGATGTTTCTTACTTCACTGAAAAGTACATAAAAGTTGTAATGTCTTTTAAAATTGGGTATCTGCCAATACAATCGGATAGTTTTAGTTATATTTACCTAAATGTTCACTGACCCTTTGAAATTCAAGGTTTACTGTGTTACTGCACAGTGAATTGCTGTATACTATTACACTCTCTCTCTCTCTCTCTCTCTCTCTCTCTCTCTCTCACTTCTCTGAATCCTTGTGGATCATCAAGTCACATACCATGCACCTTGCATCTCTCATCCGCATGTTTCCGTTCAGTCAATACTGTAAATCATCAGAGTTTATGAATCTGCTCTCAAATTCTCAAAAATCGAGTCGAGTCAAGAAACTAAATAGATAAAATAAAGGAACTTCAGCAAGAGTGCAATTTCCTACACACATGAATCATGGGGGACAAAAAGAAATCAAGCAAGTAATTTGGGAATAACTTGTACCTGCAAAACGTATATATTTGTAATAAAAAGATGCCATGTGTGCATCTCATCTATCCTCCATTTAATTAAAGCTTGACTAAAAGTACTTTGAAATCAAGGATGATGCTGACATGGACAGAGATGACATTTCCCCAGTCTTCTCCAAACATCAGGGAGTCCTCAGACAAAGAGGTCGTTATCAGAAGATGGAAACCAACCAACATCCATAGTGCTCCTACTTGGCTTGTATGATTTGTTTCCCTCAAAATGTTGAGAAGGCGCATAACAAATCATGTCTAAGAGGGGCTGTTTAAGACATTATCCATTCTGGCCTCATCACATACATGTATATTCTTCTCACACACACATACATTCTCCTTTCACATATTCTCCTCACACACACATATATTTTACCTCTCACATACATATATTCTCCTTTCACATATACTCCTTACACACACATATATTCCCCTGACACACACATACATTCTCATTTCACATACATATATACTCCTCACACACACACATATATTCTTCTATCACATACATCTTTTCCCTTACACACATATGCATTCTGTGTTCACATACATATATATAAGCACTTCCACATATGTATATGCACATTTCACTGACACAGGAAGTTCCTCCTTAAACAGGAAGTCAGTCATCAACCAGGAAATACTTATTCAAGACTTGGTCATCTTATCCAAATCTAGCAGGATTATACAATGATGCTATTCAAAGTCTTTATGTTTTTTTATTTAATGCAGTTTTCCATTTTGGGAGTAACTAGCAATGAAAATGACATTAGACATTTTTTAAATAATGTCTTAGAATGCATTGAACAAATGCAAAGGGAATCTACAGATTAGTTTGTCCATGAGAGACTGTATGGAGAACTTCGTGATCACATTCAAACATTATCTTGATTTTTGTCAATCTCAATTTTTGTTGAAGATTAAAGAAATAGAGAAGCAGTCTATACATTATAGTCCTTGTATGGATGGCTTTTTGCTGACTGCTACTGAAAACAGACAAAGGCACATACAGCAGCTTGGCATTCAACCACTGACATATGCAACACTCTCCGATGACAACCTAAATAGAGTTGTTGGTGAAATTCTTAAGTCCACCACTAATACAGGTGGTGTGCATATGTGCATGGAAGCTTGAGGTCACATGGATTATGTATTCAAAGGTGGCGTGTAAGACGTAGTCTGCGAGAAACAGAGCCCATTGGACGGTCCTTTAGAAGACGCCGTGCAATACGTCGACGATTTTACAGTGTTCAAATGCCTAATCAACTATGATGAGTAGATACCCAACACTTTAGATTAAATCAAGTAGCAAAAAGTCAGTAGTCAGCACTGGTTGAATTAGTACTTGAGTAAATCTAGGGTACTTAGTTAGATTCAAAGTACTTGAACTTTACTTGAGAAATTACATTTTATGCAGCTTTATACTGTATACTGACAAATATTGTACTTTTTACTCTACTACATTCACATTTACTTTCAATACTTTAAGTACATTTTACTATGGAGGACTAAAATTTATATATATATATTTTTTACATAAAATGAATCAGTGTCATTAATTAATTAAAATTGGAATTAAATACATAAATGTGTTATTAAATGAGTCATTAATTAAAATATTTTATGTAATATATATATATATATATATATATATTTTAGGGATGCACCGATTGTGAAATTCTGGGCCGATACTGATACCGATGTTTAAAATAACAACTAGGCCGATGGCCGATGGCGATGACGATGTTTTTTCTTTTTGTTATTAATTCCCTTTGTGCCACGGAAACATTACTGAACTGTCTTAAAAGTCTTTTAGCTCTTCATCATACTATCCTTGAATGAGCACAAATTCAATCAGACAAATTTATGAAACAAAAATAACCTTTAATGTCATTTTTTTTTTTTTACATTTAATATAACCTTAATTCACATGACAAGTTCTTTTCTGAAAAATAACTTTCAAACCCCTCTTAGATTGGTGTATAGCTAACTAATCAATGAAAAGATTTTTTCAGTACTTACATTGCCCAACAAAATGATTTGAGTGGTTTTAGCCTGATAAACAAAAGCTTACTCAATGAGAAGGTTTACATTCAAACTACATGTCTCTCAGTCCGTGACTTTTCCTAAATATATGTGTTTGATGGCTTCTAAAGCTTACAACGTATTCAAATGAAACAAACTTGATTTCTGAGCATTTATACCTCGGACACCAATCTGCATATAAACGACAGTTATAGACCACCGTGTCCAGCTGTGGTCACAGCAATAATTACAATGTTTAATTTCATTTTCTCACTTGTAATGTTTTCATACTATCACATTTATTTTTAGCGGTATATGTGAATTGGGAGCGAGCGAGAGACAGAGAGGAGACTGGTTAGAAATGAAAAGAGGAAAATCACAGAATATAGGATATGTCCAGGACACTCAGGACGTGAGTGAGGGAGGATCGGATGGTGGTTCAGGTAGCGATGAGGAAACTGTCACTGTAAGCTGCACATCTGTCAGCTGCACACCTGTAAGCAGCTGTGCTCCATGCAGACATTTCTCAGACTCAGGTGGAGGCCACCAATCAGAGCAGAGCAGTCAACCGCAGCAGCTCCTGTGACATTTGACACTGCAGAGAAAGAGAGAGAAAAACGTCTGAAAGTACTCGAACAAAAAGTTTTTTTGGCCAAACCGTAGTTTCTATCATTGAACCGGGTTAGGGTTAACCTGTGATGGAGTGGCAGGTGTCTGCTGTGACTGAGCCGCCGGAGCCGGAGGAGTTCTGCTCAGAGCTTCCTCAATCAAATTAGCTGCTTCTCTCAGCAGCTCCGGGCAACTTCTAGACATTTTGTCCTGCACGCGGTCTCAACATTTGGGGTTAGCAAGACCGAGCCTTCCCCTTGATTTTTAGACGTTGGCGGTAAAGTTTTGTTCTAAACCAACATAGAGGTGAATAGCGCCACCCAGTGTATTGGAGTATGTTCACTAGCTCTGCATCAATCAATTGACCTTTCGCCGAGCCCCGCCCCCATTGTCCAATCACACATCCTAGCAACCGTTACCATGTAAGCAAGGTCCGTCAAGCTTCAGACTCCTAGCAAGATGGTGAAGCGCTGTGTCTATGGTGTATGTAAGTCGGACAGTAGATACCCCAAGAGCTTGACCGGAGGAGTTGTGTTCTTTCAATTCCCAAAGCCAAAAACACAACTGGAGCGGTGCGTACAATGGATTAAACAGTGTGGATGGCCTGTTAGAAGGTTAAAGGGATTCCACATGTTCTCACCACTCACACGATGACTAATGTATTCAGTATTTTGTTAAGTTTACTGAAACAGGGACTGCCCCTGTTTCAGCCACGTGTCATATAATCGCTACTATTGTATATAAATAAAGGAACAAGGAACTGCTCTGCGCCTCTCTGCTCTCTGTGGCTTAGATGTTGCAGTAGCAGGGTGCCCTTTGTACAAAGTAAAGCTCTCGTGTCTGACTCTCATTTGTTCTGGTCTCTCACAGGTGTTGAGTAAGTTGGTAAACTCCTCACATGGCCCCACTCCCATCTAAATGTGTCAAAGATAACGAAGCATACATATGTCTGCTCAAAGGTAAGGACGAACGTTTAACGTTAACTACGTACTGTGTTGTCTAGAACTAGAGACAAGAACACAAACTGGACCAAAGTTATACCATGACAAGGATATCATTGCCAGAACGTTACCCTCTAAGATAAGTTCAGCGAGCCCTTTAGCTTTAGCCCAGTGTTTCTCAATCCTGGTCCTTGGGGACCACTGCCCTGCATGTTTTAGATGTTTCCTCCTCCACCACACCTGATTCAAATGAGTGGCTCGTTATCAGGCCACTACAGAGCTTGATGACGAGCTGATCATTTGAATCAGGTGTGGTGGAGGAGGAAACATCTAAAACATGTAGGGCAGTGGTCCCCGAGGACCAGGACTGAGAAACACTGCTTTAGCCAACATTAGTTAACATGTTAGCTAACGCTGAGATGTCATCACTTCTGGCACGGCACAGGTCCAGTGTGTGCATAAGGCCCACAATATGAGAGCAAAAACCTGGTGAACTAAATTAAGACAGAAGTAGCATTAGACAGCTATTTGTTTTGGGAAAGGTTAGCTAGCCTTGACGCACCTGTGGGTTTAGCTATCTAACACACCCTCATATTTTAACAATATACTCGTAATAGACAATAATATACCATAACATATGAAAGAACTTACCCAGCAGTGCAAGAGCATGACTGGTCCACAAGGCTGTCCTGGTTGCATGTGAGGTAGAGGTCATGGGGTTTCTGATTTCGCTTGAGACCGGTTGAATATATCCCTCCACTGCATATTGTAACCCCTTTTGCCTCAATCTGGAGGATATCGCGTCACTGATACGCACCGGTATACCTCTTCCCGTCATGGCACTCTGTTGCGCTTGATGGACCTAGCAACAGTAACTAGGGGGCAAAGGTCAATTGATTTGCCTTGACTTGATGCGCAGGGTAACCAATCAGGCATTAGGATCCACCTACCAACTTTGATGGGCGAGTTTGACAGTTTGATAATTCATGAAGCACTGCAACACAGGACCAAGAAATGTAAATGTAAATTAATTAAATAGTGAAATGATTATATTTTTTTACATAAAATGAATCAGTATTTTAATTAAGTACACATTTAAGTATTTAATTCCAATTTTAATTAATTAATGACACATTTAAGTAATTATTTAATGGTGTATTTATTTATTTAATTTGGGCACTTTTAGTCCTCCATATTTTACTGCTTTACTGTCATTCTGTGGAAAAAACACTGGAGCTGGTCCTCAATATGTGTTCAATGACTTTTTCTGTACCAGGACTGTGTGCAAGATGTTAACAAAGATGTACACATCACCACATTGATATACAATGTATAGGTTTGTGTGCAGAGGACACTGGTATCAAAACATTTTATACTAGCATTGTATGAAAGTGTAATTTGATGAAAGCATCAAATAATTGTGTTTGTCTGTTAACTAAGACATTTATTATTACCTTATTATAAAATGTCAACTTCCACATCAGATTCTCTGAATATTTTTCATTAGTTACTTTACTTAACTATGTAGCTCTCACTTAATGTATAATGTTACTGACAATCTGGAGATTCAAAGTTGATATTATCCAGTCTGAATTATTTGACGCCTGCTGTTTTATTACATACATATGTATTAGATTTCTGCATGGAATATTCTTGTATCCAGTGCATCTGGTCTGAGATCAGTTATAAAGCTCATTACTCTCATATCAACCAGTGATGGGAAGTTCACTTCTTTTAAGTGAGCCAGATCATTTGACTTAGCTCACCAAGATGAGCCAGCTCTTTCAACTCCCAAACGGATCTTCATGTTACCACTTTTTATAATTGAGCCAAATTTAGCGTTGTTTTAACTTATGATTTGTATGTGTACACATATATCACTTCAATTATTCAAAACATCCTTTGTACCGAAGTATTCAAAAGTAAAAATTACATTTTCTAATGCAATAAATTGCTGTTGCCAACTGTCATTGCATTTGCAAACAACAGTCTGTGAACATGTGAGCACTGCTATGCTGGAAACCCGCCCCTCCCTGCTTGGTGGTATCCTTGTCTAACCTAATGTGTTTGGTTGCACAACATGCATATGACATTCAGTCAATGCATGCATGGAGCACTTGTAGCGCACTGTATTACTTAAAAGAGCCGACTCTTTGAACCGGCTCGTTCGCGACTGACACATCACTATCAATATGACAGTGTCTTGTGGTCATTTTGAGCTTCGTGGTCACTAATTAACAACGTTTAACTATGTTTGTGCACATTTCAGCCTGAATGTATCCTTTATCAAACACATCACCACGTCGACAAACTCAATCTAAACTATATTGACATTCCAGCACACGTCGAGCACAGGGTTCACTTGACACTGTAACGGCATAGCATAACAAATCCGCGCTAACGCAGCAGCGAGGAGGCGGAAAAGACATGGCTAGATGTAGACTGTTTACAACCTCATACAAACACAGTGGGACACATACTTTTTTTTCTCGGGCTTTCTGTCCTCAGCGAGTATTGATGCACCACACACGCCCTCCTTCTTCTGTCGGGTGGAAACTGCCGCAGCGTCTCATGTAACTTGCATTTCCGTCACCCACGATGCTGAAATGTGAGGCAGCAGCAGCAGCAGCATCATCTTCTTCTTCTTCTTCTTCTTCGTCTGCTACTACTACTACCACTACTACCATAGGCATAATAAAGAGTACAGTAGACGCCGCATCGACCGCTACTGCCTATTGGCGCTGACGAGCCGTGGGGCCGCCATCTTGGACCGGTCACCCGCTCCATTCAGTGTAATCTGTTTGGCAGGTGCAGTGAAGTGTCAGCGCATTTAATCAATCATAACTTGCTGAATACTTAACTGATTTTCACGGGTTAGGGTTGTTTTTTTTTTTTGCTGCAAACGTCATACATGTTGCTATGATAAAGGACGCATGATTTGACGTATATTAATATTCACAGTGTGCTTAACAGTAATACAATATTCTGATATATGATATATATGATGTATGATAGGTATTTTGCAAAATATATGATAGAGATGGAGAAAGTACTTCTCAGCTTTTTTAATGAGTTGAAAAATGAATATATATATATATATATATATATATATATATATATATATATATATATATATATATATATATACACACACACACAATATATGAATACATTATATATATATATATATATATATATATATATATATATATAGATAGATAGATAGATAGATAGATAGATAGATAGATAGATAGATAGATGGGATATACAGAATAAAAAAGAGTGACAATCATGAGTGACTAGAACAAAGCCTAGATAACAAATGGGAGGAAGGAAGTGGAAATGCCTCTACACGCTCTCATCTTGCTTTTCAGACTTGCATAACAAAGCGGAGAGAGAATAAAAATGTAAATTCCCAAGTTAAACACAAGAACATGCTTTGTTGAAGCTTGGCGAATCACCCTCTCTGCAGCTCTCAGCACCCTCACTGTGCCTTGTGATGGAATCACTAGGCCACCGTTGTTTTTCAGGGCTAGAAGGTGGTAGCTCTCGTCAAATGATGATGGTACAGCATCTCTGACCAAGCTCGCATGGCACATATCACAGGACAGCTTTCGCAGAATCTGCCGGACTACAAATCCTGCTATGTAGACCAGAGCGTTTTCCACCAGACCTCCAAACCGAGTGGGAAGATAGCTGTGGTCACACACAACGGCCGAAATGTTAGCGAATGGAGATGGGAGCAGTTTCAGACGACGACATCTCTTCCTGGCATCTCCTCTCCAGCATATCCAGCATCATTTTATTTAAGCCTGGCTTGTCATCCACCGAACACAGCCACCTGTAAAAAAAAAAAGAGAGAGAGAAGTAGCTATTTAACGTATTTGCATCAGTAATTTCCAAAAATTCAATCGGACAACATTAAGACTACCTTTGTAATGTATGTGGATTATTCCTATTTACTTCTTCTTCCTATTTTCCTTCTTCAAATGTCTTAGAACCTATCTTCAACAAAACTCCTATTTTGATGTTGATAATGAACCAAAGCTGCTGAAATTGTGAGTAAGCTTGTTTGCAAACTATTTTACAGTCAGATGTTCTGTTGTCTGATTTCGCTGGTGGACATAAATACAGTACAGTAATATTCTATTCACAAAGTACAACCAATAATAATGTTCAATCTTGTGAAAAGTAATCCCCCAAGCCCTGTTTTGAATAGTCCGCCGATTTTGACAGCAATACGCCGCACAGTGCTCAGGCATCTTGCTGCTTTGGTGGTTTACAGGTAGAATGACCGGTTCAAGATGGCGGCCGCATTTCTTGTGCCCCAGCAGCCAATGCGGCATCTAGTCTTTATTATGTCTATGACTACTACTACAACTATAGTAGTAGTAGTAGCAAAAAAGCCAGTGTTAAATCAACTCTGAGTGTTATATTTAACACCGAGAAAGTGTGTATATGCGTCCACTCTTTTCAGTGTTAATTTAACACTAACACTAATGTTAATGTTTTAACACTCAGCTATAGTTATTTCAACACTGTAGGGAGTTCAAAATTAACACTAGCTAATATGTGTAGTATCAATAGTACTCTACAGTAGTGTCAGTGTATATTTTTACACTTAGGTCTAGTAATTTCAACACTGTAGCGAGTTCAAAATTAACACTGACTAACACATGTATAGTGTCAGTGTTAGTGTTTTTATACTCAGCTATAGTAATTTCAACACTGTAAGGAGTTCAACAAATTAACACTAGCTACTATGTGTAGTGTCAATAGTACTCTACACTATTGTCATTTTAATAAAATGTTACACTGACTGCGGTCGAAAATGCTGCACTGACTACCAATGCATTCAGACCAATGGGTGTAAAATTTGACTACCAATAAAGCCACCCACACTTAATCACCACAACCACCCACCAAACCTATCACAAAAAATACACAAAGCAAACACTTCTTGAGTTAACATTAACAATTAACAGTATGCATGGATTCACATAAATTATAGTATGGAGCTTGGTACACTTGGTCATCGGTATGAAAATTGCCTATCACAAGGTCTGTAATATACCAGGTCATTTACACAGATCACTGTGAAAACCAAATTCTCCTCAATACCAAATGCATTTAAATGATCATCAAAAAAACTATAGGAGACTTTACAAATCAAAAGATAGGCATTGCTGTCTTTAACAATTATACTGTCAATTCTGTTGAACAAAGGAGTCTCATTTTCAACTCTAGTAACCACATACATCCCAACTTGATACTCTGTGCCATAGTTTTTGACCCAGGAAGTGGTGGAAACTGACAACACATCAAAAGCTTCATTCAGCACCGCTCCACCCTCTATACTGCTGACCAGGAGTTCGGAGATCGGACCAAACTGTAACCTTTGGGAATAAAAGTTCTCAAAATGAAATGCTAACTGAGCAGTTTTCTTGAAGAAATTATGTTTTCCTTCAAATCGCATGCACCAAATGTGTATGAGTGGTCCAACTCTTCTAGTACAGCTTGGGTAGTGGATCATATGGTGATGTTTTGGAATGAGATTGTGCTCTGGGAAGATGGATTTAAAAAGTCTGTGATGTTCAAAAATTAAATGTTTCAAATAACAAGTCATACCATGAGTTACAGTTGGTGAAAACACAATGTTCACAATTTGAATTAAAAGGAGTAACAATTGCCAACAGGTATCTTCTCTTTTAACTAAATCTCCAAATATCAGCGGGGCATTGCGTAGGAGGCACCAAGACTTGATAGCATTAAGTCCGAGATCTTTGCTGTTGTTATCCAGCTTAAGCCCACCTGGCCTGTTCTTTCTCTGTGTGTATCCATAATTAAAGCTAACAATTCTTTCACAATGAACTCAGGGATATTGAATTCTTGATCAAATACTGAAACACAAGCTTTAACTCATATTGCACCACTCCTTCTAGCAGGTCATGCATTATGTCTATAGCGTAATTGTTTGACGAATGGAAAAACTGGAGGGAATCGAGTGGACAGTCTCGTTTGACACCAAATGTTGATTTCAAAGCAGGATTTTCCTGGATGACACGAACATGCTCAACATGAAGGTCTTTTGAACGTAGAGTTAAACCTGGGTGATCTTCACTGAAAACTGACTGATATTCACTTTTATCATTTAAAACAGCAGTATGTCGCACTGAATGATTCAACAAAACCAAAAAGTGCATGTAGAGCTAAATTGTCTCCTGTAACCTGAATGACTGAACCCTTCACAGGTGTAGCTGAAAAGGGCAACTGTATTCCTTCAGTCTCCAAAATCTTAAGATCATCAATAAGTGGCTTCAGAATTGGCTCAAACCCATATTTCTTAAGATCCTCTGAGTGAAAGAGAGCGACAAGATGAATATTCATTAACACAGAATTGAGCTTTGGTGATAAATTTCTCAAAACATAATAAACACATCCAAGTTTGAGCACTCCCTTTTTTGAGCCCAATGGATTGGCAGTTTCAAAATCATCATAGTAGAGCTGGATCTGAAGAGCGGGTTCTTGCTGAGAAAATAAACTATGATTTTTAAAGTAGGACCCATCACTTATATCTCTGTAAAATCCCTCCTGGTGTGGTTTTACTTCTTGGAAACTGTTACAGAGTTCACTGTTACTAAACATAGATGAGAGAGACCCCCGGATAGGTACATACATGAACTTATCATTGACCGGAACTTGCCTGTACGTGCCTGTTATTCTATCTCTTCTTACATCAAAACGGACACCCAGAACATGCTCTACAGGTTCTACTATATTCCATTTCGTTTCAAAATGCCTCATCCTTTTAGGTTCTGTGTTAAGACATGAAAATGGGTTTTCTAGTTGATCAAAACAACTCTCAACTCTCTCCAAAGTTTCTCTAGATGCATCAGAAGACAAACAATTAACAACAGCTTCCTTTGTGTGAGCATGGATATCCAGTTCCTCCATTGAGCCAACTAAACACTGCACAGTACTCTCTGGAACACCTGAGGCTTGAACCTGAGCAATAACAGAGCTGCACATGTCCAGTATATTCTTCTTTTCAACTGGAACATGTGTAGTGACCCTCACAGGAGGATCCAGATTAACTGGTGTGGAAGGTCCAGCTACACGCTCAAATTCAAAACTGCTGACGGGATCTGAGAGAGAGAGAGAGAGAGAGAGATTTTTTTTTTTTAATCAAGTCATTTTAATTCATGTGTGACTGACTGAGTGGCAATACACAACTTGATGAATTAATATTTGATAGATAGATGTACACAAGTAATTAATTCAGGGAAGGATCTATGAATGTACACAACATTAATTTATATTTGTGTGATGAATGGATGACTTTTTAAAAACAATTTAACTGCACCCCCCCAAATACCCTGTCATATTGGCTCCTGAAAACCTTACATCAGCTGACATGAAAACCTTGCAACAGTGATGTACAGTCCTAAGAAAATACCTTCATTAATTTGATCAGGCATCTAGCAGCCTCTGATGCGCTCATCTTGCCGGCCTTCTTGCCTTTAACTGTTGGAGGCAAGAGATGAAGCAGCAGAAGGATGGCGGCCATCTCAGAGTCCCACTCTTCAGAATGCCACACTGCAGAATTAGAAGTGACACTATAAAATGTATTTTATTTCCTTATAAGCATTACAGCATTAGTTATAGTACATTTTTCTTAAATTACACTATGGATTGAATATGGTTAGCAGTAAGGTGCAGTATATGATTTGTAGTAAAGGGACTAAAAACATGACAGAACACAACAATGTCCTCTTTTGTTGTGTACACTAAAGACATGTGCAATCTACTGTGTCCACTATTCAATTAACACTTACCACCATCATCAGACTCCTGTTGTGCAGACAGAAGTAGCTCATCCACATGCGGACTAGGGGTTAGATTCTTGCAGCAATCTGCGATGACTCTTGGTTTGAAAAATGTTGGCCACTTGGAGAGGAATTTACCAGACACCTCCTCACCAAAGATCATTGTGAAGTCTTGGTCGATCTTAAACAGAAAACGTTTGTGTGTGTGTGAATGAGAACACCATTGTAATGGCGCTATGGGTGTCAATTAATAAACAGTCAAGCAAAATAAGGCAATCACAGAGTCGTCAGCAATTCATTTTATGTTTAACAAGCCAGATGTATCCAAGAATCTGGGAAAGACTGCTTCTCATCTGAACGGATACTGCGTGGAGTCTTAAGGCCCTCTTGGAAAGTGGTCCTGGATTTCTTGCTGTCTTGAGCAGAGTTCCACTGAACAGTTTTCAGCCTCCATGCTATGTAGCCGGAACCACTCTGGTGATCATAGAAATGTTCCTGTTGATAAAGAAAAACACATTGACTCACATCAACTGAGGAAAAACTCCAGGAAAACCCTTCAACAGGGAAAAAAATGGAGAAACTTCAGGGTGAGCAACAGAGAAGGGATTCCTCACCCAGGACTGGCAGACGTGCAATAGATGTTATATACAGACAAAAACAGTTCACAACACAGAATGTATAGGGATGCATTACTGTTTATACTCACATAGCCATTCTTGGAATCCGGGTCCTTCAATTTAGGGAACAGTGTTGTAATCCCAAGTGCGTAGAGGATCCGCACATTCACCGGAGGGACACTCCTGAAAAGAGATAGATCACTTCTCCAAAAACTGCAAATTTCATTTATGTGCACTTGGGTTATTATAGTTAACTAAAACTAAAACTAGCAGTGAAAAAATAATTTAGTAAACAGAAAATAAAAATAAAAATGACATTTTTTCCAAAAATGAGAACTAAATAAAAACTACAATAATAATACAAAAACTAAAACTAAAGTGAATGTCAGATAACATCAGCTTAGTTGTAGTTAGAGATGCTAAAGTTGCAGGAAGAAAAGGCCACAGCTCAATATGTGGAGTGAATGGAAACGTGATGAGGACTGATGGGAACATTATGGGATGCAACTAAAAGGGAAAAAGTTAATCTTCAGAGGTCTGACAGAGGCTTTCTCCCAAAACCTGAAAAACTAAAACTAAGACTGAGACCAAATAAAAACTAGTCAGTTCCTCAAAATAAAAACCAAACTAAAACTGCTTCATCACTTGTTGAACGAACTAAAACTGAACTGAAACAAAAAAGCAAATTGAATAGCTAAATAAAAATAAAAAACAATTAAAAATTTAAAACTATAATAACCTTGATGTGCACATGGGTGTGGGTGTGTTATTGCAAGTGCATTCACTTACCCATGGCTCTCCGCCATATCTGCCACAAGAATGTTTACCATCTTTCTTCTTGTAACATCACTGATGGCGCTTGTTTTCTTGTACTCTTTGAATATTTCTTTTCCACCAGGCTTTAAATACAGAGCGACTCTAACATTCTGAAACGACAATTGCATAACATTCACACTGCAGGTACAGTAGGTATTTCAGCCTGTGCCCCGGGCTGATGCAACGGTTGGTTAGGGGGTGCATGATAAATGAGAATTAGCTAACATAACAGAGCTCTGGGTCTTCAGTCCGACACATACTGAAGCTGCAGTACTAATATACTTATTGTGAAATTTTAATGTAAGGTTTGACAAACCAATACTGCCAAACTGCTATATATACTTTTGTACAATATATTTAACTTACTATTGCTATTTTGATATTTTATTATGTATAGTTTGTTCTTTATATTTTTATTCTTAAGTTGTTGTCTATCGTCAATGTGTGAAATGCTGCTGCTGCACTGTAATTTCCCAGCTTGGGATAAATATAGTATATCTATCTATCTATCTATCTATCTATCTATCTATCTATCTATCTATCTATCTATCTATCTATCTATCTATCTATCTATCTATCTATCTATCTATCTATCTATCTATCTATCTATCTATCTATCTATCTAACTCCACCTCAGCATTGATACCTAAGAAAACACACAGCCTTGCATTGTAAATGATGCAATTGACCACGAGAGGAAACGAGTTACAGCTCAATTTACCTTTTGTAGAAAACAGACTCAAATTCTTAAAAATTAAAAATGTAAGCCAAATGTAAGCCAATTTAATCCCTTACCATCACATTGTTTGAAAGACCCCAGATGACTTCAAGAGTTCATCAAATATGTCCGAATCCACTTCCACATTAGAGGAATCCTTCAGGCTCAAGGAAGCAGAACCTGGCAAATTAAATTTTGCCAGCCCTAAAACATAAGTTACTGTAGATAAGCAAGATTTGAGAGGGACAAACATGTATTAAAGAACAGAGCTGATGAAGTATAAATACACCGGAGTTAGGAAAGCTAATTTTCATCTGTAGTCTCTAGGAAAAACATTGGAAAACCCTAAATGCACAAATAAACATGACAGTCAAATTAGCCTAACAGTTACCTGCTTGCAAAAACTGGGAGTAATTGTACTTGTCCTCCGCCTGTGGTACCCTGACCCATTTGCTGACTCCTTTATACTCTACAGCAGGTGTGTCCAAACTGTTCCACAAAGGGCCGGTGTGGCTGCAGGTTTTTGTTCCAACCAACCGAAAGCACACAGTTTGACCAATCAACTCTCTGAAGACTGAGATCAGTTGATTAAATGAGTCAAGTCTGGTGTGCTGCTGTTTGGTTGGAAGGAAAACCTGCAGCCACACCGGCCCTTTGTGGAACAGTTTGGACACCCCTGCTCTACAGGAACTAGCATGTCGCTTCAAAGACAAGAATGGCATAACTTATTATTCCTAATTTCTTACATTTACACCCAGTGTTTCCCGCGCAGGCTGGGGGTGGGGGTAATTTGAACACCGTACAATTACCACGACTACCATGCAAATGACAGCGCAACATGACACTGACGGTGTCGGGGCAGCTGTGGCTCGGAGGTAGAGTGGGTCGTCCACTAATCAGATGACGGTGGTTCAAACCCCTCCTGTCCTGTCTGCATGTCGAAATGTCCTTGGGCAAGATACTGAACCCCAAATTGCTTCCGAAGGCTGCGCCATTGGTGTGTGAATGTGTATGAATGGTTAGCTCCTCAAACTGATGAGCAATTGGTGCCTTGCATAGCAGCCAATGCCATCAGTGTATGAAGGTATGGGTATGGGTATGGGTATGGGTGGGCAGGTATGGGTTACAATTCCCTGTTTTGATTATTGATTAATCACTAACAGTAAAAAAAAGAACAAAAGAATAAAATAATATGAAATAAAACTTAATTATCCAACACATTAATTCACATGGATTTTAAAATGTATCATCGTGGCAGTTGTTTATAAGAATAAGGAACAAAGGAAGAAAAACAAAAACAAAAAATAAAGAAAATAAACAAATAAACAAAAAAACAAACAAAAAAACAAAGCCAAACTAAAATATTATTTACACAATGTCATCATCAGAGTCATAGTCTGAGCAGGGGTAATGATGGGAATCAGAAATGTGAAATGTGGATTTTGATTGTCATTATTAACGTTTACATGAACACATGTAGAGGACTGGATTATCCTTTTGGTGAATACATTAGATAGCCATTTTAACACACACGGAATCAGGGTGCTGAGCAAGAAGAAAATAACTATGACTGGGATAATCATTGTTAAAAGCCATGATAACCATCCTTGGCCCCAAGACTTTAGCCAAGAGAACCATGAGTCATCTGTTACTGGTGGGGGTCGAATGGCATCTTGCATGTGTTTGATGATGTTGGTGATGTTCTCGTATTCATCAGGGACATAAAACCACTGAAATTGAGGTGGCAAATTATGATAGGCCTTTCTGCCACAAGACCACATGATTCCTGGTTGGGATCAAAGTCTTTTAAATGGGCAGGCAAATCTTGTCAGGGTATTATTAGGCCATCTGTGAGAACAATTGGTTGTTGTTGTAGCATTTACAGATATTCTAGTTTGACAACTTGACCGGCCTAGGTAAGGACCTGATGATGATGTTGAACAAACACAAGTCTCTGCATCCTGTAGAGCAGGGGTTGGCAAATAAGTTTGGACCCGGGACAATTTTTTTCCATTCCATTCCAATTCCATTGCGGGCCATGACCATGCTTTCCTACTGGAAAAAAAAGGGTTTCTATTTTTTCTATTATATTAAAAATAAACGTTATTTAACTTTAAAAATGCATTTAATTTAATTTAAAACATTAATTTGCTTCTATGTGCTGTTATTACGCCCACTGCTGCATCTCCTGGCGTCTGTCATGAAACAGGCAACCTGCCCTAGCAACCTGCCGTAACTAATGAAACATATTTGTTCACGTTGTCCGTTGCAAGAGGGACACAGGACACTTTTATTTTCCACAGGTTACAGTGCATGCACGTGCCAATTAGGGTTCCAACCTGTGTGTCAAGTAAAGAGGCTGCAAGGATATTCTGGCTGCTGTTTTGTCACGTTACTTATCAGCTACTTTTCAATAAATGTTGTGAAATCTGTGGAATTGTTGTATTTTTGACAGAAAACATGAGGTTTAAAAGATATATTTAAATATATATATATTTTAAAATAAATCAACGTCATCTAGCGGGCCAGATATAATTGATGGCGGGCCAGTTGTGGCCTGCGGGCCGCTAATTGCCGACCCCTGCTGTAGAGGAACTTCAAATGCCATGTTACTAAAGGTTGAATGGGAATCAATACAGGTAATATTGGGATGTGGAACAACTGAGACATGGTTTCTGATTTGTTAGCTGGCAATTAGCAATATCATCATTCCCAAAGGGACAGTGCACTTTCCATGATCTTCTCTGCCCCAAGATTCTTTTATGTGGCCCTGTAACACAATATTTGCCGTCAGGGGTTTCACTTGCCATTTAGCTGCTAAGGCATGACAAACCCAACAGTCGCCAGGAATCTTCAGCTCTAGGGCACATGCACTGTTGTCGCTGCATTGTCTGAGCACTTGTTGCACTGTGTCATCTTTGTGATCAGCGATGTTCAAGTTGTCGAGGTGATTGTTATAAAAATTAGGATTATACTGGGGTTCAGATGTTTTAATTCTTGTAGAGAGTATGTGTGCTTTCTGTTCTTTGCATGTCTCTCTCCCACTCCCCTTATCAGGCATGTGCTTGCTGAGGCAGGAAGGGAGAGATGATTAAAAAACAGACCAAGGACAAGAGAGACAGGTTAGGGGAGGTATCATTTTGGACAAGAAACATAATGTTCATTACTAAGCGGAAGACCAAAAAAGGAAATTGTTAGTGGGGAGATATCCGAGACAGCCCATTTTATGAAAATTGCATAAGAACCAACTGACAGAGCTCCTCAGGGAGCCTTTTCTCTGTAACCCCTTTTGTGTGTTGCACTGTTAAATGCTCCTTCTTGTACAAGAATAATAAATTCAACTTAAACTTTGATACTTTGAATCCAGTCTTCCTTATTCAAGAGTTATTCTTGAAAAAATTCTCATAACAGTGATAGTCTATCTCAGGGGTTGGTGAGGCAGTTTTAACATCTGACAGCATGTTAAGTGGGGCATTATATGGGTCTGGTGGCCCACTGACTATGACTCTTAGTTGTCTGTACATATCAGAGCTTGGATATTCAATTCCACACCAATATGACATCAGAGATGGTGATCTTGGCTCCCATGGAATTTGGAATTTTTGTTATTATGAAGCAGGGATCTCTGTTTGTAGCAAAAGTCTTATCAGTAGCGGCCACGATCAAGTGCCAATTTCGTGGGACGCAGGGGTCTTTACATAGGTGAAGTCATAGGAGTGAATTTGACCTGATCGCCAAATTTCGGGATAAACAGTACAGGTAAAGGTTGCACTTTGTGTCCTTCTGTCAGAGTGACGGTCTTGGCAGGTTTGTAGGTGTAGGGCTCTGTCAGCATGGTCCAACATGATAGGATCAGGATCAGATGGTGCATGGTGTAGTCTGGTGGAAAAAGGTTTGCATTGTTAATTCTGACGTCTAGTTGGTGTCTGTTGAATTCATGGAGTTATTCCTCGTGTCGCCCTCTCCTTGCGCTCGTTGGTCCTTGCATTGTCCATCTCCACGTCGTCCCTCCTTGTGTCGTTCAGGTTGACAGCTGAATTCCTCTGTTGGTTCAGGGACCTTCCTGCAGTGGCTGGCGTGAACCCACGTTGCTCTCTCAGTGATCTTCACAGCAGTATGCGTTGTCAGGAGCACCTGGAATGGACCTTGCCAACGTCTGGAGTATTTCCTTCTGAATTCCTTTATCACCACCCAGTCGCCAGGTTGGAAATCATGAAATGATGTGGAAGTTGGTAGTGGAAGGGCTGATGTCACCTGCTGATAGATTTGAGAGTGCTGATAGATTTAAGAGAGAATAGAAGATCCAACATCCCCCCTTTTGACACATGGTCCAATCCATGTGTCAATTTGCAGAGTGAGGAAAGAAATGTTAGGGCAGGCAAGGTTTGTTATCGGGTCTCCACCACACTGCAGCATTGCTGTAAGAGAACTGGGAATAGAGACCGGAGTTGAAACAATCAAAGGATCAAGGATGGTGGGTTTGGAGTGCAGCTCTTTTTGCAGCAGCATCAACTCTTGCGTTTCCTAGAGAGACAGAATCTGAGTTGTTAGTATGAATAGTGAGAGGGGAGTGAACCTGAGACAAGAGTTTCATGATTAGTGACCAGTTTGTGGGTCTCGGGAAAGAGATCCGTCTACAAAAACAACCAAATCAGGGTTAGTTAATGGAGTTTCTTGTAGATCCAGTCTTGGGGAGCAGACCTGTTGAAGGATAGCAACACAGTTATGTTCTTGTCCATCGTCTGGTGTTGGAAAGAGAGTGACAGGGTTGAAAACATTGCATAACAAAGGTGTGCGCACTGGAGAGTCATCACAGGGAATAATTACTCCTGCTGCTTTAAGAGACTCAAAGACTGGTGTTATGCCATCGATGGCTTCTTGTTTAAATGGATATTGAGCCTTGCAAGGTCTAAAGTCTGATTTTGGAGTAATGACAGCAGGTTTAGTCTTTGATGAGGCCAACATCATACTTACTAACAGTCCACAGTGTCTTAGGGACCTCCTGTAGGGCTGTAATAACTGTAGCTTGTTCTTCAACACAGACAAAAAAGGAAAAGACAGACAAAAAAGGAAAAGATTTAGAAGCGCTTTTAGGTACCAGCTGGATTGTTCTTTGAGTGTGCACATCAGATGGTAAACTCTTAGAGTAACACTGCAGTGTAGGTGAGAAAAAAAAATAGATCGATCAATCAGATGTTTCTTGCCAATCAGCTGCGCTGTGTTAAGTTTCCCCATTTATTCAGCCGTGTTTACTGTTTATATTACATGTGTTGTGGTTTTATAGCGACCTCTTGTGGTAGCAGCACCTCCTGTATTGTAGTTGAGGTGTATGTAGAAACCTGCCGGCTTTTCTTTAGTATGGATATTGTTTTAACTGGTGAAGCTGAGCTGGTGAGTTGCGATGTGTATAAGTGATTGCAACGTGTGTTAAACACCACACGTATGTTCATGTATGCAAGTTGTACAGTTAATAATACGTCCGTGTTATTCATGTTGTGATTTTGTTTATCTCTGTGTCGTTGCAATTGTTTACCTGGCAGATGGCACATTATTGTTCAGGTGTTAGCTAGCATTGGCATGTGAAAGAGTGAATGCTTATGCAAATAAACCTGTGGAAACAGAAAGCGGAAGTCCGAGCCTGAGTGTGACACTGTTTCACCAGTTCAAAACACCCTTTACGGTGGGAGTTATTAAGTTAAGGTAGTTAATTTAATAAAACCGTACATGCGCACTGACATGATTTTATAGAGAGCCCAAATCTTCTCAATTATTTGGTGTGTGTTTTGCAAGTGTGCTGTGTGGGACCGAATGATCTATGGTGTAGGACATTGAGCTGGTGTGAGAGAGACTGATATAGCACATTTATGTTGTGTCCAATAAATGTGTGTCAGTGTGAGTTTATCAAATCTCTCTCTCAACCAAGCTTCCTCATATGACACCTTCTGGGGTTGAGATCAGACAAAGGCCTAATTTGCACATCAAGTCCCTGCCAATCAGGTTAATGGGACAGACTTTTGAGAGCAAGAATGGATGTTTGAAGTTTGTATCTGGCCCATCCGCACATTTGAGTGGGACAGTAATGTTCTCTCTAATTGTTTGACCTGATGAACCAACAGAGTGCACATAATCTCCACTCATTGTTGGTTTTGTAGTGAGTTCTAAAGCTTTTATCACAGAATGTGAGGCTTCTGCAATGGTCAATGTATGTTGTGGAAACTTCTTGAAATGATCAGATGTGTACTGAACATATGTTAAAGCAATTGCATATCAATTGTCTGAATTCTAATCTGCTCACTATGTGTGTGTGAGTGTGGTGGAGTACCTTCTTCCGATCTCACAAGTTGGTTTGGCTTGTCAGCAGGAGTCCATCCCTCTCCGACAACCCTTAACCATTCTCAGTCCGACTTGTCCACCAGGGTCGATGAGGTAATTGTGACATTTGTGTTTCCAATGTCCATGTTGACCACAGAGGAAACAGACATCATTTGGAGGTTTTCTTTCCCAGTACTTGTGTCGGCCACGTCCTCTTCCTCTATGTTCATGATCTGGTTGTCCATGTTCTCAGACTGTGTTATACATGGTTATTGCTGCCATGTCAAGTTCTTTCTGTTGTCTCTTCTTTTTTCTTTTCTTCAAGAGTATTTGGTCATGGACAGGCATGGAGTGTCCGTGAAGTTCGGAAAGGTGTGCATTATGATGTTGTGGGGTTGGGCAGATTTTGTGAGGCTGCTGTGATGTCAGCAGAAGTCCATGGATGGAAAACCAACATTGCACCTTCTGGTCCAGATACTTCAACCATGGGTATGTTGAAGACTACATTTTGATTGGGATGACGCAGTCTATGTGTACCCCTCTTGGAGAAGAGGGGTTGGTTGTAGGGTTCTGTGGTGGAACGGACACATCAAGGGCACAATGAGCTGCTCCTGAACTTGTTTTTTGTTGTAGCATGGTGGAGTTTGTTTCACATCTTGCTGGGTGTTACAGAGTTGTATGGTGGTGGAGCTGAAGGATGAATAGGTGGGTTGCCATCAAGGTCTGGACTCCAGCTTCAAAGCCGTCAACTGTGGAAACAAAGTAAAAATCTGCGAGTCTGGTGTTCTTTGTGTGTGTGAAATTTACATTTCATTGGCTTCAACTTTTTTTTTACATGGAAAAGGTAGTTGTTTTGTGTCTCTACTTCCCCTTTCCACATCTGAAAACATTCTTTTTGACCTTCTGTATTTTCAAATTTTCCTTACAGAAACCTTATTTTTCCTTCTCATTTCTTGTTCTTTTTCCTTCAGTTGTTCTTCTAATATTGAAAATTGATGGCATCAACTTCTTTGGGACTCCAGCTTCACAGACCTCCAACAACACACAGCAACAGAAATTGGGTTTTCAAAAGGGCCCCATACCTCTTTTAATTTGGATTTTCAGCCGCTGGTGTGTTCTTGGTCTGCAAAGAGGAGTTTCCGTGGAAGTATGTTCCATCCACCCGGGTCACGAATATGTTTTTAAACTGAGGGATCCCCCTATTGGGAATCCAATCTCAGCTGTCCAGAGATTTAAATATTTTAAACTTTTATCCCCATATTTCCTTCTCATAACATCCACAATCGGCCCCTCCGGAAGTCCGAACTCGACAGAGCTTTTACCCATTCCAAATGGAGGTTGTGCACAACTATTACGATACAGATGTCTCTGTAAAGGATCACTTCATTTAAGGCTACAAGTGATTAAGAACCAGTCGCTTCATTTATGCTACAAGCTAATAAAAGCAAATCACTTTGTCTGTGCTACAAGTGAAGGAAAAGCAAATCACTTCGTTTAAGGCTACAAGTGATTTTAAAAAAACGGTCGCTTCGTTTATGCTACAAGCGAAAAAAGCAAATCACTTAGTTTAAGGCTACAGGTGATTAAGAAACAGGTTGCTTTGTTTTATGCTACAAGCGAATAAAAGCAAATCATTTTGTCTGTGCTACAAGTGAAGGAAAAAGCAAATCACTTCATTTAAGGCTACAAGTGATTTAAAAAAAACGGTCGCTTCGTTCAGGCTGCAAGCACAAAAAGCAGATAGATTGTGGATATACACCTCTGACACCAAATTGTTGTGGAAATTTCTCTGCTGCCTGTGAAGAATGAAATAGAGACTTCTGCCAGCCGACAAGGACCAGGAGTTACTGGAGTTGTGCGCAGAGCTGCGGCCCGGCCCTAGAGTGCAACACGGTGAAGAGCCAGGAGTTGTCTGTGTCCACACAGATGGTGACCACGCTAGGGTTCCTGGCAACAGGGGCATTCCAGCGGGAGCTGGCTGATCGGTCAGAAGTGTGCCAGTCAACCCTGAGCCGAGCCATGCCAGCTGTGTGGGACGGAATCATCCGAATGTCATCCAGGTACATCAAATGAATGCTGTTGAACAGGCCAACATTAAAGTGCAATTTGCAACGTGAGCCGGTTTCCCTAATGTAATCGGAGCTATTGACTGCACACACATTGCTATAAAAGCGCCATCACAGGATGAATTCGTTTATGTTAATAGGAAACATTTTCATTCCATCAATGTTCAAATCATATGTGATGCGCAAATGCAGCTTACTGACATCGTGGCAAGGTGGCCTGGTTCAACGCATGACTCATTCATTATGACTAACAGCATGGTTGGGAACAGGCTGGAGGCTGGCAAGGTGCGCGGTGGGTAGCTTCTATTTGAGTAAATAGTTTATTCGTTTAATTGTCCCGTATGTAAACCAGCGCAATGCACATTTGGGCATGTGCGCATTCAAATATCATGTTTTTGGTTTTCTTTATTTTCTGCTGGTGAAATTAGAGCTGCAGAGCTTTCTAACAAGCCCCTGATTGTCTCCCTGTGTTCAGTATTCTTGTCAGTAAAAGCAGCCGTAAAGTTGGAAATGTCAGCCGCGGCGCCACACCTCCCTGAGGTCCCTGGTATCTTATGTTAAGAAGGGGGAGGTTGTGCGTCTCTAGTGGTTGAAACAAAGAAATTGAATTTACTATAACAGTACACATGCAGCAGCCTTCTGAATCAGCTGCAAAGTCCCAAGAGGCTTATTGGAGCAGCCTCATAACAAAGAGTTACAGTAGTCCTCTATCTGTTTTATTTATGTTTAAAGGTTTTTTTTGGCCTTTTTGAGCTCCACTTGACAGAGACAGCCTGAAGAGCGACAGGAAACGTGGGGAGAGAGCGAGATGGGGAACAACACGCAGGAAAGAGCCACGGGTCGGACTCGAACCCTGGGCCACCATGGCAAGGACCGAGCCCCTGCACATGGGGTGGATGCTCCACCAACCGAGCTAAACGACACCCTGTTTTATTTATGTTTTATACTATGTTTTTCTACATAGTACATATTTGTTTTGTACTCCTGCACTGAGTATCTTTATTACTGAGCAATTAAATTTTGTTATGCATTGCATAATGACAAATAAAGATATTCTATTCTATTCCAGTCTAGAAGTAACAAATGCGTGGACTAGTTTTGTCTGAATTTAACATCATCCACATTTAACATCATCCAATTTTTTATGTCCTTAAGGCAGTTTGAAGTGTAGTTAACTGATTGGTTTCATCAGGCTTGATCGATAAAATATAATTGGGTGTCATTGGCATAACGATGAAAGTTAATGGAGTGATTCCCAATAATGTTCCCTAAAGGAATATACAGTGCCGTGAAAAAGTATTTGCCCCCCTTCCTGATTTCTTACTTTTTTGCATATTTATCACACTTAAATGTTTAAAATCATCAAATAAATGTTAATAGACAAAGACAAAGATAACTCAAGTAAATATAAAATGTTTTCAAATGATGATTTCATTTATTAAGAGAAAAAAAGCTATCCAAACCTACCTGGACCTGTGTGAAAAAGTAATGCCCCACTTGTTAAATCATGAACTAACTGTGATGAAACAATTTTTTTTTTTCCAATTACACTGTCCACACCCAGGCCTGATCACTGCCAGACCTGTTGAATCCAGAAATCACTTCAATAGAACCTGTTTGAGTGAAGTGAAGTAGGCTGAGAGATCTCAAACAGCAACACATCATGCCGTGATTTCAAGAAGTTCAACAAAACTTCAAAAAAGCACTGTTCTAAGATTTCTGCATTTGGCTCTCATCATGGTTCGCTGGAGTCCCAAAGCTTTAGAAATGGCTCTGTAACTCTTTCCAGACTGACAGTTGTCAATGATTTTGTTTTTTCATCTTTTGTTGAACTTCTTGAGATCACGGCGTGATGTGTCACTGTTTGAGATCTGAGCGTGAGGATGATCAAATCAAATCAAATCAAATCACATTTTATTTGTATAGCCCAAAGTCACAAAATACATTTGCCTCTGAGGGCTTTACAATCTGTACAGGGAGTGACACCCTCTGTCCTTAGACCCTCGGTTCGAGTGAGGAAAAACTTGCCCACAAAAAACCCTTTTAACAGGGAAAAAAGGTGGAAGAAACCTCAGGAAGAGCCACAGAGGAGGGATCCCTCTCCCAGGACGGACAGACGTGCAATAGATGTCACATGTACAGAACAAATCAACACAAACATATTGTACAATTACAATGAATGATAAAATGACAATGACTTACAGTGAATGATAAAATGACCACAGTAGCAGATATGGTAGCAATAATGACAGTAATAATATGTGTAGTGGACGATGCGCAAGGATCACAGCAGCAGCCACGATCCACGAGAACCTGCTGGACGACAGAGCACAGAAACTCCGGGGAAGTTTGTTTAGTAGCATGCATTAATGAGACATGTATGTCCACTGATGGTGAGAGAGAGAGGGGGGAGTCCCCCGGCAGTCTAGTCCTATGGCAGCATAACTAAGGGGTGACCTGAGCCAGCCCTAACTATAAGCTTTATCAAAAAGGAAAGTCTTAAGTCTACTCTTAAAAGTGTTGACCGTGTCTGCCTCCCAATGAACCCAGAATGATAGTTTGTTCCACAGAAGAGGAGCCTGATAGCTGAAAGCTCTGGCTCCCAATCTACTTTTAGAGACTATAGGAACCACAAGGAACCCAGCATCCTGAGAGTGCAGTGTTCTAGAGGGGTAGTAGGGTACTATGAGCTCTTTCAGATATGATGGTGCCTGACCATGAAGAGCTTTGTAAGTAAGGAGAAGAATTTTAAATTCTATTCTAGATTTGATAGGTAGCCAATGCAAGGAAGCCAAAATGGGAGAGATGTGATCTCTGATCTTGGTTCCTGTCAGAACACGTGCAGCAGCATTCTGAATTAACTGCAAAGTCCTAAGAGACTTATTGGAGCAACCTGATAGCAAAGAGTTACAATAGTCCAGCCTAGAAGTAACAAATGCGTGGACTAGTTTTTCTGCATCCACTTGAGATACAATGCGTCTGATTTTGGCGATGTTACGTAAGTGGAAGAATGCAGTCCTCAAAATTTGTTTTATGTGGACATTAAAGGACAAATCCTGATCAAAAACAACTCCAAGATTCTTTAAGGTGGAGCTGGAGGCCAGGGTGATCCCGTCTAGAGTAACTAAGTCTCTAGAGAGAGTTTCTGAGGTGTTTGGGTCCAATTGCAAGAACTTCAGTTTTGTCTGAATTTAACATTAGAAAATTGTAGGTCATCCAACTTTTTATATCCTTAAGGCATGCTTGGAGTTTAGTTAATTGATTTGTTTCATCAGGCTTGATCGATAAATATAATTGGGTGTCGTCAGCATAACAATGAAAATTGATTTGAGTGATTCCTAATAATGTTCCCTAAAGGAAGCATATATAAACTAAATAGAAGTGGTCCTAGTACAGAACCTTGTGGGACTCCGTGACAAACTTTGGTATGCATGGAGAATTTATCATTGACGTGAACAAACTGAGATCGATCTAAGAAATACGACTTAAACCAGCTTAGGGCGGTTCCTTTGATGCCAATTTGATGTTCCAGTCTCTGTAAGAGAATTTGATGGTCAATGGTGTCAAATGTGGCACTAAGATCTAACAGTACAAGTACAGAGATGAGTCCTTTGTCTGATGCCATTAGGAGGTCATTTGTCACTTTGACTAATGCGGTCTCTGTGCTATGATGCACTCTAAATCCTGACTGAAAATCCTCAAATAGACTATTGTTATGGAGAAAGTCACACAGCTGATTAGCTACAGCTTTCTCAAGTATCTTAGAGAGAAAGGGAAGGTTTGATATCGGTCTGTAGTTGGCTAAGACCTCTGGGTCTAGAGAGGGCTTTTTAAGAAGAGGTTTAATTACAGCTACCTTAAAGGACTGTGGTACATATCCTGATAATAAAGACAGATTAATCATATCCAATAAAGAAGGACTAACTAGAGGTAAAACATCCTTGAGCAGCCTGGTTGGGATGGGGTCTAAGAGACAGGTTGATGGCTTAGATGCAGAAATTATTGAAGTTATTTGATGAAGGTCGATGGGAGAAAAAGAGTTATCATTAAAGAAGCTCATGAAGTCATTACTACTTAGACCTAAAGGTCTAATGGTTCAATAGAGCTGTGATTCTCTGTTAGCCTGGCTACAGTGCTGAAGAGAAACCTGGGGTTGTTCTTATTCTCCTCTATTAATGAAGAGTAATAGGCTGCTCTGGCATTACGGAGAGCCTTCCTGTATGTTTTGAGATTATCTTGCCAGACTAGACGAGATTCTTCCAGTTTAGTGGCACGCCATTTGCGTTCAGATTTACACGTCTCTGCTATACCATGGTGCTAACCTCCTTTGTTTAATTGTCTTCTTTTTCAGAGGTGCAATAGAGTCTAGAGTTGTCCGTAAAGAGCCTGTAGTACTATCAACAAGATGATCTATTTGTGAGGGGTTAAAGGAAGCAGACAGGTCCTCTGTTACATTGAGACATGGCATTGAATTCAATGCTGAAGGAATCACTTCCTTAAATTTGGCTACAGCACTATCAGATAAACATCTGCTGCAAGAGTTTCTGCAAAAAGGCTTATAGTCCAGTAATATGAACTCAAAGGTTATTAAAAAATGGTCAGACAGAAGAGGATTCTGTGGAAAGACTAATAGATGAACAATTTCGATGCCATATGAGAGAACAAGATCAAGAGTGTGGTTCAGACAATGAGTCGGTTTATTTACAGTCTGACAGAAGCCAATTGAATCTAATAGAGAGATACACGCAGTACTAAGACTATCATTGTGGTTGTCCACATGACTATTAAAATCACCTACAATAATTATCTGTTTTAAGGGTCAAGCCTGATGCAAATTCTGCAAATTCGGATAAAAATGGACCTGGAGCTCGATATACTGTAACAAATAAAATTGGCTGCAATGTTTTCCAGGTTGGGTGAGTGAGGCTAAGAACAAGACTTTCAAATGAATTCTAATTTAGTTTAGGTTTAGGATTTATTAATAGACTTGAGTCAAATATGGCTCCAACTCCACCACCTTGACTGGTTCTTCGAGGAATATGAGTATTACAATGACTGGGAGGAGTGGATTCATTTAAGCTAACATATTCATCGTCCTGCAGCCAGGTTTCAGTAAGACAAAACAAATCAATATCATAATCAGATATTAATTCATTGACTAAGACAGCTTTAGATGACAAGGACCTGATATTCAGGAGTTTATCAGAAGTTTTTATGATGAACTCCTCTCCCTTTATTAAGTTTTTATGATGATGCCAGCGATGGGGAAGACCCTGGGCCGGGGAACAGTCAAGCCAGCTGGCAGGTTGAGCAACCACCACCACCGCGGAGGTCACCACACAGGCACAGGGACCCAAAGCTGGCACCACTTGCTCCTGAGGATGACATCGAGCATTGAGAACTGTATGTGCGTCTGAAGGACCTTTTCAGCAGATGGGTCAGACTGGAAACCTCCACAGTGAAAGACATTTGTGAGATGCTGATTTTCTGCAGTTTCTGAGGATGGTGAGCCCAGACCTGGAGGTCTGAATCCATGAATGGGACCCAAAGATGGCAGAGGAAGCCGTCCGGCTCGCAGAAAGAAGTCTTCATGTCAGCCAGAACTGGAAGCAGATGAGGCACCTTCGGCCGTGATGACCACTTCACCAGACGTAGTAAGTCCGATGGGGGTGAGAGGGATGGTCAAGCTCAGGTTAGACCTCAGTCTAGTATCAGGCAGTACCCTCCCAGTAGACCAAGCGAGCAGTCATTTTCTGACTCCAGACAGGATACCTGCTGTTATCTGTGTAACAAAATAGGTCACACCCAATACACATGCCCTGCCACCAGACAGAGTAAACCCTCACTCTTGTGTACAGTCCCCAGACCCACCCGCCCAGCCCAGTTCTGAATGAGGTGCACGCAGTGTCGGTCTTGGTGAATGGCCAGCGTGAGGAGGCCCTCTTAGACTCTGGTAGTGTCAAGTCTGTTGTGCTATCCAGCATCATCCCTAGGGAGCTGTGGAGTGAATCTACTTCTAAGATAGGCTGTGTTCATGGGGATAAGAAAGTGTATCCCACAGCGGAGGTGTATCTTACTGTAGGTGGTCAGACTTATCTCCTGCCAGTAGCTTTGGTGCCTAGGTTGCCATACCCAGTGATCCTGGGGAATGATGTCAAGAGATAACAACCAGGGTACCTGTGAGGGTCAGATAAAGGACATTGTTGAGGCACCATTTCTGGAGGCTGAGCAGCGACCACAACAGCTACACTCACAGCCAGCAGCTAGTTCACTGAACATGGTCACAACTATGGCTCAGAGGAAAAGGAACACTCTTCAGAAGTTACCTCCTGTAGTTACCTACAAACAGGTGAAATCCTTCTGTGAATCATGTGAAACCTGTCAGCTAACATCACCTAGGGGAGTAGCACGTGCCCAGCTTCAGCCATTACCCTTCATTGACACACCATTTGACAGGATAGTCATGGATATTGTGGGGCCGCTCGAGAGAAGTTCCTCAGGCAATCGGTACATCTTGGTAATCTGTGATTATGCCACCCAATATCCAGAAGCCTTTCCCTCAGATCAGTTAAGGCCAGACAGGTTGCAAATTGTTTGTTCCAGCTGTTTTCGAGGGTAGGCATACCTAGGGTGGTCCTTACAGATTGTGGTACAAACTTCCTGTCCAAACTGCTACAGTTTATCAGTTGTTAGGGGTTAAGGGTATTAAAACCATTCCATACCACCCCCAGACAGACGGTCTGGTTTAGAGATTCAACCAAACTCTCTAGAACATGCTACGAAAGTTTGGGAAAGTTTGGGTGCCAGCAACATTCCAGTGACTGATGGACCAAGCGCTGAGGGACGTGCCAGCATTTGCGTAGCTGGACGACATGGTGATCCACAGCCAGACCTGGGAGAAACATTTGGATCACCTCCAACAAGTACTCCGCACTCCACGCATATCCTGTACCCACCACCAAAAAGAAGGTGTGGGCCTTTGTTGTACCATCCCACCAGCCCCACAAATTTATCCCACACTTTTCTGAAAGGGCAGCCGTCCTCATAGACCTCACTAAGGCCTCCACACCGAATAAAGTCAGATGGATCAAGGACTGTAACAGAGCATTCACTGATCTGAAAAATGCCATCACGAAGGACTCCACAGCCCAGACTTTTCAAAACCATTCATACTGCAGACGAGGCCTCTGGGGCTGGCCTCAGAGTAGTGTTGCTGCAGGAGACAGGAGGAGAAAGACGGCCACTGCTCTTTCTTAGTCGCAAGCTCCTGGACCGGGAGACAAGGTACTCCATGGTGGAAAAGGAGTGGAACTTGCTGGAACGCCACTTCTGTCTTGAAATGGATCATCGGGCTTTGCAGTGGCTGAATAGAATGAAGGACACCAATACACGCCTCACAGGGTGGCACGTGTCCCTGCAGCCCTACAACTTTGCAGTACAGTACCAGGCAGGGAAGGCCAACCTGGTGGCAGACTGTCTCTCAAGAGTCCATGAGGACTGAGTACTCCTCCTCATAGTCCACTCATTATCAGCCTGCACCCACAAACACACAGACACGGACTAAGGTACACGAGGATGATGACTGTTGCATACGAACTATGAAAAGGTTATGCTAATTGAGTAAACAAAAGTAACAATGCAAACGCAAACTTACCAAAACCTGCTGATCTGTCCTCCAGCGGGGTGTCATGGCAAAAGAGATCCCAGGGGACGTGACCCCTTAAGTATAGTTCCGCAAGGACAACAGTAAGCAGGAAGTGGGAGCAGGGGAGTTTGCTTGATTATGTAAATATGTTTATTCATGAATATGTATTTTTTGGGTGTTTACTGATGGTATATGGGTTTGTAAATAGGTGTTTATATTGCATATGGATTTATGTAAATATTTATGGTTTATTATTATTTACATAAATATTTATGGGTTATTATTATTTATGTAAATATCCAAAAACACCTATCAATGGTTTAACCTAATTAGTCATGTGACTAAAAGGAAAGATTTAAAGGTTTATGAGGGAGAAGAATGGTTTGTTCGGGTTGAGAGTTGTGGAGTATTGGTATGAGATTGCAGAGTGTTGGATATTGGATTGCGATTATTATTGAAAAGTGTTTGGTTTTTGTATGTGTGTTAATAAACACACGTTCATCGCCACCTGAAGGGTCATTTTCTTGTTATTTTGCCTCCGGGCTGCTCGGGCAAGTTGACAGGACCTCACCATGTGTGTGAGCAAAGAAAGGCCTACATGTAATAACAATAGCCTGAAGAAAGAAGCTGTGTCAAAACCCCATCAACTTCACACCTAAGTGTGAAATCTGGTTTGAATCTAGATACTGGTTTCTCACACAATGTGTGTGTGTGTGTGTGTGTGTATACGTATATATATATATATGTATATATATACGTGTGTATATTTATATATGTATATATATATAGCAGGGAAGAAGCTGGTCCTGAACCTGCTGGTTCTGGAACGGAGGGACCTGTAGCACCACCTGGAGGGGAGGAGGGTAAACAGTTAGTGGCCTGGGTGAGAGCTGTCTCTGGCAATGCTGCACGTCCTCTGCAGACACTGCTTGCTCTGAACAGCCTCATGCCTCATGGTGGGGAATGGTGAGCCGGTGATGCACTTTTATCACCCTCTGCAGCACTTTCTGGTCCGAGATGGAGCAGTTTCTATACCAGACTGTGATGCAGTTGCTAAGGATGCTCTCAATGGTGCAATGGTAGAAGTTCACCAGGATCTGAGGAGACAGGTGGGCCTTCTTTAGTCTCCTCGAGAAGAAGAGAAGAGAGGGCTCAGCACAAAGCCCTCACATAGGTGATGTTGTTGTCCAGGTGGGAGAGGGTGGAGTGTATTTGTAGCCCTCAGCCATGTTGGTGTAAACATGGTCCAGGGTCTTGTCTCCTCTGGTGGGCCGGGAGACATGCTGATGGAATTTGGGGAGTACAGTCTTCGGGCTGGTGTGATTGAAATGACCAGAAACAATAAAGGCTGCCTCAAGATTATTTGTTGTTTGTTAAATGCAGCATGCCTTTCTTTCATGGCATGTTAAGCCATATGCCATATGCCATATGCTGCAGTCACAACAGTAGATGCAGACTCTCTGGGCAGATAGAAAGGTAAACGGACTGTACCTGGCGTAACTATACTTAACCATGAGAAACTCTAGTTTAGCAGAGCAAGCTTTGTTCACATTGCACACACCTCCACACACACATTGCCCCATTAGTTCAGTTGCGCTATCATCACAAGTGAAC
Organism: Miichthys miiuy; assembly: GCA_036365135.1. Lineage (NCBI taxonomy): Eukaryota > Metazoa > Chordata > Actinopteri > Sciaenidae > Miichthys > Miichthys miiuy. Next base: position 29,670,967 of record CM071602.1, read on the forward strand.
AGACTTGAAACAAAAAGGCAGATCACTATTAATTTGCAGAATCTGGAGAGACGCTGAGCCTTGCGTTGTGTCTATCTGTCATCATCCAATAATATAATAATAATAATAATAACGTGGCGAAAACGAGACGAGATGCAACGTAAATGCTGATCATGTGACGATATCTATAATTAAATATATAATGCAATATTGTTGACGAATAAAAACAGGACTAAATGTGGTTTACAAAATAAAAACTGCTAAAATGTCTCTTCAATTTCGTTGACTAAAACAAGACGAGACGTAGAAATGTCTCTTTTTTGTTTGATTAGAAATGTTATAACGTTATTTCGTCTCGTTGTTATTATTATTTTGCAGTATTTCTGTTTCCTGTGTCTCACTTCAGGGGCTGCATCAGGTCATACTACGCAGTCGCAGGCGACGTCACTTTCTCAATCCCCAGTTTAGAACGACAGACAACTGACACAGAGAAAGGGACCAATGGCCGGCCAGTCGGGGTTCGTCATTGGGAGAAAAAGAAGAAACGACATTTGGACACACTTTCATTACATAGAAGTGGAAAAGAAAACGGAAATGGATGAATGAATGTATAATTTTTTTTCTGGAATTGTCATGTGATGCTATTTTATTTATTTATTTAATTTAAATTTATGTGTGTGTGTGTACTTCTAACATGTTTGGTTGGTAAAACAAATATGTTGTAAATTCAAATTAGAGCGTCTTCCGTGTCTGGAATAGATGTATTCTTGAGTCTATAAGGTAACAATAATATAATAATCTAAAACTAATATATAAATATATATATATAATATATAATCTAAAACTAGATGAAAATAGTCACGGATAATTCTGACTAAAATAAAACTAAAATGCTCAGACTTTTAGTCGACTGAAACTTGACTAGACTAAAAAGAGTATGAACGTGACTAAAACTAATAAAAACTAAAATGACAGCTTGACACAAAGACTAGACTAAGACTAAAATTAAAACAGCCCGGCAAAAACAACCGTAACCCCACTGGCTCCGTCACGGTCCGGTTCAGAAGTGTCCCAGAAGCGGCCCTCCGCTTGGCTCCACATTACATACACGGCTATTCTATTTTTGACGGACGCTGTGAGCAGCCCGTGTCAATTTACACAGAGCACCTCGAGCTGGGGGAAGCCAGTCACAGAAACAGGGAAGCCAATGGATTTTCAAAATAAAATACTTATGCAAACTGCTGCTTGTAAAAACAGACAAAAGCTAAACTAATTAATTACATAGCATATTTACACATATAGAAGCATATAAACCAAGGAAAATGCCCAAATATGAGCAAGTAAACAAAGTGTGGCGGGTTAAACGTTCCGCTTCTGAAACGCTCCATTGCATGCAGGATGGACCAAAACAGAGTCTGGTGTAGCCCCATCATGCTTGTGGTCAAGAAGGATGTGTCTGTTCGATTCTGTGTGGACTATCGCAAGGTGAATGATGTGTCACAGTTTGATGCCTATGTGAAGCCCGGGTCAATGACTCCTGGATCTTGTTGTCTCCAGAGTCTAAGCAAAAACGGCCTTCTCCACTCCATACAGTTTGTCCCAATTGTTACACTTCCATTCATGTTGTTCGGGGCCCTAGCCACCTTTCAGTGCCTCATGGACCAGGTGCTGCCTGTGCATGCTGCATATACTGCTGCCTACTCGGATGTCCTTACCGTCCACAGTAATAGCTTGCAGTGCTCGAGTCGCTGAAGCAGGCAGGGCTCACTGCCAACCCAAAGAAGTGTGCAGTTGAACAGAGGGTGGTACAAAACATGGTACCACTGGATATCCTTTGGTACCACCTCAGGTATATGAGACAGCAGCAAAAGAGGGTGCTTCAGTTACAGTCCAGTGGAAGGAGCAGTGTAGGCTAGCGCTTGAGAGGGTAAAGCAGACCCTCTGTGGGGAGCCTCTTCTCTACAAACCTAACTTCTCTAACCCTTTTATCCTACAGATTGATGCATCAGACAGAGGGCTGGTGACTGTTCTGTCCCAGCAGATACAGGGTCTCGACCACCTGGTGCCGGAAGCTACCTGAGAGGGAGCCATGGTATCACAGAGAAGATCAGAGAGTGCTTGGCTATCTGTTAGGTGGTTGATGCTCTGCAGTATTACCTGATGGAGTGCTCATGCACCCTGTTTGGACCATGCTCCCCTCCAGTGGCTCCAGTCCATGAAGCATACAAACACCCGGAGACCCAGTGGTATCTGGTTTTGCCGGTGGTATCTGGTTTTTGCTGCTGGATTTTTTCACCTCCACTGAGAGCTGTGTGTAGATCAGATCACTGTATTTGTCTGAGGGTGATAATAAAAATAATAACTGATTCAACTTTCTCAAAATCTATTCTTAAAATATCAGATTTTTTTCCCTTGATTAAGCCCACATATTCTTTGACCTTCAGTAACTTCATATTGTTACTAGCACTGGGTAGTTAATTTGGCTAATGTCATCTGAGTTCAGCATCCTACCATTTTGTTTGTGGCATTACCAGTAACTTATTCTGCTTTTCTAGCCTCACTCACAAAAATTAGGATCTTCACAGATAGTAATCATTTTTAAAGGTAATTAATTCTGTACTATAGCTGTTCTAAGAATTTTACAAATAACAGTGTTTCTGATACATAACTGTTGGGCAATATCTGTGTTAAATATATTGACTTATATATAATGTTGGATATAAGGATTACTTGGTAGTCTTTCATAAGGGATTGATGACTGATGTGATGCAACTCTGACAAATACCTTATGCTGGCAGAGAAAAAAGAAAAACTCATAATTCTGGATCTAGAAAAGTGATCCATTTTCTGTAATAGCACTTCAGCTCCTCTCAGTGTCAGTGTTGTTCCAGGCAGTCCCCAATATATCTGCATTCACCCTCCAAAACACAGACTGTGCTAAAGCAGTAAAGTTCTAGTTAGTTTATTTTTTAGATCTGTCCATATATCTAGCCTTCTATAGAGGTAATACTCTCACTTTTTATTCACTATTTATTTATGCTGTACAATTATTTATTTAATAGAATTATTGTCAATTATCCGTAATTATCTGTAACCGCTTATCCTCATCAGGGTCACAGTCGGGCTGGAGCCTTTCCCATCTGATTTTGGGTGAGAGGTGGACAAGTCACCAGTTCATCATAGGGCACATAGAAACAAACAACCATTCACACTCACATTCACACCTACGGACAATTTAGAGTCACCAATTAACCTGTTAAGAATCAAGAATTTTGTTTGACATTTCTGCCTCTTAAAGAAGTTTTTCCTTGCCACAATCAAGCCTTGCTTGCTCATGGTGGAAATTGCTGTCTGTTGAGTGTCTGTAAATAATATTATATAATTTTACAATCTAGACCTGCTCTATATGGTGCTATATAAATAAAACTAATTTGAAAAATTGAATTCAAAATCTTCATAATGAATAACACATTTACAAACAGATTATTGATTAACAGCCTGAGATATCTTAAGAACAATAAGTACCATTTCAACAATATATTGAATTCATGTCTATATTTACACATTCTGCCTGTCCGTGGTCAGTGCTTGGGTATTACAATTTACAAATCAATGTGTGATTAATGATACATGTCACATGTATTTTTGAGCTGTAGTATGTTACTTCTTTCTTTGTCCAGCGGACACCTCATAAATAACTTCAATGACTTGGCTGCAGTTTTTGCAAAGTCATTAACAAAGGTTTAAAAAAAGATTTGCCTGTCATGCAACACTGCAGGCACATCAACTGAATATAATAATAATAGATACACAACACAAAAATATCTCACAACATTGGCCTTCAGTCTGTACCAAATTAACTCTAATTAATTAGCCCTGGATGTGTTTCTGGTGTCCCCAATGTTAATCCTCACCCACACACTCACTCCCCCACTACCCATTAGTTCTCATTATGTCTCTCACATACACATACACAGACACACACACACACATGCACTCACAGCTGGACATAACCTCAGGCTCCATTATTGTCCATGTGTGTGTCTGTGTGTAGGTGTGTATGTGACAGTGTTATAGCTATGCATATGTGTGTGTGTCCACCTTTTACCAGGTTTTATGCATGTTCCCAGACCTGCTGATCAAAAACATGCAGCAATGGACTGGTCGGTCTGGTGGTCTGCCCAGACCCAGGTGGTCTCATGATTTACAGCAAGTGTGTGTGTGTGTTCTGGGGGGTGTTGTTACCAGAGTTGTTGGATAATTTGTTTCTTTTCAATAGTCTCATTTCTAGATCAAGTGTGCTGAATGGGTGTCATAGACACATGGGTGATCACGTCTCCTTTCATTTCAAGTTAAAATGAGCGAATCACCTGGAGCGGTGTTATTTCCACACAGTGAGATTAAGTCCAGCACTGTTTGCGGATCTCAAGCAGACAGATGAAATAAAGCCAGGTATAACCCTGTGCAGCACTGATCTACCCGCTAGAGGCAAACAGGAACCGTCTGCTGTTCTCAAATCCAGGATAAAGACTTCAGGTGACTGAAGTTTTGCCATCAGCACCCACGGGTCTTCAGAAAGAGTCAGTGGTCTCCTTTTGAATTGCCCCACAAAGTGAATTAAAAGTAGAGGAAAAAAAACAACATTAAAATAAAGCAATAAAAACAACATCCTGAAAGAAATTAGATTAGATTAGATTTTAAGGACCACTGTTAGTCTTTAGACTGTCCAAGACTTCTGTTTTAAATAATTAAGTCACTAACGTCCATGAAGTCACAGTTTCATGATAATGAATGCTCCGTACATCAGTTGGTACAAAAAAGCAGTGAGTTCAGGAAGCACATGTTGTAAACATAAAAAAAACAGGTACATAAAAAGATTAGATGAGCTTTTGAACAATCTCCTTATAAATAAAAGGTATAATTACAAAAGACATTATGAATATTGTGATTAATATATGTGCCCAATGATAAACCTGGATCTTGTGAATATGTCTAAGACACAATCCATACATTAAAAGGTCACTGGTTAATTACTTACCAGTGACCATTACTTACTACTTGACCTGGTTCTTTGTTTGTTTTGTTTTTTAGTGCAGTCTTATAAAATAGAATAAAATGTAAAATATGATAATGTTTTTGTCATGTAGTAATGTTAAAAGTCCTACTACAGTAGCATACAATAATTAAATGTATTGTACTTTTTCCATTACATTTTGTGAAAGCAATGTAAATCAATACAACATTAAAAAGAACTTTTTTTTTTTGTTGCCACACTAACACATAATTTGTGCCACTGAAACTGAAAGATTTTTTTCTTTTTCAATTTATTTTAAAAATGTAAAAATGATCGTTTGAGGTAAAAACATATTAGCTACTCTATTTGAAAGTCCTGGATCTGACTTTTAGCGAGGCAGTGGTAGGGAAAGGGCCACCCAGGATTAAGAGGTGTGAGACCTGCCAACATCGCAACTAATGACCAATAAATTGCCAGTGCAACTGACCTACTCACACTGCAGTAAATCAAAAGAGAATAAAAGAGAGACATGGGAGGAGAGAAGAGTGGGTCTAAGGTGGTAATGTATTCATGTTATGGCTCTTTTCAAAGATTGTTTCATATTAGAAATACATCCTTACAGAATCTACATTTGCAATTATGTCAAAATTAAAGAACAGGTTTTTGAAGTGTGTCCCATCACCACAAGTGCTCAGGTGTCTTCAGCTGCAGTAGTTCTGGTAGATGAACTCTGACTGTATCATCAAAACAAGTCAAGTAAGGCAAGGCAAGTCAGTCCTTCAAGAAAAAAAGCCTGTAATAATCCGCCAAACAAAACAAATCAATTGCTTTTATTGTTTTGTTTTTTATCTTTTTTTTTTTTTTTGGGTTGCCACAGAGTATGAAATGTGCGGTATGGATACTACCCCTGGCAATACAAACTTAATGTTTCAGTTGTTTATGTCACTTCATTATCTTCCCCATCACTTCCACTATAACAAAGCTCTACATTTTCATCACGTAGGTAATAATTCTACTTTATGTTTATTATCAAGATCTTTGTGGGTGGTGTGTGAAATGAAACAAGGAAATTGTAAAAAATAATATTTTAACTAAGAGGAAGCATTCCATATTTGAATATTATAGTGCTTTATTGCTTTACACTGATTGCTTTGGATTCACGAACAACAATGACATATGTATGCAATTTAGCTAGTTGACTGGGAAGTCTAGGATGTCAGACATTCCTATTAGCACATAAACACACAATCACTCAGTCATCACATCTCAACTGGACCTGGTCCAATTATCTTTTCATAGCCTCAAGAGTAGCAACTTCTCTTGATTCCTTCACAAAGTTTGAAGTTTGAAAAAACAACTAAAACTCAACAAACTAAATAACTAAATTCAAACATACAAAAACAAATAAATAAGTGGCAACAATTTTTATGTTGTTTTACAAAATTAGGGTGACAATGCGCTTCACAGTTAATTACAAGGGAAAAATGTGAATTTGCTGGATAAAAGACAAGAAAAAAAAGTATGAATTCAATTTTGATTTGAAATATTTGAAAGCAGAGGGGACTTCTCTATTCCCTAGGAGCAAAGAGAGCTAAATCTGTCATCCGGAAGTTTTAAACTGTTAAGGAACAACCAAGAGACTGCATTCTAAGGTATTGAAGTTGCTAACAGATCTCTGAGGGATCAGTATCTTTCAGTTTCCTCAGAGAATTTGGCTGGGTCAGGAACAAGTTAGGAAGCATAGCATGTAATTCTGGGCAAACAAAGCGTTGTTTTTTTGTATCTGACTTTATGTAATTTAATGTAATATAAATAAAATATAATATCACCATTCACAGTTTTCAAATGTGCATAAAAGAAAAGGTGAGGTGGTAGCCACATAACCGATGACTTACTTTTCAAGAACAGACTTCAGAAGAAGGCTGAAATGAATCATATTTAGATTTCCTGGAGATGTTCAAGTAAATTTTAGTTAAAATAAAGTGTATTTGCAGATTTAAAAAAAATACACAAATAATTCCAAACCTGAAAAATATGTCGTCATTATTTTTTAATTGTATATCTGAATATCTATCATGTCATGTCTTCTAAATGATGTGAAACAAAATGATAGATAATTGTGTAAGATGAAAAATCAAACAAAACATGGACAAATGAAAGACAGAATCATTTTCTCAAATGTGTAAAAAAAAAGAACAGAATTTTGTAGAATGATAATGAAGTACACAAGCAAACACCGAACTGTTCATTTAATTTGACTTTCCATTCAGGAATACGTGTTGCCTGATCTCACAGTTGTGAGCTGTTTTTTCAGCTTTCTCCAGGTTTTATTGTGTCTTCATCCCTTAATTGTGTTACAGTATTTTATAAACACTCTCAGATTGCACACAAAAAAATCCATGTAAAATGATCCCACGTCCCGTCAGTCAGGTCAGTTCTGTTACATTTTATTAAAAATACTTGTAAAATATTTGTGAGACTGATTTAGAGTTCCTATTGATACTATAGGACAGCATCAACAATGTTTTAAACTCTTTTCAGTGGTTAGTAGTCAGTTTTCGAATTGATTTTGAAGATTTTACTAATAACTCTTAATGCTGAAGCATTTCTTTAGCTCCAAACTACATTACACAATCACTGCTCCTCTGAGCAGGAGAGCACAGCCTGAAAACCCTCTGCTGTTTGTTCCTGAGTCCCAGTTTAAGACTAAAGGTGACTGTGATTTTGAGACCCCTCAGCTCTAGAACTCGCTGAGTTCTGCAGCTGCTAAATCAAGGACATCTTTACTCTTTAAAACATATCTTTGCAAAGCGTTTCATTAATTCCAGCACAGCTTTTCCCCCCTTATACCTGTATAACTGTATAACTGTTTATCTTTTCGGAGTTTTGTTTTTCATTATTATTTCATTTTATATTTATTTAATTTGTTCAGACAGGTAATGCACTTTTGTTTTGAAAAGTACTGAATGAATAAATAATTATTTCTATTTTATTATTCATAGCATATATTATTTTTTTGTTATTTCGGCTGTTGATATGATTGTTGTTGGGGTAGTTAATTTGGTCATTGTGATGGTGGTTGTTTTTGTTGTCACTGTGTTGTGTCCATGACCAAGAATGATTGAGTGGAAATTTCTTTCTTTGAAGACCAGACCCTTTAACAAATGTTGGTGTTCATAACTGCAATAATGTAAAGATAACATACTGTAACATTTAAAACTGTACATTGCATGATCAGGTTGCACACAGTATTATAAATACATTCATAAATTGTAAATCATGCTGTTTGTTAAAAGAGTTGTGCATCCTGTTCTTCTTCTGTGGGTTTTGGTGAGGCATTTTTTATGTTCATCAATATCAACATTGTGTCAGTATATCAACATTCATCTGTGTTAGCTGAGAGTAAAGAACAGGGTATGTAATGATTTACTGTTGATTTACTGTGATATACTAAAGACATGGTCTTTATTTGACTAGGTGAGATGTGACAGTCTAGAATTTGTTCTGTGTTGGTTTTCTGTTGTTGTTTTTACTGAGAATGGCACAATACTGTTTAACAAGATAAAAACAGAAACTGATTTTGTAAATATGGATGATGCACTGCAGACTGAGCTGGGTCTTCACAAGTGGAATGTTTTAATTATTGTATATAAAACTGCTTATTTTATAACACTTTTTTTTTGATTGTATATGTATTCCATTCCGTTCCGTCTTCTCCCGCTTATCCAAGGTCAGGTCGCGGGGGCAGCAGCTTCAGCAGGGAAGCCCAGACTGTATATGTATTAATAAAAGATAAATGTTGTTTTGATGTTTGATAAACAGTGGTGTCATGTGTAATGGGCTAAAGGTTTAAGGTGACACAGATTTGACAAAATAATAAGCGAGAGCAAAGCTGCAAACTGTGTACTTGAGATGAAAACTTAAGCTAGAAGCACAAACTTAAACTTAACTTGGACTTGTCAAACCCTTTAATAATGAACTATAGTGAGACTTTCAGAGTTTGGTTTCTTGTTACACTAAATTCAATAATCTGACATCTTAGGTGGACTGACTTGGGGTGGCAAGCATGTGGGGCAGGGCTCAGTGACCACTTTTCTCTCATTTCTCTTCTCAACAAACCCCACAACCAAATCTAACTGACAAATCTCCCCCAAAACAGGCTCTGTCCTCAGGGTCTGACAGTGGTTTTAGAATAGATTAAGCCCAAATGGGCTCCTTTATAGATTAGGGTGTGACCCATAGTGGGGCCACAACATCTGATGCAATACATTTTAATTTCCACAAACAGTGTAAACATAATAACAATAGCGCAGGAATGATATTCATAGTAATAATCTGGAAAAAATAAATAAAAATAAGGTTGTCCCAGCTTGCCCAACCCGGCACGCCTCTCTATCAGCCACTGGGGGGCACCCCAACCTTGCATCACTGCAGGTGGCTGTGGTAGATGTGAGGCACCCTCCCCATTATAATTACTGATTGCTATGATTACTAGTGGTGGTGGTGGTGATGTTGGTAGTAATAATGAAGTAATCTAATTATTTTATTATTATTATTTTATTTTGTTTTTGTGTATTTATTTATGTATTTATCAACTAGAATTGCATTTACTTATTAATTTGTTTTCCCCATGATGTCCCGTTCTGTCTTTTGTCTTGCAATAAAAATAAAAAGATACAGTTGGAACAAGAACAGAGACTTGGGCAATGCAAAGTTTTTATATGAGTAATCAATATCCAGCAGAGACGCAACATAAGCTCATTCCAATTCTGAACTCACAGCATGGGCACATGACAGAAGTTCATCTGGTGGTAGATTAACTCAATGTGAGTGGTGAACTTTACAGAGGTCAATAAACAATAAACCAAGTATTAATAATGTAGAGAAGTTAAAGGGCTATGACATCACCGATCTAATGTACTTTAGGATTGTTTGAAAAAGTTACATACACAGGAACCCAGAGGCCAATTTAAGGACGGACTCTGTGAACCTTAAAAAAGAAAGCTCCAAAGTTATGATGCTAAGTTACTTAAGTTAAATCTTTAAATGGTAAATGGACTGTACTTATATATCTCCTTCCTAGTCTTCCGACCACTCAAATTGCTTTACAGTACATATCTCATTCACCCATTCACACACATTCATACACTGATGGCATTAGCTGCCATGCAAAGTACCAACTACTCATCAGTTTTAGGAGCTCACCATTCATACACATTCACACACCAATAGCACAGCCTTCATTTTGGGTTCAGTATGTTGCCCAAGGACACAACCAATTATTGAATTTAATTTATTATGTGGCAGGTATTATATAATGCAACTATTCGGAGGATAGATTATATTTCTACGTATGAGTCCTTAAGAGGGGTAAAACAAGCTATGGAAATTAAAGTGAGGTCTTATGGTGACATATAAGTGTTTTAAAGTTTTCAGTTTATGCAATTAATTTCAATTCAAAATACATTTTATTTATATAGCAGCAGTTCATGACTGAAGTTATCTCATAACACTTTCCATACAGAGCAGGTCTAGACCGTACTCTTTATAATATTATGGCTGGAGCCAATTCCGGCTAGCATTGGACGAGAGGCGGGATACACCCTGAATTCAGTTTCAGTTCAATTTTAATTATATCGCTCCAAAACATAATAGAAGTTAGAAGTTATCTCATGACAATTTCCATACAGAGCAGGTCTAGGCTGTACTCTTTAAATACAATTTCAGAGACCCAACAATATCCACCAGAAGCAAGCACTTGGCAATAGCAGGACAACCAGGACCACAGCAGCTGGTTCAAACAATCCAGGATGTAGGCATAGCCATGATCCATGTAAACATGTGAGATGGGAAAGCAGAAAAACTCTGGGGAAGAAGGTAAATGCATTAAAGAAGGTGTACAGAGAGAGAAGAGAAGAGAAGAGAAGAGAAGAGAAGAGAAGAGAAGAGAAGAGAAGAGAAGAGAAGAGAAGAGAAGAGAAGAGAAAAGAATTGGTCAGTGCAACATGGGAAGTCTCCCAGCAGTCTAGTCTGTCCTATAGCAGCATAACTAGGAGATGGTTCAGGACTCACCTGGCCCTACCTATAAGCTCCATCAAAAAGCAAGGTCGTTTAACATCGTTTAAGCCTGCTCTTAAATTTGTAGAACGTGTCTGCCTCCAGAACCCAAAACGGGAGCTTGTTCCACTGAAGCCAGAAGCTCTGGCTCCCAGTCTGCCTTTGGAGACATAGGAACCACAAGGAACCCAACATTCTGAGAGTGCAGTGTTCTAGTGGAGTGATAGGCTACTATGAGTTCTTTAAGATATAATAGTGTCTGACCATGAAGAGCTTTGTATGTAAGGAGACGAATTTTAAATTCTATTCTACTCTGTGTTTTACAGGGATCCAGTGCAAAGAAGCCAAAATGATTTATTGATCTTATTAGTCCACAGTGTTATTGTTGGCAAACCTTTTTCAAATTTCTGGTTTGAAACCAAATTCTGAATTCTGAAAATTAAAATTCTTAAGACTGGGTCTGAAAGGCAAAACATATAAAATGTCATGTAAACTATATTTCATCTTGACCTAACAGCCATTTCATGGTTTAGGTACAAGGATGGATACAATTCTACAACATTAACACTATTTAGGAAAATCTCCCACATTAGTCTATTGGTTGTACCAGAGTTAATGTATCTTTTTATTTCCCTCTGAAGTCCGTATCAGTCCTTCAAGTCATCTGAACAAAATATTTTTTGAATGTATATTGAGTAACGAACCAGAGAAATTCAAGAGTTCAGAGTTTTGTTTTTTTAACATTAAAACATTTGTGTTTGGAAGGTCTATGGTTCTCTTTGAATGCCTCCTTTGTTTAAAAATGATACTTGAATGAAGACTAGTATTTAAGTTACAGGAGAGCATGGATTCTTCTGGCTTCAGCTGGCTCACACACTGTGTGAACAATTGTACTGGAAATATATCAGTGTGGAAAATGGAGGACACTATATATGTGGAAGCAAGTGTTCAAGTTCATATATAAAACAACAGTAGACACATTTATAAAATACTTTGATTTCAAAATGATTTTGATTATTTTTCCTACCAGGAAAATGTTAAAAAAATCTGTCAGATGATCTTTTTTTTGAGTCAACGATACATTGTTTCTAGTATTGTCAATGTTGTCACATTTCTGCCTTTTAGGGAATGTGTATTGAAATTAAGCTGTGCTTTAGTTCTATTATTAATCAATTGATTTTGTTAATGAAAAGTCTTATTTTAAAGCTGGATTCATTGAAAATTAATCAATTTAGAACATTTATTAAATGTCATTTTATTCTAAGAAAATATTGCAAACACAAATGATGATGTTAAAAAAAACACTTGCTAACGCTCTATTAAAACTGAAGGCTGATTTTGTTTGTATTTAACTAGAACTAGAACTAGAAGTGTAGAATTAAATATATTTCTTTTTTGTAATTCAAGGCAAGATTTTCATATAATAATGATATTATGGTTGCTTGATACAAGACTAAATGACTCGTTGATTATCAAAATTATTGACAATTCATTTTCTGTCAACCCTGCCCAGAATATATCCAGAATATCACGTGAGTTTGCTCTAGTTGGCTGATACAGATAAACATTGTAGAGTTTATTATTTAAATTGGACAGCCACTTGTGCCTCTTGGGTGACACATAAATTCAAACTTCATTCAAAAAGTCATTCTCAACTGAGAACACACCAAAGAATCAAAAATGAATTAAACATGAAGAGTCCATTACTGTGCGTTCATTGATGGCGCGGAGCTGGAAAGAGCAAAATGACCCATGTTGTGTACCAGACCATGAGCTGAAATCATGCTGCGCTGTTGATTGCTCTCCATAGGCCTAATTGAAAGAAGGCTCCATATGGTAAGAAGCTATAAACTCCCCAGATCATTTTTTTTTCTCTATTTCCTGGTTCCTTCTTTTTCTCTTTTCTGTTTTTTGACCCTCTTTAAGAAGGGAACAATGGACTGGCTGTCTTTGGCTGCTAATGAATCCAATACTTCCCTTTTATGGCAAAGGCTGATTAGAAGAAAAAAAAAGACACTTTGTCATGGTCTCTTTTGATGGAAATCACTATCTGTCTGTATGTGGTGTCTATGCATGTGTGTGGGTGTGTGTGTAAAGTGTTGCGTCATACCATCATTGCAGTTATGGCCTGAATAAAGTAACCTAGGGGTTTGTTTCAAATGCTGCCAATGGCCCACCCTCTTTTTTGTTTTACCTCTCTTTTCTTTTTCTCCTTCCTCTTTTTCCATTCCAGCCTCAACATACTGCTCTTTCACATGAAAAACACCATCACACACTTTTCTGGTAGCTATATGCACTTCATATTAACAGTAATAGCCACTAAATAATCGTTTCTGTACACTTTTGTGGCCAATAATGCACTAGTGTAGCCACCAAACAATCACTGGCCTTGCAAATCACTGTCTAGAGTCACTAATGTATTCCCTGAAGCATCATCTGTAGCTAACATCTAATTTCTTAATGCCTTTTGCCATCAGTAATGCACAGCTCTTACCTTAAATTTAGGGACGGTAACTGCTTAAGCGTCACCCCTATCTTTGTCTTTCAGAAGCCAAGTGGACTTTTAAAGAGAAAATGTGCAGGTCACTGTTAGAAATAGAGCCCTCTGGTGGAGGGGAAACACAACAACACAAAATGGTGGGAGAGGAAGGAGGAGGTGGAGAAGGGAGGGAGAAAGGGAGGGGTCTGCATGAAGTAATGGCTGCCAGATGTTTTGGTATTATCGCAGGGAAAAATTCTATTCCAGCTGTAGTCATCTATCGTGTTCGCCAATCGATGGCAGACAGACAGACAGGGGACATGAAGAAAGATAAGTGTGTGTGTGTGTGTTGGTGGTGGTGATGTTGGGGGAGGTATGTTATTGTAAATCTAGATATAGTTGCGCACTGTGTTCTGAATAGATGAACTCTGTGATTTTTTTTTTTTATATATATAGACCCTACCCTCATCAGTGACTGGCCCAAAGACAGTGCTGAAGGAGTACTTTCAGAGCTCCCATCTTTGTTGTGCTTCACCACCATTGTGGACTTGGAGAGGTTCACCACTTGTCTGAGGACCTTTGTAAGCACAGGATCACTGAGAATCGAGTGGAGGAGGTTTTGTGTATGTGCATGTATGTATCCTAGAATCTCCTTGTGGCTAATAGCAATACCAAAAAATTTAAGGGGTGTAGTGGCCACTGGTCCAGCAGAGTGAGAACTGTGAGGGAGCAGAACAAACACTGGAGCTGACGAAACAAGGCTACTGGACATAACAGGACCACAAGACCACACTGCATCACTTTTCTGGCATCATATCGCCAGATAAAGAAACAGTCTCAAGAAACAGCACTCCATCACTCTCCCTCTTGGTTAAATATCCCTTACATAGTCTGGAGGTGTGTTTTAGGTCATTGTCCCGGTGAAAAAGGTGGTCCCACTAAGCTCAAATGCTGTAGTAGCCATGCTGGTTAAGTGTGCCTTGAATTTGGAATAAATTACCAACAGTGTCACCAGTAAACCTCCCCCACACCCCGTCCTCCATGGTTCATGGTGGGAACCACGTATGTAGAAACCATCTCACAAAAAAACATCTCAGAACCAAGATTCTCAGATCTGGACTCAACAGACCAAAGTCCAGATTTCCACTGGTCTAATGTCCATTCCTTGTGTTTCTTGGCCCAAGCAGTTCTCTTCTTCTTGGTCTCCCTCAGTCCTGGTTTCTTTGCAGTAATTGGACCATGGAGGCCTGATTCACACAGTCTCCTCAGCTGATGTTGATATTTGTCTGCTATTTAAACTGTGAAGCATTTATGTGGGCTCTAATCTGAGGTGCTGTTAATTGTGATTTCTGAGGCTGGTAGCTCTAATAAGGTTCTCCTCTGCAGCAGAGGTCACTCTTGATATTCTTTTCCTGGGGTGGTTTGGTGAGCAGTTTTATCATTGTGTTTGACTGAGCTTTATGTCTTAAAGTAATTATGGACTTTTGTTTCACTTTACTTAGTTTAAATCAAATCACATCTAATATAATCTAATTTTATTTGTATAGCCCAAAGTCACAAAGTACATTTGCCTCGGAGGGCTTTACCATCAGTACAGTCCTTAGACCCTCGGTTCGAGTGAGGAAAAACTTGCCCACAAAAAACCCTTTTAACAGGGAAAAAAGGTGGAAGAAACCTCAGGAAGAGCCACAGAGGAGGGATCCCTCTCCCAGGACGGACAGACGTGCAGTTTAGTGGTTCTTGCCATAATATGGATTAGAACAGTAGTCAGTTATTCTGTAAATGTGTAGTCATTAGCTTCATTGTTCCCTACAGCTGAATCTGAGCGTGTGTGTGTGTGTGTGTGTGTGTGTGTGTGTGTGTGTGTGTGTGTGCGTGTGTGTCTCCCGGTCACTGCAGGGTCATCTCTGTCTGACGCCAGCACCCCCACCAATTATCTGTTCTCCTGTCTTCACCCGAGGCCAGACTCAGGCCATTACATTTCTTGTTAGTCTTTGTCAGGACGAGAATAATCCTCTTCAGCTCTTTTTTTCTGTCTCCCACTAATAACATACCAACTGGGATGTCAGATTAGGCCTTATCAATGAATGTCTGACAGCTCCATCAGATACAGTGGTAACAGGAAGACCTGGAAGTGTGTCAATAACTGTTCTATGGGGTCAGTTGAATGTGTGTTAGTGTTTCAGCTGTCAACTTAACAAACCTACAGTCTGGGAGTTTTATTTGTTCCTGAGTTTGCCCGGATTGGGATTATGTATCTGCCACAAACCTCAAAAAATATATTTCATTTGTAATATTTTGACAAGGTGGAGAAACACTTGAAATCATTCAAGGACTCTAAAACTCATTTAATTCATAAATCACGCCAAAATACACAGCTTCCATCTGATACCAGAGCAGTTATGCTGGTGGAAAATGTATTTTTTAAAATACAAAGTGAATAATTGTTTTTATTATTTCATGAAGGAGCTATTATGTCTTAAGGTGGAATGACATTTCACTACTAATGTGTTACAGCAGTTACCAACGTAATATATATTATCAGAGAGCGCTGTGTATTCATTGTTATCCAGAAAAGATGAGATGTGAGAAATGGCTTCATAAAATGTAAATGTACTGAAAACAGGGATCCCTTAGTATTTCTTTATGCTATTTTCTTCACAACAATAACTGCTACCAGGACTACAAACCACCACTTTGACCAACTCTCTCTACAACTCTCCATGTGACATTTTACATTTTTGAGGAGGTGCATCAGCCCACAGTGGGATGCCCAATATGCCACAGCAAAGGCACCACAAGAGTTTGCCACAGAAACATGATTAGGTCTTTGCGGGGAAGAGGGGTTTGCTTGATTGACAGGAATCTGAGCTTCTTGTCTGGAACAGCAGGTGCAGCAGCAAACATCACCCCAGAGCCTGATGATAGGTTCACAGACACAGACAGAAGCCAATAGACTCAAATCACTTTTTAAACTTTTCTATTTGTTGACCACCTGACTGCTTTAATAAAGAAGTTTAAACTTTGTGGTGATTATTGAATGTTTGGTGTCACAAATCATAGCAATGTCAATGCAGGCAGCAAATACATTCACACAAATACAGATGATACTGCTTACAAAGTGAGAGTAATATCTTTCGAATGACTACTGAATTTATGATAAACCATCTTTGATCTGTCTTACAAATTGTTTAATACATCAACTCTCCTAAAGCCAAGCACTATGATGTGATTCTGTCCATCTCTTTCTTCCAAAGTGTGTGTGTGTTCGTGTGTGCATGATCTCTGCTTTCAGCTCTATACAGCTGCTGATAACGGATGCTCTACAGATAGAAAGAGTGCACAGATCATTCATTGCTTGTGATACAAAATACACTCACACCATGACACAGAAGCTTTACAACAGAGTCCAATGGAGCAAAAACCAGACAGGTTTCTTACAAATCCCCACTTTAACCCAGTTATCATAAAAACAAATGAAATGTCTGCTATTGTCCACGGCACTGAAAACACTGCATGTATCACATCCATAATAAATATGAAGGCCACTGTCTATAAAGAGTAATGACTGTAATATCTGAATTTCTTTTTTTCTACTATAAATACATTGACTTCACTGTTTTAAAAACACACACGCGCACACACACACACACACACACACACACACTATTGCAAACATGAAATTATAAATAAAGATATAGCCTGTTGTAGCCTAATCTGTAATTCATAAAGTTAACATGAAAGGTTTGTATACTCCAGCAATATTTGTAAGAGGTAAAACGTCCATATTTTATATTGTTAAATGTTGTTTCATTAATTTATTCATTTGTTGTTAAGATCAAAGCGTTTGTAATGTTTCCTTTGTTTTTTTCAAATAATGAATTTGCACCATTTAACCAGGTGGTGATTTATTAAATTCATGACACTCTTTACATCCCACATTAAGCATTATTTAGACTCCCACCAGTTTCACACGATAACATGGACACTTCGTCATCACCGTGACGTCATTACATTTACAACCCAAATTGTAAGAGAGGAAGAGCCAGAGAGAGAGAGAGAGAGAGAGAGGAGATTACACTGTGTCTTTGAAGCTCAGTCTGCTGTTTGTGTCCTTGTAATGGCGACATTGCACATAAATATATTCCGTTAAATAAAGCAGACATCCCGTGTGTGTGTGTGTGTGTGTGTGTGTGTGTGTGTGTGTGTGTAGTTGACACGAGGGAAACTCTTTCTGTTCCCCTGACAGGATGAGAGACTTGGCCGCGTTCTGTTCACAGTCCAGCGGTGGTATGAAGCAGCCGACACATCTGGTAGAACATAACTTAGTTTTTATGGTGCATTTCTTAATTCGGCATAGATCCCACCCACCAAACATCACGAGGCCTGTTTCATTAGAGGGTCTGCTTCTAGAAAGAACAGGTTAAAGAGAAAAAGAGAGGAGAGGCGGCGGGAAGATGAGGGAAGATGGACGCGTGACCAGGCGGATCCTGTTGATCCACGAGGTCGGATGTTAGAAAAGATCACAAGCCAAACACACATGAAATGACATTTCTAATATTCCAATATTTTCATTTGCTGAAGGTTTTTAGGTTGCCATGTTTCTCAAGTTCAAACGTCAATCAAACTTTTTAAAAAGATCATGGTCAGATTTGGGGGGTAGTGATGATGATGATTAATCTGAATGTGTGTTCTGACAGCAACTGCAAACATTCTGCCTGTCTCAAAACAGCGACTGTAAGAAGTGAACAGCGAGATGATCATCTCTCCAGAGATGATGATGACGATGGTGGTGGTGAAGAAGTATTAGAGGTAATCAGAGCGCGTCATTACTGTCCCGTCACCGCCCTCTCCGATGACAGAGGAGTTCTATGTGTGGGTGTGGGGTGTGTGAGGAGGGGTGGCTACTGTTTGAGTTCCAGAGCCCAGACATGTTGAGGCCATCCTGTCCGTCCTTTACTCTTCTTATCGGCCGCTGACGAGGATGATGACGATGAGGATGATGAAGATGACGTTGTCTTAGGGATCTCCACCTGCAGACACGTGATATTGTAATGAAAATGATGGCTGTGGATCCACGTGCACAAGCCACGAAAATTCACCATGGAAACAGTTTAACTTTTCTTCCTGACATGTTTCATATACAGCAGGAGTGACCACGTGCACATTTAGTTTAGTCCATGTAATAATGTGACGTCACACGCACACAGCAGCACGTTTATCGACACGAGCGCCACAGACTTCAGATCTGCTTTTGCGTTTTTTTAATCATTAAAGTTTTAACAAAAATCAAGGAAGAGGTATTATTAATAATAATAACAACAATAACAATAATAATTTCCAAATGTTGAGCCTGACTGACTGTTATTTTTATTTTTTATATTTTGCACAAATTCACGTACAAACGTGCGCACAAGGAAATGTGTTTATCTTTACTCCGGTTCAAAGTATTATGGTTGTAATCACTGCACCTTAACTGACAGTGAGTGTACACGTATTATTATTATTATTATTATTATTATTATTATCATTATTGTCGTTGGCAGATTCTGAGTAACGGTTCAAGACCACAGGCCGAGTTGTAAATGTATAAATGTTTTATTTATTCATATTTGTATATATTTAAATATGGATTCATAGCGCTGTGCGTTATTGTCAGCACGATCATGAGTGGACTCGAAGCTGCTGGAGTGTTTCGTGTTCAGACGGGATCTTTTCCACACTTCAAACTTCATGAAATATGTCGCCGTAATGTCGCCTGCAGCCTCGTGATTATTTGATTGTGAGGTTTCATCAAATACACGGTAAACTCATCAAACATATATATATATATATATATATATATATATATAATTCAGCAATAAGGACATTTGTTAAATTAATTCCTTTACCTTCAATTTACACTTATTTCTACGCGGTGAAATCAGCGCTGACATTTAGTCACCACTTTTCTACTTCCATTTATCAAAATGCTGCAATTTGGACTCTTCCATGCCCTCACTAACAATTTATATGAAGCAATTAAACAGCAGCAGACGATCGGCTTCAGTCCATAGTCCCGACAACAAAGACGACGAGTCGAGCCGAGAAGGCCCGAGCTGTGAAACTCCACCTGACTGACAAATATCTTATTTACCTCGCGTGCGTAAATGAAGAAAAACGTCACGGAAATGTAAGTGTCGCGTGTACACATCCAGAGTTCACGTCATCTCCTTTTCTTGTGTCAGGTTCTTCAATCATAAGAGTCATCGGCCGTAACAACGCGAGCTTACGCAGTAACAATGAGTTAGGATTATGAGTTTTTCTTAGGCCTTCACCACTTTATTAATATACAAAAATCATCTGTATGTCTGTTATGTTATTACAGATATGTCAATCAGATGATGATGTTATTATAAGAACGGATGAAGTTTTTCAGGTCATATAATCATTTGATAAACATATATAATGTTCTTCTAATGAAATTAAACTACTGTATTAAAACCTACTAACGTAATAACCAAATTATAAATATGATATGACGTGTCACAATGTGCTCAGTGTTGCAATGAGCAAGGCATTATGAGGTTTCTGTTGATCATAAGCATTTTGTCAGTTATTATTATTGTGTTATTATTTACAAATATTGAATTGAAGAGTTTTATTTGAAGGTTCGTGCAGCAAACACGTGACACCAGTCATTCGTCAAGACAGCTAGTTTGCAGGCTCCATCTAACTGAAAGTAAAAGCAGTGCCGGTGTCTTTCCAGTCCGGCTGCTCAGAGCAGCACTGGGATGTAAACTGACAGCTCTTCATATCCTGGATCACTCTCAGCACCACAACTGACTGATTCTTTTGTGCCGTGCTGTAATTCAGTCAGTGACGCGCAGGTCTGGCACCGGAGGATCATGGTTTCACTTAATCATGTCATAAATTGCAGATAATGATTTATATATATATATATATATATTTATATTTATATTTGTACTCAGTTTGCTGCTGCATTGATCAAATCATGTTGAATGTTGAGTCTTTTGAATAAACAGGGCCTGGTCCTGCCTCTATGAAGTCCATTTGACACAAACCGGATCATTGGATTACTCCATAGTAGAGCAACAAACTAAACAAAGCCACATTGAAACACTGAAGCGACATTAAGCCGCGAATACAACCAGAAACCAGTGTTGAGAATTTCAAAGAATGTGTGTCTTCATTCTCCTTTTCACACTAATGTAACATTTTATTTGCGATCTTACAGGCCAATCTTCTTAAATACGTGAATTTCCCTTGAGTCATGAATGTAAACTCGGATATACACATACTTTTTGTGATACACGTTTAAGTTCAGTAACATCTGTGAAACGAGTGTCTACGAGTGTGTGTTTGAGTCCAGGACTGAGTTTCATGAAAGAGTTGACATGAGTTATTAACAGGTCTACATCCTCCTATTAGTGATTGCAGTTTGAAATGTGAGGAAAAAATGCTTTCTGGCTTTAATTACGCACCACATTTCCTATACGCAGCAAGTTAGGCAACAGAAAGGAAATAATTATTCTGTTCTATTCTTTACTGAGCTGCTCTGTGTGCTCACGTATTGTTTGTTTCTGCTGGACTAAAGCTTGATGTTAGCTCTGGATTAGGTAAGACTGATAGTAAGATTATCAGGACATAAACGTGTGTCAAGGCAACAGGCAGCTATTGTGACAGGATGCAGAAGCAATGACATGACGCTTAGCTCTGTTTGTACATAAAAAAAACAACCTCAGCAGTGAGAACAAAAAGGATATATATTTGACATCACTGAGTCCCGTGTTTCAAGAGCACATGTAGATTTATGCCAATGAATTTGGATCAACTGAGTGATCCGTGTGAATACAAAAGGCGAGTAAAGAAGTAGTTGAAACGGCTTTAGATATCTCGCATGTGAGTGCAACAGTAGGACCTTGTAAAGCTGTAGCTATAGGATACGCAGAGCCGGGACCAAAACTATGTGGATAATATAGCAGGCTGTAAGGACGAAACCATCCAAAAAGTGCTGCTAGGAATAATAGTGGTGGGTCTGCATGGCTGAACCTGGCCCCTCCTGGCTCCAAGCTGTCTGTGGATGGCAACCAATTTTCTGCCTCCACTGTTATATGGACTCAATCTCTTGGACGATACCATTATTGTGTAAAATCTCTGAAACGTCCATTCTACAAACATATAAACACACTTAGATTTTACTATTTACTCTCTCTGCAGCACTCACCACATGTTCTTCACTGGCTTTTTAAATTCCCCTCAAACAAACGGCCTATAAGATTACTTACTGCATCTGAGTACAATATTTAATAGTATAATATATATTTAATAGTATATTGTTTGTGTGCATTGTTTAACTATAATAATTATGTAGGATATTTAGCAGTATAATGTGTGTGTGTGTGTGTGTGTGTGTGTGTGTGTGTGTGTGTGTGTGTGTGTGTACTACTCACTCAGTTACAGAACCCAAAACCTAACCCAAAATAAAATGTCACATTGAGCTGGGCTATGATGGTCCTGGAGTTTAAATACGTGACGGGTGCATACCATTGCTATGATTATAAAATAATGAAGTGAAAACATAAATCAAAAATGTACGTGTCCGTGCTTTCCATCTTTCCGAATTATTGTTTGAGCTCCAAATGTAAAAGAATGTGTTCTGAGAGGAACAGTTCGAGGCCCATCGGTCACTGAATCACACTCGGCTGTAGCTGATCAGCAGAATATTCATTCCTAAGCTACTGCTTTATAAAGGCCTTTTTTGTCACGATGTAGAGAATATAAATAACCTGCATGCCACAGAAAAAATGATTCTAGTGAAGTGTCTGTCATCTGTCTGTGCATCGGCTTTAAAACTGTGCAGTTAACCGTGGTTACAGGTCGCAAATGGAAAACCACCGATGAGATTTAAAAAACAATTTATACACAAAGTATCATTATTTTAATATATTCTTGTTTTTTTATTCTTATTATTTTATTCTTAAAATATTTTTTATATAATTATTTCTATATTATGATTTGATTATAGTATTTGAATTGTTTGGTGAACGACGCTTCTTATACGCACAGAAAATCAGTACGTGTATTTTTACACTTAAGAGCAAAAGTAGAATTTAATGAAAATAAAATAAAGTTGGGATTATTATTTCACATAATACTGATAACTAATCAGTATTAGTTAGGTTTGAAGAAAGCTAATTGTCCAATATTTTATAAATGTGGTGTTCTGTTCTGTTCTGAGGATTTTGGGGATCTTTTTTTCGTGTCTAATAGAACTTTTACAGCTCAGTTTTTTTCTCTGTTCATGTTAGCCAGCTCCTGAAGAGGAGTTCAGCTATGACCTTCAGTCACTTTATCTTCTCTACCTCTGAATACAGCTCCTAACTCACGGCAGCCAATAGACAGAATGACAAATATGAGAACAGTTCAGGAGTGGACTACAGCTCATCTCGCCACCACTAGTTGCCTGATCCACTGAACTGTGGACGATTTCGGGCTGCTTCTTTTGTTTTTCCATGACTGGTCTGTATAAGTGGTCTGAGTCCACTCCTCGCACAGGATGTAGGCCTGAGCCCAGCTGAACGTTTGAAGAGCCCTGTAATTACACATCCAAAACTACTTGTTACTGTTTACTTTTTCAAAGAAGAAAGCTGAACGTGAACTGTCTGCATGAGCCAAATATATTTCAGGTCGTGTCAGCTGATCTCAGGTAAGCTCGTGTCTCTTCTGTTCTTCACAATTCAGGTGGCTTCGTTTAAATTCTAACCTAAGTGAAGTATGTAAATGATATAATTATGTTCTCTTACCGCCTCTCTCTTCCTCCGCTCCTCCCGAGCCTCCGTCTTTTTCAGCTCGGCCTTGAAAGCCTGCGTGTCTCCGTGCTGTCCGTCCTTATCCAGGATGTCCATCAGGTAGGAGATGTAGCTGGTGGCGAGCCGCAGCGTCTTGATCTTGGACAACTTTGTGTCCGCTGGGACGTTGGGGATACACTCCCTCAGCTCCGCAAAGGCCGAATTGATGCTCTGGGTCCGCCGCCTCTCCTTACGGTTGGCTGTTGGTCTCCGCTTCACGGTCCGAGGGTGTGTGTGGTGGTGGTGGTGCATACCGACCGTGGTCCCGTTCACTGAGATGGTGCCGGCCCCGGGAACCAAGCCGCCGGGTCCATAGTGATGGTGATGGTGGGGGTCGAGGCCACCGGTAGACCCGCCGCCGCTGTTGCCATGGTACTCTGGGCTGTAGCCGGGCGCGAGACTGTACTCGGTGGGAGACATATCCGCGTGGCTTATCAGCCAGCTCGTAAAGTACGGAGGCGCCCCGGTGTCCTCGTGACACCGACTGGCCGCCGCTGCATGCAGGGAGTAGTGGTGGGTGTCGTGGTGGTGCATGACCGGGTGGTGAGGGAAGCCCGAGACCAGACTCATAGTGACAAACGCAAACACAGACAAGCACACGCACTCTCTCTCTCTCATACACGCACACACGCACACACTCAGGCCTTACTCGAATGTTGCAGTAAACTGTCTAAAGCTTCACGTCCACCGCAGACCTTTGCATCTCCAATAATTTCCACAGCGGCTTCCGACAAAAACAGCCCGACCGGCCGGCCGTGACGGTCGGTACTCTGTTCAAGAAGAGCTGGGCTGGTCGTGTTTACGGTAGCCCTGCAGGCCGCTCAGTTCTGTCCAAACAACTCCTCCTCCTCCTCTAAGACATTGTTCCTCTTCCTCTCGTTAGAAATCACAGCAGCGTTTATTCCTCTTCATCTTCTCTCAGATAGTCAAAGTGCGCGTTCGTTCCTCCTCTTTTCTCTCTCTGTTTTCAGCTCATCCTCCTCAATGACTCAGTCAGCAACTGTCAGCCTCGGAGCCGTTTGGCAAGGCAGGACCAGTCTGGGCAGGCACTGGGTCACTACTGGCTGCTTGATACCGAGCTATGGGCTATGGTAAAACCAGTTAGTGTGTATGAGAGAGAGAGAGAGAGAGAGAGAGAGAGAGTGAGGGAGAGAGAGAGAGGGTCTGAGGTACTACGTCATCTTTATCTTTACTACCGGGGAGGAGAAACGGAGCCTCTGTGAACCAATGGCGAGTTCCCACCCGCTCCTCTCCCCGTCTGTTTACTTCTCTATAATGTCAATGGGCCTGCTAAGTAGACCTGCTGGCGCGGACACGCACACACATACACGTGGGGGTCACGTGCACGCATATTCACAACAAGGTCAAGAGTGAAGAGAGAGCTGAGCTCGTGCTGTCGTTCTGGTGGGACTGTACACGGTCAGTATGCACTGTTTCTGTCGGACAGGCCTGATGATGGATGTATTTGAATATAAAACATTTTTCTTTGTTTTGTAATCTTTAAAGTTTATATAGAAATCTCTCTCAGTCATCTGAATGTGTTATTCTCCAGACTGATGATTTCTATTGAAGTCCATTTTTTAAATGATTATTATTTACTTCTAGATACGCGCTCCTCCGTACTGTGTGTGTGTGTCCACATATTTACTGTTGACATGACTGTGAAGGCCACAGGAACAGACACGAGGCAGCCCTGGACACAAGCCATGCATGTTGGTTTTCTGGACTTAAATCGATACATTGATTTCATTTCTCACAAAGTCAATGAATTTTTATCATATTCATACTTGTACTTACAGATGATCGCAGGAAATGCTGCGACCAGCGGGTCGTCACAGCGATTTCAAATATCAATCATATCAAAATATTAGAATAATTTATTATTATTGTTATTGTTATTATTATTATTATTATTATTATTATTATTATTATTATTATTATGTTGATATGAGGATGAAGAATTCACAATTATTTTATTTCATCTCACTCAATTTAGTTGTGATTGGAGTTTTGGTTATGGGTTATGCAGAGAAATTGTATGTTGTGAATGTGTATGTTATCAAAGTTCTCGGATTCTTCGGATTTTCTTCAACATGAGAACATAGCTGAGTAGAGTATAGGGTATTAGACATTTCAATTGAACCATTGCAGTCCTCTGAAAATTATGTATTTCTTTCAGAAGACACACATTACAAAGAAATACACTAAGAAAGTAAATTAAAGCTGGAGGCCACGGAGCGCAAAATAATAGACAGGCCAGCTGTAGTTTCATATTGCGTCCACGACATAGATAGCATCCCTCAAATACAACAACAATAACAACAGCAACAACAATAATAATATGTAGAATAAGTGTAATAATAATAATAATCACAATAATAACAGACATTTGCATTAACCATTATGAACTGTTAAAACACTGTTATGTAAATCAGCTCTGTAACACATGTCGAAACCTTCTAAACGGTTACAAAAAGGTTCGATAGAGGTTAGCTTTAGGTTCATCAGAAAGCTTCAATCTCGGCTTTATGTAGATGAAATGAGCTTCGCTAAAATGTCCGACTCCGAGCCGACACTGTGACCGACCTCCTGACCGCCCCCTCGGCTTCTGCAAGACGAAAAGTCCGCTGCGTCTCCGGAGCTGTGGGCGAAAACCTCAGAACTGAACTTTGGAACAGATTTCTGCGCACATATTTTTCTTTACAACTTGTCAGGAGCTGATGGGAAAATAAAAAAATAAAAAAGACCAACACCAACATCTGAAGACCAACATCTGCTCTCTCTGTTACTTCTCTTATTCATATTCTTATTCATTTATAAGCTGACATATTAAACATATTGAACACATTAAAATACACAATAAATATCTTCTTAATGAAATTTCAATTCATGCTCAAATATTTGCAGTTATATTTCCATATTTCGGTACAGAGAGAGAGCGAGAGAAAGAGACAGACACGCACACACACACACACACACACACACACACACACACACACACACACACACACACACACAGAGAGAGAGAGAGAGAGAGAGAGAGAAAGAGAGAGAGAGATAAACTGACCACTAAGGACGTTAAATCCAGAACTGTCATTATTGTAATGATGAGAAAAAAATACATAAATAAATAAAAAGGCTGCCCTTCTTGACAAATCGATATAATTGTCAAAATGATTTAAACCTGGGCTTCCTAAAGAGTTTCATGTCAAGAATACAACTGCCTCAAAGAGAGTTGTTGGATAAGCTTTGTTCATCAAAAGTCCAAGAAAATAACAAATTATACAACGTGTAAGTAATCTCTTCAAATATCACTGTAATTTCTTGTAATTTCGTTGTTAGAATTTATACAGAAGGAAATCACTGAATATTAGTTAAATTTGGAAAATCTTGCTAGACCTATTGGTGACCATCTGGAGGCCACCAAAGAACTTTGGAGGATCTGGACACCTTCAGGATTGTGATTTGAAAACTCCTTCTGAACTATCTAAACCACTGGAGTGACTTATGAGTTATGTTCTGAGTTATCAGTTCCACAGTTCCACTTTACCACCACTGGGTTATTTGGATCTTAAGTAGAGCTAATGTATTTGCCTGTTGGGTTTGGTTTTGACGCAGTTGTTATTGTTGTTATGTTGTTTTTGCTGCTGTAAATGTGAATCGGATGCAAGGTCCTGAACACAACAAGTATGCTTCCCACAGTTGTAAAATGTTAGCAGCCTGGCCAGAGGAAGCTTTATGCTGTGATGGGGGTCGTTGGTTCAGAGAAGGGCTTCCCATTCTGAAGTCGACCCCCACTTTTGAGCTCTAAACATGTCAGCAATAGACGTAAAGCCTTGGAGAGGGAGATTTAGATTTAGGGACGGACCAATATTAATCTATAAATGACACACACATGCATTTACTAAATTTGGCCTATTCAATTGGCAACCCATAGACCAAATCTAGCCCAGAAGCAACCTCAAGTGTGGCCCAGCATACATAAATATGCTGATATATGACAAATAAGTAAATGAAAGCAGCTACTGAATGAGCCACCTCACTTTCTTCTCATCTCTCAGTATTGCACATGCACAGCACCGATTGGGCAGCATGTTTATGGATGTAGCGACACCGCCTTCACAAATCAACATTTTCTTATGTGAGTCCTAACCATACTTAGACATTCTAAGATCTGGCTATTGACATTTGCAACCAGGGAAGTGTTGTACCAAAAATATGTCTCTGTCAACCCTGAAACGTAAAATTGAAAAATCAAAACCATCAAGTACTTGTTTATTTTACCTCCATCTCTAAACACCAAAGCACTGTGTTTAATTTGCAATGAGTGCACTGTGGTAGCTAAAGAATATAATTTTCAAAGGCCCCACATTGAGAAATATCAAGCTTTCCAAGAACAGGCTGCTGAAAATGTCCTAGTTTTAAAGTCTGACACTGAAGTGCAGAGGGTTACCAGTCCCACCGTATGATGTGGATACAATGAATGTAAAGAACCAGGCAACAGCCAAGGATAAATTATTATCTTGCATAGTTGAACATAATAGCAAACACTTCTTTGAACATGTCGAAGCAGTAGAGCAACATGATGATTATTCATTTCGAATCATGTTTGTGTCCACCTGTTGAATGTTAGTCCAATACTAACTCTTGCATTGGCTCTTTTTTGGTCTCCACCAGTCCATGAGGGAAATATCTGCCTCCTCAGCAGCTAAATATCTGTTTTTATGTGCTGGGCAGATTACATACAGAGCTTTTTTCCTGGAAATAACTGAACATTTGATGGCTGATGACTAACCTATTTGCTGAAAGACAGTAAAATGCTCCACTGCACTATGCAAAATAAGTTCATAACTTTCTGTGGGCTTGACACTGCACTAAACTCACCTCTTTCATATTACATGTCATTTGACCGATTGTTAATATGAAAATATTGATGCTGTAGCAACCAATAATGTAATAAAGTACAATAATGTAATACCTGTCAATAACGTAATAATTTGGGCCATTTAAAATGTGATAAAGCCAATTATGTAATATCATGCCAATAATATAATAAAGTTTTTGTTAAGTTAA
The DNA here is from genome assembly GCA_036365135.1 of Miichthys miiuy. NCBI lineage: Eukaryota > Metazoa > Chordata > Actinopteri > Sciaenidae > Miichthys > Miichthys miiuy. The sequence continues at coordinate 29,699,420 of CM071602.1, forward strand.
TGTAATAAGTTATTACATCATTGGCTGGTTATTACGTTATTGATGTAGCATTAAAATAATCGTTATCTGATAATGTAATAATACATAAATAGGACTGCATTTCTTGGAAATAAAAGATCATTTTGCAAAAATAGATATAGTGTATGGCATAGTCGTCATATTCATTCATCAAGTGTATGTACTATGCAGCACTCTCTGTCCTTAATTATGGTTGTAACAGCGAATTTAAGAATTATTTGTTGTACAAAATCTTTATTTAGACTATTGTTTATTTGCTTAGATATGTAAATTCATAATTTCATAGATGGAGGAATATTATATTATTATTATTATTATTATATTATTATTTTCATTACTGTGAAGTGTATATGGTAGTTAGATCACTTAGTGGAATGTGCTACAGTGCAATCAAGATGTCATTCTGCCAAGTATTGCTACTCATCCATAATGCTTTAATAGTAGTAGTGTACTGTCCAATTAAAAAAATACAGAGGACAATCACTGTAGGGGCATGGCCTCATGGCTACATAGTTTCTGATGAAGGAAGTGACACAGATCAGAGTAACAGACTAACCGCCTTGACTGCCACTAGCAGGATTACAGCTGCTGTCATCAGACCTATCTAAACATATCAGCTATGAGCATCTGCTGTCAAGCTGCATCTGTGCTGGACACACACACAGAATCTGCTGGAACTTTTGACTCTGCTTGAACTTGGAGCTAGATAGATAGATAGCCGGGAAGATACAGAGACAGAGAGATACACAGATGCATAACAGCAGAAAACAATCACTAATTATAAACTGTAATGGAGATATGGTAACAATAATGATAACAATAATAGTATATGTAGTGGATGCCATGCAGGACCACAGCAGCAGCCACGATCCATGAGAACCTGGTGGACGAGAGAGAACAAGTCACAGTAACATGCATTAATGAGACATGAATGTTTAGAGATGGAGATGAAGAGAGAGCGAGATATATATATATATATATATATATATATATATATATATATATATATATATATATAGAGAGAGAGAGAAGAAGAGAAGAGCCCAGTGCATCATGGGAAGTCCCCTGGCAGTCTAGTCCTATAGCAGCATAACTAAGGGATGACCTGAGCCAGCCCTAACTATAAGCTTTATCAAAAGGAAAGTCTTAAGTCTACTCTTAAAAGTGTTGACCGTGTCTCCCTCCCGAACCCAAAATGGTAGTTTGTTCCACAGAAGAGGAGCTTGATAGCTGAAAGCTCTGGCTCCCAAGCTACTTTTGGAGACTATAGGAACCACAAGGAACCCAGCATCCTGAGAGTGCAGTGTTCAGGAGGGGTAGTAAGGTGCTATGAGCTCTTTTAGATATGATGGTGCCTGACCATGAAGAGCTTTGTAGGTAAGCAGTAGATTTTAAATTCTATTCTAGATTTATCAGGTAGCCAATGCAAAGAAGCCAAAATGAGAGAAATATGATCTCTGATCTTGGTTCCTGTCAGAACACGTGCAGCAGAATTCTGAATCAGCTGCAAAGTCCTAAGAGACATAACAAGGAGTTTCAGCCTAGAATCAACAAATGCGTGGACTAGTTTGTTTTTTTTGCATCCGCTTGAGATACAATGTGTCTGAATTTTGTGATGTTACATAAGTGGAAGAATGCAGTCCTCAAAATTTGTTTTATGTGGACATTAAAGGACAAATACTGATCAAAGAAAACTCCAAGATTCTTTACGGTAGAGCTGGAGGCCAGGGTGATCCCGTCTAAAGTAACTATATCTCTAGAAGGAGAGTTTCTGAGATGTTTGGGTTAAAACACCAAACACCTCAGAAACTCTCTTTCTAGAGATTGGGTCCAATTACAAGAACTTCAGTTTTGTCTGAGTTAAACGTCAGATTTAGATTTAGACATTTAGAAGCTTAAAAGCACTTAAACCAAGTAAAATGACCAAATCTGAGCATGTTAACAAAGTCTGGCGGGCTGCGATTCTGACACTCTCCCTGTGGGGTTTAAAGTCACGTGGCGGATGGACCAAAACAGCGTCCTGGCCGCGACATGACAGAGATGTGCCTGGTGGGGTTTTGGGATCAGACTGTCACCTGCCACAGATTAGCCAATAGTGAAATTCAATTGCAATATCTAGGTTTCAACCAGTATAGGAAGATTGCAGAATAATTTTGGCACAATATAGAATTCGACCTATTTGTGGCTTGTGTATGAGGCATGAAGCTCAAGCAAACAATGTTTATGTTGCTAAAATGTAATGGTAGGGACAGCATTCATCAATGAAAATGCACACTGTGGCTCAAGAGGTAGAGGGAGTCATTCACTAATCAGACTAATCAGACCCCGGCTCTTCCAGTCTGCATGTCGAGGTTTCCTTGAGCAAGATACTGAACCCCAAATTGCTCTTGAAGGCTGTGCCATGTGAATGTGTATGAATGTGTGTGAATGGATGAATGAGATATGTAGTGTAAAAGTGCCTTGAGTGGTCAGAAGACTAGAAAGGCGCTATATAAATACAGTCCATTTACTTTTCTGATTTGCGACTGTATAAAATGTATCTTTAAGGATAAAAAATACATTCCATAAACAGCTAAATTGCGCTCCACTGCCTCAGATGGAAGGTGACTTTGGATGCGGGAGCAGGAGTCATCAATGATGGGACCATGCTGTGTTTGTTCATGAGTCTCAAAACCTAGAATGAAAGGGCAAATGTTCGAACATTTATGCTGTTGTATTTCCTGCCAGCAAAATAGATGTATAGAGGTAACCCTTTGGTGTATGGAGTCTCAGTAACAGGTGGATGTCTGCCGAAATCTTGGCGACAATAAAACAAGTTGAAAATGTTGTTGATTGATGTAGACACACTATTATTACTGAAATTCTATTCAACTATAAGAAAACTACTAGTGTAAAAAATCCTTAAATAAAGTGGAAAATATTACTTACCTTTTGACCAATGATGTTTAATGCATTATCAAGAGCAGGCATTCAATGGAAGGGAGATTATATTTCTCAAAATCTTAAATTTATGAATTACTCCCAACTCTACTGCTGTTCTGGTCAGTGTAGCTACCTCCTCAAATCTGTGACTGCTGATAACTTTTTGTTTATGGTTTTCATTGGCCAAAAATAAAAATAGAAAATGTCTGTAGAGCCCAGTTGGTTAACATGGGCACCGAGCAGAAGCTGGCAGAGCTTTGCGATGTTTCCGCCTTCTGTGTGTCTGGGATGATTACAAAAATGAAGATGAAATGTTTGGTTATGATTCAAATTGTGGGCTTACTCAGTACTGAATTATGATTTTTAAAGTACTAAAATAGATTGCATAGGGTAATGCATACTTAAGTGAGGGTAAAATTACAGGCTTGAAAAAAAATAGTCCAGTACAAGTACCCCAAAAGGCATGATTACTGTAATGTGAGTACTTGTAATTTGGTACTACCAGCTCTGATTGTTATAAGTGACTCTTAATTGTAACTGGTATGTAAATGCTGACAACAACAAACAGCACAAATGATGCCAAGGTTAGAAGATATAGGTTAGAAATTGTCATAACTGAAAGTTAAAGGCTATGAATAATTCATAGTGCTAGCTGCAGCCTAAACATGGTTTTGAACTCTACAATGTTTGCAGGTTGCAAATTGATTATAAATGATGGTTATGGATTATAAAAGGTTTTGGGTGCTGGTTGTATTTCTTCTGGTGTGGGAGAAAGACCTGAAGAGAGCATGGGGTTGTAGGTTGTGTGTAGAAATTCTCTGAGAGGAAGGCATATGATTTATATTTGTTTAAGTGTTGAATGGGGGGCTGCATTCTGTATGTGTGTGTGTGTGTGTGTGTGTGTGTGTGTGTGTGTGTGTGCGCGTGCGTATTAGCCTGCTCTGTGCAATCCATCTATGTGAATGGGAGCTGTTGCAGTAATTTAGATCAGTTTGTGTCTCCTGATAATGATACATAATTAGACTGTAGGTCAGTCGGTCAGACTCCTGATCTCTCCCCTCCCTTTCTCCCCTCCTGATCTCTCTCCCTCTGTCTCTCTCTCACACACACACACACACACACACACACACCACACACACACACCCACACACACCCACACCCACACACACACACACACACACAAACCAACCTCTTCCCCCATGTGCCCTCTCCTCTGATCTCAGCCATTCCTCCTCTGTATAAATAAACCTGACAGAGTAGCAGGGGTTTGTGTGTGTGTGTGTGTGTGTGTGTGTGTCAGGCTGTGTGATGACGTGCAGGTACATTCCAGAGCAGCGGAAGTTTCTTTTCAGAGTGAAGTGCTGTTGTTGCTGCCTGGACTCAATTACAACTACAGTGCAACTCTATGCAGTCATTATATGCTGAGCTCAGCTGACTTTATGGGTCACAAACAACACAATGTATCCCACTTTCTTCATGCTAACCAGTGAGTAGTAAATAAAAGAATGGGCCCCTGATGTTGATTATCATGGGGCAATTCAGGCACTCGAAGCATATTCATGTAAAGAGAAATTCAAGTAAAGGTTTCTATATGGTAGATGTGTTGTTACTTTAGTTAAGATAAAGCTCAGAGAGACTACATCTCTAGTGTGTGTGTCTATCTGAGTGTCAGTGTGGCTACTTAGGTCAGAGTCTGTAGACAGGTCTGTAGACTTGTACACAAACCCAAATGTTAACACTTTTTTGTAAAGGTCATAGTAATAAGCTTTAGTAATAGGTAATAATGCTTTATATGATTCTTATTAACATTATTAATTCATAAGTTGCGTTAATAATAGAATCATAAACACATTTATTGTCATTTACAAGAACGTTTTGCCTTCATTGGATAGCTGAGAGCCAAAGAGAGACAGGAAAGGTTGGAGAGTAAGAAGGGAGGCAGACATGCAGCAAATGTGCCTTGACTTGATCCTGGGTCACTGTGGGTAGGCGTAGCCCTATTACATGGCGCACATCTTACCAGATGAACATGGGTACTACAATCTTTCTGCAGCTACTGCATTTTTTTAGAACGACATCTTCCTAAGGCTTTTTTTTTTTTAGCTCCCCTACAGAATGAGCGCTACATGTTGTTATGGTTAACAATCTGTCACATCAACAGACAACTCACTTCATACAAGCCAGTTTTATAACCCAGTTTACACCCTTCAAAATGTTCAAAGTGTGTGTGTATGTAGAAGCTACAGCTTATATGATTCAGATTTTTAGTATGAAGGAGATCGACACACTTGCTACTATACCTTCCTGTTCTTCCTGTTCCGGATCAATTTTCCTGTAAATACACACTTGCACATAGTTTACATGGTCATGTAGTCAAGCTTTAGTCAATGAAACCACTTCGTTTGGATGCTAATTCCCGTGTCAGTGCAGGATCATGTTTCTACCAGAAAAGTGACTCAGACTGCCTTCCCCAGGTCCTCTCCATATGTTCAGTGCCATCCCACCTAGAGACCAAAGGGACAGGTAATCTGATGGATTAGTGTCTTTATAAAACTGAGAGCTGGATTGAAACATTGAGAAGGACTGTGAATGAAACCTGAGAGATATGAAAACAGAGAAGAGACACCCAAACCGTGTGAGAAAACAGCACAATTTCTACACCTTCACCAAGAAACACTCTCACATGGCCAATACACACACTTCACTCAGATTTCTTTCATAAATGGCTCAAAAAGGCCAAACACTGGATTAATACACTGACAAAGATCAGTGCCATGCCTATTGTATTTGTCTCAGTGGACATATGGAAATATACATTTTGAGATTTCATTTTTGAATATATTGTTTTATTTATGGGCGGCACAGTGGTGCAGTATTGACAATTAGCACTGTCACCACACTGTAAGAAGGTTCCTGGTTCGAACCTCGGCTGGGCCTTTCTGTGTGGAGTTTACATGTTCTCTGTGTCTGCGTGGGTTCTCTCCAAGTACTCCGTCTTCCTCTCATAGTCCAAAGACATGCACTAAATAGGTTAATTGGTGACTCTAAATTGTCCATAGGTGTGAATGTGAGTGTGAATGGTTGTTTGTCTCTATGTGCCCTGCGATGAACTGGCGACTTGTCCAGTGTGTACACCGCCTCTCACCATTTGACGTAACAGACTTCATACTGTAGTTTAAATTCCATATTAATAGAGTGGATAGATGTGTTATGTATGAATAAGTATGAGAAATATGTTGGTATGTGCAAGGAGAAAAAGTTAAGAGAAAATATATGTATATGTGTGTGCACAGACACATGTATGTATATACTATACAAAATAATCATGCTAACCCAGCTTTTCACATTGAGCTTCCCCCAGTTCTTTAGTTGTCGTGCAATTTGTTACTGTCACAGCTGGAACACAATCATATCACATTATCTATTGAAGCAGTATCTTAAGCGGGTTCTGTGTCCTTCTGAAAGCTCTTCTCTTATTGGCTATCTGTAATAGCATCTCATGGCTGATATTAGAGATGGCCTATTAGTGTGGAGCATTGTGCAATTTCATACAGATCAATAGGTTCACATCAGTCTGCTGGGAAATAAAGTTCTTATAAAACCCTGGAAGCAACAAGAAGAGAGAGTTTTTGTGAGCAGCAGTTAATGTTTAAGGCTTGGCTGATGGTCAATGAACTGATTGGACTATTGTCTATGTCAATAGTAGATTTTATTCCTCCATGCTATAAAGTGCCATTGTAGCATTAAGATATACTTTGTCAGGACTCGTGACTGTGGAGGGAATTGAACAGATGACCTTTCCATTACAGCACAGGTTTAGTTTCTGGTTGAGTGCCTTGCTCAAGGATACCAAGACGGTACTCAAGATTACTGACTTCTACTTCTACTCCTCATATGTTTGAGTTACAAGCTCAAGATGATTCCAGTTATTCCATTTATTATTATTACTATAGTGGGAGACTAATGGTGTTTCCCAAAAATAACAGTCAGACAGAAACGCTGAAATCATCACGGCCAGAAAACAGCTGTCATTAAGAAAACCCTTCACAACACATGCATGATTAATGGATCACATCAGCTGTGTGTGTGTATAGGTAATTAGGTGCTCATTACGAACTAATCCAAACTAAGCTTTCCATAAGTTGAGTTTAAACACACACACACACACACACACACAAACTGTTTTTGTCTACATTAAAACAGCATCAGTCATGCAGTCATGTGTGCGCACCTGAATGGATTCAGTTTCATTCCATCATCATAAAGCTTGCCTTTCTTACATCACAAAATCATCATTATTACATTATTAGGTGTAAAAGCTATAGTGTGTGTATGAGTATGTGTGTAGATTCAGATTTTATTTCGTAAGTAGGTAAGCTACAGATACTTACAATTAAGTCATTACAAGTCAATTTCCCTGTAAATACACACTTTCTTGTGGTCATGTAGTCAAGCGTCTTCATTATAAATTTAGCTCCATTAACTCCATTAACAATGTCTTTATGTACATGTTTTTTTTTTTGTTTTTGTTTTTAAAAGAAGACACATTGCAGCCAAAGTTGGACACACACACACACACACACAAATTCATATTTTAAAGTCTGTGGGTTATCCTCAGCTTCATGCTGCTTTCGTCAGTAGCTCATGTCATCAGTAGGATTTTTACACCTCATAAACCCGAATCAAACATCCTACACTCAATAGGTTTGCACTGAAAGCCAGTTCATTGTGAATCTCATCTCTGATCTGTCTTTCTATCTGTTTTACAAGGTGAAATTTATGACCAGGCCTTAGTGGGTATTTGGCAGCAAGACAGGAAAAATACACACCCAGTATTTGACAGTGTGCTCCTAACATCCTCTGTGGTCATCTGTCCTGATGGCAAAACTCTTACATAGTTTCCACTCTAATCTGAGGGAGACAGAAGAATAGACAGCTAGTACATTTCCATTCTCTGCTCTCATGCACACATTAAAGTGAGCTTACAAGCACCTGTAAAAGGTTAAACTGAAATGAACCTAAAGCTGATGGAAAATGTTGTTGTTACATGATTTTGTATTTTCAAACTAGGTTGCACCAACCAATAATAATTTAATCTAAGATTAGTTCCAATCAGAGTTTATTAAAACTGGGTTTAAAATGTGCACATTTATATTTTAAATGTTGTATAGTTAAAAACTAATCCCTGTTTAGTAAATACAATAAAAAAACAACCTCTACACACACTTTAATAACCTATAGAAGGTTATTAAAGTGTGTGTTTCTCTTGTTTTTTTATTGATAAAAATAATTTGACTTTAGTTGGAGTTTGGGTGCTGTGTGGATCTAGTAAGCAGAGAAGAGGAAAAAAGTCTTGGTTGCTCTGTATTCTTTCAAGAAAATGAGCTAAAAAGTTGGTTAGTTAGCCTGCTCATGGCCCAGCAGAGGCACTTTAATTTCTCTAATCAGGTTTAATAAATTATACATTGTTGGTGCAACACCAACAATGTATAATTTATTTATTTTATTTTATTTAATAGTGTTGGCATATCGCTACCAGCTACTGTTACAGGCATCCACCGAAACTACAGTATATATGTATACTGATAATGAATTAGTTTAATAAAGGTGCAGTTAATAATATTTCTGATTAGCAGCACAGCACCACTAATCATCTCTGCTTTGTAAATTGTCTATATTTCAACACAGAATTAAATAAACTATGGTATTTGATGTTTCTCATTTTCTTGGTGAATGTGCTGGTGTTTGACCTAAAGCTCTATCTAAAACACTTCAGTGTGTTTATGTTTCACAGATTTTCCAAAGAGAGAGCCAGAAACACTCTGCAAACACTTGTGAACGGAGTAAGGCCACATTCAGACAGACAATAGAACTGCATGGAAAAACAGCATTCTCATTCATTTGAAAGGGGCCAGTCCATTGACACAGCAGGGATGCACAGCTGCCTTAACTTCTGGCAGAGCATACAATGCACAATGTACAATGTCATCGAATAAAGTGCTGCTTGATCAATCAAATACACTATCACACTATTGTTGATAACAACAACAACATATTTCTACTGTTTACTTTTCAACTGTTGTGATGAGACAAATGACTGACTTTCCAGAGCGGTCGGTATACCTCCTAATATTAAAAATGCTGTTCAGGGTTTTTTAACAAGCTTTCAAGTCATTGGACAGAGCTTCCGGGTCTGTGAAGAGAAGCCAACACGGGAGTGCCTTAAAGAATTTTTTAATGGCCAGCTGAGGGCGACTCCACTGGCAAAAGACAAGCGCATTTGTACTGAGAGAAATGAGCAAAATGGCCCTACTTCTCACTTAATCTCCTCAACAAACAGTTCCCTCATGAATTTATGGCCTTAGTGTCAAGTCTCCCTCCATACTGCATGATGTTCATTTTGGTCACATCAGAGTAAAACAGACTATAAAGCAGGGTATTGTTGACTGTGGTCATATTTTTTTGTAGTCTGCTGTGTGTTGGTTTGTGTGCCCTGTGTTTTGTGTGTCAATTTCTTATGTAAATAGGGATGTGCCATCCCCTGGACATGATTGGTGGAGTCATTCCAGTCCCTAGCCCGTGATTGGCTGTAGCTGATATATAAGGAGCCAAGATGGCGGCCGTCAGGTGGACACCAGCACTTCCTCATCCTCCTCTTCTCCCAACCAGCCACATGTCCTTCTGTGAAACCCTTTGTGTGAGATTAGAAGTACTTTTTGTTTGGAAAGTAGGAGTGGACTGCCATTTTGTTTTGATCTCGTTTTCTCCTGTTTTTTTTTGTTAGTTAGGAAGGTAAGTCCTTTGTCATTTGTTTTTCTGAGAGTAGTGACTTGTTTTCTAGAGAGAATTGTTTTGATTGTTGTTTTGGCCTTGGTCCACCCTGAAGTTGAACCTTAGTTGTAGTTATTTGATCCCTGAGTTGTGTAAATAAATCATTTTCTTTTGTATATAAAACTTGTTGTAAGTGGCTATGTGGGACTCGGGAAGATTGGGGACCCTTTCAAGTTACGCTCTAGGCACCCCTAGACTGGGGCATAACAGTATGTTAAGGGCGTGGCTACCTTGGGACTAACAAGGCGCTCTCAGCGAGTCCGGTATGTATTTAATTGTTTCACTGCTTCCTGAAAATGACACGCCCATCTCACTCAGCTCCTTGCACTTCTTAAATTCAGGGCCTGAGGTGCAGGACACTACTTTTTCCTTGAAATCTACAATAAAAAATAAAGCAGTTTGGCGTGTTTTCTTATTGTTGATAGGGAACTACTGAATCACTTGTTCTTATGTTAATATATGGAAATGGACAGGCGGAGGGCGCAATGTCTGGAAACAACTCCCTAACAGTATACTTGACACAGGAAATGGAGATCCGTATGGGTACAGGAGACCATCAGGTAAGAGGAGAAATCACAGGGAGGAATATTGGCTGGTCTAGGATCTTTGTATGGATGATGATCAGTTTAAGGCTTATGTTAGAATGAGTGAATGATAGTTTGACAATCTGCTGTCAGTTGTTGGGCCTAGCATCACAAAGATAAGCACCAACTACAGGGAGTCCATCAGCCCTACCAAGTAGCATTTGTTTGCAATAGATCATGTTGTTTTAACATCAGTACTATATTCTTGGTTTAGATTTATCATGCAGCTTCTCCTGGAAGATGCTGAAAGTGAGCTAGTGTTAACCATAACCATTAAAGCTACCAGATAAAATGAATTCAAACAACTTTCCCGAAATCACAGTATCAGACTAGTTTGCATCAAAGCTGATGTTAGCTACAGTTAGAAACTCAGGTAGCTCCAGCCAGCACTAGATGTCTAAGACGATTCCAAGCCACTGTAAACTTTCACTTCATCTGTTTGGACAATCTTGTGTTTTTCAGTTCAAGGCATTCAGAGCGCTCCAAAACATGAGACGGTATAAGTGTGAGTTTCTTACTGTCTACAGAAAACTACATCCCGTCTGATTAGGGCCTTAGGTTGGCCAACCACTTGTCTCTGACCACAACCATGTCCGGAACAGTGAATACAAAAAATTGATTCCATCAAACCGGAAATATAGGTTTAATGACTTAATGTAAATTACATCCATAAGTAAAAACTTGTAATTGCTTGTAATAACTAAGAGTCTAGACACTGGTGGTGGTGAAGGGATGACATCTGAGTTCAACCTGGGATAGATATGATGAACTGGAAGTGAATGGGGAGTTGGCCAAACATTTTAACACTGAATGTTTGATAGTGTTTTGATAGTGAAGTGTTAATGCCCAATAATGCTCAATAGAGAGAGAGAGAGAGAGAGAGAGAGAGATATTCTTCCTGATTGAACTTGCACTGAGCTTTGAGAGATTTGTCTGTTGAAAATCCACCCTGAGCTCCTTGTCTCCTTCCTCCTTTCTTTGTCTGACTGTCTTTCTTTCTCCCTTGTCCCTCTATTTACATTCTCCTCAAACCACATGAAGCCATTTTAAAGCAGTGCCACAGAGAGAGAAGCATTAGTATATGTGCGTGTGGGTAGGTGGGTGAGTGATTGTTAGAGATTCTGGCAGAGGGCCTGTTCACCATAAACAAAGTTTTTAAAAAATGGAAATCTCATCCCTCTGTGAAGAGACATTGTTAAATAGAGAGAGGGAGAGAGGGAGGGACCTTTTCCTGTACATACTTTTTTTTAATGTTTCCTCTATTATATCTTTTTGATCATGTTTTTCTGTTTGTACTGAATTTTGAAAGAAAGAATGGAGCCCACTTTCAAAGTGGACATGAGGTGTTATGAAGATGTTAAATGATGATAATAATGATAATAATTTCAGGAAAACAATACAGAAAGTAGTATGACTAGCTGACTAGAAAACAACAAAAAAGCTGATGCCAACATAATTTCATGGGCCAAGACATTTAGAAATAACCCTAAACCTGAAAGATTAGGTTTCAGTAAATATCTAAAGAAAACTCTTTACCATCAGTTTGAAATGTTGATTCACAAAACATACCTTTGGCTCAAATGCCTTCTCTCTCTGTCTCTGTCTCTCTCTCTCTCTCTCTCTCTCTCTCTCTCTCTCTCTCTCTGCCTCTTTCAGGGTTATGCCTAGTCAGGCACGGTATTGGTTGAAGATGTAGCCACATCTCCCTTTACTGAAAACTCTAGTCAAACCTTCTCTCTCTCTCTCTCTCTCTCTCTCTCTCTCTCTCTCTCTCTCTCTCTCTCTCTCTCTCTCTCTCTCCATCACAACCACCATCTGTAAACATACATGTCTCATTAATGCATGTTAATGCATGTTACTAACTAAACTTCTTCCCCGGAGTTTCTGTGCTCTCTCGTCCAGCAGGTTCTCATGCTGTGGTCCTGTCTATTACTATCATTATTGTTACCATATCTTCATTACAGTTTATAGTTAGTTAATGTTTTGCTGCTGCTGTGCATCTGTCTCGCTATCTCTTCCCCCCCCCCCAAGGTTTCTGCCTGTTATAAGGAAGTTTTTCCTCACCACTGTTGGCAAGTGCTTGCTCATGGTGGAACTATTGGTCTCTGTAAATAATATTATAAAGAGTACGGTCTACACCTGCTCTGCATGAAAAGTGTCATGAGATAATGCATTTGAATACGCATTTGAAGCAGTTGTATTATATCCACAGGTAGAAAGAAGCAGGCATTGACGTGCCAGTGAGTCAAAAGACTGAGAAGGATAAAGATATTTGACATTTTCTGTATAATTTATCTTGTTGTTATATCTTGTTGGAAAGTAAAGTGTTGGATCCACTCAGTGACCATGTCTGCAGGAGGGGACAGACATCCAATCCATTTTCAATATTCTCAAGATGAAAGCCAGGTAGAATTAAACAGATACCCTTGATAATTGATTTTTATAATATACTGTAATGCTGAAAGTGATTTTACAAGCAGCAGTTAGCAGTGATACGCTGTGTTTGAATTTTGTAAAATGTGTGTCTAAGCATAAACTTGAAAAGTTACATGGTGAAAGACTGAAATCTAACATATGTAAGTTGTCTGTTTTGATGATGAATTGTGGAAAAATCAAACACAGACTTAACAAGCACCTGCAGCCAACTGTTGTACTGGTACATCTGTTTGGAGACCAATGAACATAATCCAGTCCAACAATAAGAGTGACAATTCCTCTTTTAAGTGACACATTGAAGTTATGTATACATATTTCAAATCAAATCAAATCAAATTTTATTTGTATAGCCCAAAGTCACAAAGTACATTTGCCTCGGAGGGCTCTACAATCTGTACAGGGAGTGACACCCTTAGACCCTCGGTTCCAGTGAGGAAAAACTTGCCCACAAAAATCCCTTTTAGCAGGTAAAAAAGGTGGAAGAAACCTCAGGAAGAGCCACAGAGGGGATCCCTCTCCCAGGATGGACAGACGTGCAATAGATGTCACGTTTACAGAACAAATCAACACAAACATATTGTACAATTACAATGAACGATAATGAATGATAAAATGATTACAGTAGCAGTGGAACCTGTGATAGAGATAGAGAGACACAGATGCACGGCAGCAGCAAATCATAAACTAACTATAAACTGTAATGGAGATATGGGAGCAATAATGACAGTAGTAGTGGATGTCGTGCAGGACCACAGCAGCAGCCACGATCCATGAGAACCTGCTGGACGAGAGAGCACAGAAACTCCGGGGAAGAAGTTTAGTTAGTAACATGCATTAAAATGCATTAATGAGACATGTATGTTTACAGATGGTGGTGATAATGGTGATGGAGAGAGAGAGAGAGAGAGAGAGAGAGAGAGAGAGAGAGTTTTCAGTAAAGGGAGATGTGACTGCATCTTCAACCAATACCGTGCCTGACTAGGCATAACCCTGAAAGAGACAGACAGAGACAGACAGGCAGAGAGAGAGAGAGAGAGAGGAGGGGAGGGAGGGGGAGTCCCCCGGCAGTCTAGTCCTATGGCAGCATAACTAAGGGATGACCTGAGCCAGCCCTAGCTATAAGCTTTATCAAAAAGGAAAGTCTTAAGTCTACTCTTAAAGGTGTTGACCGTGTCTGCCTCCCGAACCCAGAATGGTAGTTTGTATATTTCTACACAAATAAATCCTACAACCCAACCAAAACCCTTGATGATGATGATGATGATGATGATGATGATGATGATTCTTTTTACTTGTATACGAAAAATGAACATGAATGCAAATGTTTGTTAACAGGAAAGCAGAATGGCATGGCTCTCAAAGCATGAAAGAATATTGTCAGCAATTAAAATTTAGTGATAGCATCTTATTCTCTTATTAAAAACCTAGTTAAATAAGAGATGGAGTACAAGTGAAATACAGATATGAACAACAGGACTAATTTTATTTAGTACCAGGTCATGGCTTTACTTGGGCTTAAAGCCAGAAATTGAAGGTTCAGTCTTTCCTGTCAAATGTTTGTTTATTGTAAAACCATACCCCTTATATTGCCTGTCTATGGAGAAGAACAGAATAGAGCAGAATAGAATAGATTGATTTCCTTGTGGTTAACACACAGTACAGACACAGTGTTTATAATTCTTGTTCCAGCAGCAGTCTTTTCAATAAACAGCCTGACACTCTGATTTATTGCTGCAGTTCACCACAGTTAGTTAACATTGCTCTTCTCTCCCTCTCTATCTTTGGGTAGAACTCCTACTTCTACACTTCATATGCACTTGCACTCAACACAATCACAGATTTGGTTCCTTAAAACCTTCAGATTTTAAAATTTGAAGTAAAGAAAAGTATTTTTGCTAAATATTTAGCCAGATAAGGATTAATTACATGACACCCAGAATGTGCTGTGCCATATTCCACAACAAATGGACTAAATCTTCCTCTTATGTGCACACTCTCATATTTAATGTATACAGTACTGAATATAAAAAAAAGTTAGATTTCTAAATGTAGATGAATGAAATTAATACAATCATCAACACAGAGCAGTGTTCTGAAATTTGAAGGACCCCATGCTACCTGCTGTTTCAAGATTAATTTATAAATGGTAGCTTAAGCATTAGCTCCAATGGCCTCTATAAACTTATAATGCACTTTGTATAGATCTGTTGCTGTGATGCAAGCATTACAAATATCTAGCCGCACAAAAGCATGCTTCTGAAAGCTCTCTGAACGGGAAGGTAAAGGCCACATCAACACAGTCTGAGTGACGTTGCACAGTGCTACAGAAGATCCTCATATCTAGCTGCATCTGTGGGAGTTGGAGTACACCTACCATAAATCCATGTTTGTCCCTTTGAACACATATAATAAAGATTCAGGTGTAGCCTTGTTTGGGTCACAGTACTGTTGCCAGCAGCCCTACCTGCAAGTGTGGTGAATGCGCCCAGCAAGTTCACCAGGATATACAGTACCATTTATCCATTTTCCACTTTCCGCTTCGAATCTGACATCAGATTTGGAGCTCTCAGCTGACATTTAGTGAAAGGTGGGGTACATCAACAATCCTTCACACCAATTATATAATAACGAAACTTAGAAAGATCTGCACAAGAAACATCTGCCACGATAAGTCATGAGCAGCTGCTGTGAGCACATCAAAGAGGTACTGCAATGATGCATTTTGACCTCCTGTATGATGCAAAGGGTAAGGGCACTTAGCTGTCCCATCCTGAACCTGATATTCAAATTCTACAAACAAGGATTAGACTGGAGTGCAGCTCAGTCACTGTTGCAACAAAATTTCCTTAAAGATAGTGATATCTTGACATATTGGCAGAATAGAGTACCTGAGGAAATTTATGTTGTTTGAATTAGAAAGTTGCAACATCAATGTTGTGCAAACATAGCTAAAGGTAATATCACTGTTTTTGCATTTGTCAGATATTTAACTGCAAACCTGGCATACTATCAGGATAAATGGTTGTCTAGATTGTGTCACACTGGAGACCTTGATTTTGTCCGATCTCAGTAGCATTTGATTCTTTAATGAGGATCTTCTGGACGCCTCATACAGTATGAAAACAATGTTCCAACATAATGAATTTAAAGCTTTAATTTGTGGCCAGTAAAAACAAGTACTTTCAGTAAATAAAGTGCATCAGTTACACATGAAGTAAAGTATGCTCACACTGTCTTTATGTCTGTATACTTGCCTTTCTTTCTTTCTTTCTTTCTTTCTTTCTTTCTTTCTTTCTTTCTTTCTTTCTTTCTTTCAATGTATCTTCCTTGGTGGTCCCATCTATTGAGTCATGTTTCATGTTTGAAGTCCAGTCATTATTACAATCACATTATCCATTCTATCCAGCTGTATAGGGCTACTGTATGTAGAATGTGTGTGTTGTGTGTCTCATCTTAAGGCCAATGTAATTAGCAGTCTGACCTTGCGGCACAAGACAGCGCCAGCACTGCTAATGACCCTAATGATCTCCCAGCCTCATGTATGTGTGTCAGCAGGGAGAACATTACCATGTTGTTAATGGGAACTTTGATATCACGTGGAAGACAAAGATGAGGAGAAGCATAAGAAATAACTCTATTTTCATGACCTGAGATGTAGACTTTTAAACAAATATTTGGATACCAACGTTGTCCCATCTCATGTAAATTGTTAAAGATTTTTTAAACTAATTAATACAGTTTATGCATGACATATGCTATTACACTGTTAATAATTTTATGTTAAGTGTGGTTCCATATTTACAATCTGCAAAATTAGGTTACATATTAAACCAGCATGATGTAATAATATTGACACAATGATGAATGTGCATTTACAAAAAACAGCAGAACATAAGTGGTCCTTGTGCTGCTGTATAACAACACATATGCCATTGCCAGCAACCACCTGGCAAAGAGGTTTTGGTGGATTGACTGCTCAATAGACACCATCATACCCAGGTTTAAAAACATCTTCAAGAACTGTTCAAAGGAGCATTACTGGAATGGCAGAAAATATACACATTCAGCAAAAATGATGCGCTTCAGTACCTCAGTCTTCAGTGTGGCTGTAGATGAAAGTTTGGACATCAATGACATCTCACATCTCACAGTCGAATGGAAACAGACCATTCAGAGGCATGTGTGCAGTGTAATATCAACATATAGAGCAGACATACAGTACATACAGTGTGACTGATTTTTTTTTTTTTATCACAAAAATACATATTTGTGATGAAAGTCTTATTGCGTATGAGAAAAACAGGCATATTACATACAGGTATAAAGAGGCCGCATGAACAAATTTGGCAACCCTGTAAACTTTGGCCTATGTTAAGCACAGAGGAGCATAATTCCAACTTCATACAAATGAAGAGCATCCAGTGGCTGTAAAGTACTATACCTGATGTAATCTGAAAATCTCTTGCTATGACACACTGTTTCCCATCCCTGTTATCAAGACAGTAAATATAACAAGCAAGTAAATTTACAGTTTACAGGCTGTGGTAACACAAACTCTGCTTTATAACACTGAATGATACGTAGATGTTATGATAATAACGCTGTCATAAAGCAGGCGCTAACAGAAGTTGTAATAACTAAATAAGGAGCATCACTGATAATCACCAGCTCCACACTCTTAGCCAATGAGGTTAACTCTATTTGACCCTATGATTCACTCAACTAAAGTTTGACAAGTCGAATATCCCTATCTTTAGCCCAGCTTCTGTGACTCTGTGTATGTGTCTTGTCTTTAGCATGGCCTCTGGCATGTTGTTGCTTACTACATTAAGCCATGAAGGAATCGCCAGACCACCATCGCACACACAGACGCACACACTGCAGTGTATTGTGCTGTGTGGCAGGACCGCCGCAGTGATTAGTGTCCAAGTCTTTTATGTCAGAAAAAGACCCAAAATGTCACTGAGAAGCCATTCACACACTGATGAGTTACATGTTAAATGTGTGTGTCTTTGTGTAGCCCATACAGAGCACTGAAGCTGAAAGGATCATTTCTCTTCGTTAGTGTTCGTTATTAACATGTAGCCTGCAGACACAAAATGACACACAAGTACTCACTGTATGTGGCCTTGAGGATCAAGATATTTTCTGGAAGAGTAATATCTTGAATTCAAACCTGCAAATGAAACCATCCAGCCTTTACTCTTAAAAAACAAAAATAGAACTGAACAACTGTACGATAAAAGAAGCTGCTTTGTAGTCTGGTGGTACAGCAGTGGATACTTCTGTATCGCTTGCCAGACAGTATCAGGGTGAACAGACAGTTGCTGGGGTGGGTATTGCCTTTTAATATCTCTTAATATATATGCATCTGATGCTTCGTAGATGGGTACCAATGATGTTTTGAGTGGTTCTAATCAACCAATCAATCAATATCCAGTCCTAAGCCATGCACAATTACACCAATTTGTAATGATTACAGTCAGGAAAACATGAAAACATCAAAGCAAGCATAAAAATGTGTTAAAACGAGCCAAAAAAGGTAGCTTTTTTGCCCAAAAAAGGTAGCCTTTTTGGCTCTGGATAGAGACCTCATCTGTCTATTTATTCAGGGTTTCTGGTTCAGTAATGATTTTACTGTCTTTATGATCACCGTGATCATTGATGATGTGATGTTAATGATGATGTATGTGAAGATTGATGTGGTTCTCCTGAGTGGCAGCATCTCTAAACATGTGCCAGTCTGTGCACTCAGATCAGTCCTGTCCACATTAGAACTGTTAACTATTATTTCTGATGGTTTGATCATTTTAATCAGCTGGGAGTTAGTTAGTAGGAGAAGCAGGAAAATGTTGTCTGACAGACCAAAATGGGGATTGGGGAGGGCTTTGTAGCTGCCTGGAATGTTGGTGTAAATATGGTCCAGGGTCATCCCACTGGGGTGTGAGGACATGTTAGTGGAATTTAGGTCTGTTTGATTAAAATCACCAGCTGCAATAAAAAAACATCATCCAATTGTTTTGCCATGTGACTGCTGATGTAGTGCATAAAAAAAGTCTTTTCAAAATTGAAAGACAATACTCTGCTATATACTGATGATATGGTTAGCATCTTAATATTAAAAAAAAAGACATTTGGGAAACATTGTCTATTAACTTTGACTACGTTTGAGGACCAAGCATCATTGATATAAATGCAGAGTCTGTCTCTCCTTGTCTTACTGGAGTCTTGAGTTGAGTCCTGTCCAGTCCATTAAATGCTATAGCTTAATCCAGGATGTTATGATAGAGCCAGTCTCTCTAAAGATGTGGGCTCAACAGTCTCTGATTTCCTAAGCCTGAATCTTATTTAACCCATTCTTATTTTTTTTCCACAAATTGTCCACCCAAACATGCAGTGAAATGTAGCTCTTAATCCCAGCAAGGTCAAAGGTGTAGCAGTTTGTTCAAAGGTGTAGCAGTTTGTTCAGTTTTATATCTGCAAAGGAAGTATCCAGGTGGCATTCTTACCAGTGAACTTTTAACACTGACTCCCAGGGGGTGCAGACCTTCTTCCATTCAATACTACTTGTGGTTCAAAAAAAGCATCTTCTATAAACAACTGACATGCCAACCTTTTGTTATCAAACTGGATACTGCCCAGCCCTTGGTTGTACCTTGATATCCTATCCATGAATGTCACAAACAGGAAAAAGGTGACAAAAGCCAGCTTTTTCAGAGCCTAGTGCCAAACCTAATCAAGCCTTACGGTAGACATCTATAACTCACCACTTACTCAGCTGTCATTGGTACTTGTAAATGATTTTCAAACTGGGTAATTCTGACAACCTTTGTAGAAAAGTCGTCAGAATTCACTTAAACTGTCCACCAAAATCTAAAGATGAAAGTAGGCTACACTGTTACAGAATTTGTCAGGACGCCTACCCAGAGTGGCTGAGGTAGGCAGACTCAAGGCAATTTGTTAATTAAAAAAACACAGCACTGGACAAATCCAGTGACCAATTACCAATTATGTCATCAAAGGTATAGATACAGGAGTGGTTTGGGAACTTCTTTTGTCCCAACAATTCCACTATGAGCAAGCACCTGGCAACAGTGGCAAGGAAAAACCTCCTTTTAAAAGGAAGAAACCTCGAGCAGAACTAAGCTCATTGGTGGACAGTCAACCGCCACGACTGGTTGAGATAAAGAGAGACAGAGACAGAGAAGACGAGGGGCAGAGAGGGAGTAAGGGGGTTAGATAGATAAATAGAGAGAGAGACAGAGATGCATAGCAGCAGCAAAACGCTAACTGTAACTATAAACTTTAATGGAGATAGGGTATAATAATAATGATAATAATAATATATAGTGGATGTCATGCAGGACTTCATCAAATCAAATCAAATCAAATTTTATTTGTATAGCCCAAAGTCACAAAGTACATTTGCCTCGGAGGGCTTTACAATCTGTACAGGGAGTGACACCCTCTGTCCTTAGACCCTCGGTTCGAGTGAGGAAAAACTTGCCCACAAAAAACCCTTTTAACAGGGAAAAAAGGTGGAAGAAACCTCAGGAAGAGCCACAGAGGAGGGATCCCTCTCCCAGGACGGACAGACGTGCAATAGATGTCACGTGTACAGAACAAGTCAACACAAACATATTGTACAATTACAATGAATGATAAAATGACAATGAATTACAATGAATGATAAAATGACCACAGTAGCAGATATGGTAGCAATAATGACAGTAATAATATATGTAGTGGACGCTGCGCAGGATCACAGCAGCAGCCACGATCCACGAGAACCTGCTGGACGACAGAGCACAAAAACTCCGGGGAAGTTCGGTTAGTAGCATGCATTAATGAGACATGTATGTCCACTGATGGTGAGAGAGAAAGAGGGAGAGAGAGAGAGGAGGGAGAGAGGGAGAGGGGCGGGGGAGTCCCCCTGCAGTCTAGTCCTATGGCAGCATAACTAAGGGATGACCTGAGCCAGCCCTAACTATAAGCTCTATCAAAAAGGAAAGTCTTAAGTCTACTCTTAAAAGTGTTGACCGTGTCTGCCTCCCGAACCTGGAATGGTAGTTTGTTCCACAGAAGAGGAGCTTGATAGCTGAAAGCTCTGGCTCCCAATCTACTTTTGGAGACTATAGGAACCACAAGGAACCCAGCATCCTGAGAGCACAATGTTCTAGAGGGGTAGTAAGGTACTATGAGCTCTTTTAGATATGATGGTGCCTGACCATGAAGAGCTTTGTAAGTAAGGAGAAGAATTTTAAATTCTATTCTAGATTTGATAGGTAGCCAATGCAAGGAAGCCAAAATGGGAGAAATATGATCTCTGATCTTGATTCCTGTCAGAACACGTGCAGCAGCATTCTGAATTAACTACAAAGTCCTAGGAGACTTATTGGAGCAGCCTGATAATAAAGAGTTACAATAGTCCAGCCTAGAAGTAACACATACATAATTCATCTGTAAATTTGCAGTAAAAGTAACTTAGAGCATTTTTATTTATTCTACATGAATTATAAAATGCTCTTAACTACTAAGCATAATTTGCATACACATAGTGTATATAACATTTGTTGAAGCATTTCAATCAAAACCATATGCCATCCTCATGGTGGTCCTCACGGTGGTAGTAGTGCAGGTGCTCACCATGTCATCCTCTGGGGACCATGATTGCCTGTACACATTTTTATGACAATCCAGTTTACATATTTCAGTCCAAAATAGTGGCCCAACCAACCTCCATTGTGTTCCATTGGGCCTGTGGAAAAAAGTCTGATGCTGAAGCTGATTTAAGGCTAAGTGTTGTTAGAGATATATTTGCTTCTGTTTAAGCAAAAAAAAAAAAAAAAAAAAAAAAAAACAGCCTTTTAAAGTCAGGATTCCTTTCACTCACATAAACACATAGACACCTAAATCCTCTTTATGGTAGAGGAATGATGGGCAATGAACGGATTGCTTAGCAGGTCATTATGGTGTTAGAGCCCTGTCTCCACTGATGACATCAGTGACTGCAATTATATGAAACAGTGTTTTGTTTACTTTCAATCAACCCTTATTGTCACTAAAGTATTTAAATGATTACATGAGTTCAATACAAAAAAAAAAAAAAAAAGCACAGTCGTTAGATCATAACATTGATCTAACTGCTGGGCTCAACATTCACTGATATTTAGTTGGGCATCTCTGTGTGGCTTATTGATTCATAGTTATGGTCTGGCAACTAAAAGCTTAAAAAAAGCTTAAACTAAGCTTACTCTTACCATGAGACAAGAAGAATACTGGTACAAAAACAATTAAATAGCCACCACGCACCTCCACATTTTAACAATTAATGCTGCACGGAAAACACAGCATATTTTTAAGTATTCTAAATGAAATTATAAGAAACAGATAAGTAGTGTAGTAGGTAAGACAATGTACAACAGAAGAGAAGTTCCTCTCACTTTATTTGAACTGTTCTTATAGATGCATGCATGCGTGTATGTGTCAGTCTCTGTGCAAGTGTGGAAACACCACTAAGGTCAGGGTCTCAAAGAGAGAAAAAAATAGATCCCCCAAAAGCCTGGTAATAGCTTAAAGCTGCGCTCACACACACACTCTCTCTCTCACAGACACACACACACACACACACACACACACACACACAGACACACACAAGCATAAGGAGCGGTAGTGGTAGTGTTATTATTGTAATTGTGCTGCCAGTTTGTCTGTGTGTCACCATCATCCCGCTCCTAAATCTGACTGGACAACAAAGTGTTTGAACGACCAATTAGGACACAGAAATAGTCAGTGTTAGTGTCAGCTGGTATTAGTGAATGGGTTAGGTTGGGGTCACCTTGGTGAATGTGTGGCCTAAATCACATTGTCATGATGCACTTTTTCTTCAAAATAACACTTCAATTTTGCTTTGAATTCGGCAGATACAAGTGTTAACAGCCTCACCAATACAGGTGAGTATAATCAAAGTGCTTACATTTAACAATGTTGATGTTTCACTCGTAATGTTTAGCATGTTCACAGTTTTAATTCAGCGTGCAAACATTTACTAATTAGCTCTAAACACAAAATTCAGTTGAGGTCGGTGTGAAAGTGAAAGTCATTAGATTTGCAGGTATAAACCAAAATATTGGACAAATTGAAATTTTGACCTAACGATAGAAAGTCAGAGGATGCTTCATCTGGGAATCACAATTCTTTGTACCAACTTTTGTGCTAACAAATGTCACAATATTTACCTGAATAAATGATCTACTGACCACTTTTTGTTGTCAGTTTCCAGGACAAGGCTGGAGACAGAGCATAGCAGTGTCTTTGGTTAACGTAGCCAAGATCCAATGATACCATGCCTGTCAGTGACATACAGGTCAAACAAACTGTGCTAGGGGCACGCCCCCTTTCCCATCATCATACTTCAATTGACCAGCCCCTCTCAAATCGTTTTGAACTGGTTTCCCTTTCGATGTGATGGTGAAACGCTTTACTCCATTATCAAAGAATAAACAATGTTAAGCTGTGCAGTGATGGCCCAGAGACATCCAGTCTGTAAAACCTCACAAAAGTGTGAGGTGTAGCCCAGCTCACCACAGTACAAATGTCCTGTACTAAAACTCCCCTGAAAAGGCCCCATTAAGTGGTCATGCTACTTGTGGAATAAAGAGCAGTAAACACCTGTGGGCTAGAGATATAGCATGCAAAATCCAGTGAGATAACTTCTGGTGGGAGTACACTGGGACACAAATACAAACAGCTGATCCTCCTTTTTGAACCCTGCTACACATGCAGAATCCACATGGGGCATAATGTGTTAAGCCTTTGCTCCCATTTCCCAAGAAGAATGGAGACAGGTGAAAAGCCAAAACCTACATAGTGGGAAATCTGTAAGCTGACTCCGCTACCTTAGGGACAAAAACCAGGTTGGGCTTGGTCTGAGGCAAAATGAAAGCAGGAAGTGTGAATGGACAAAGCCTGTAAGTCACTTAAATGCTTTGCTGTGGTTAAAGCCAAGAGCAATCCCGTTTTTAGTTAAATATACTTCATCTCTATCACCTTGATGTTTGGTGAGACTGTGTTACCTGTTGTTCCTGACTGTCCTCTTTGAATGTGACAGAAGAGAAACTGAGAAAAGACCCCAGAAGCAATCATCAGAGGCCTATGAACTTCAGGGCTCCACTCCACCTCTTTCTCTCCTTTTCTTCTTGGAAGGGTCAGAAGGAGTGTCTACAAGGGCTAGGTCACAGGTTTCTTTTCCCCATCCCTGGGGTGGTAATGTCAGTTTCTTGCTGACACAGCTGTAGACAAGTGTTTTCCCCATGGCTCTGGGTTTTCTGATGGAAGCTGTTGCCGTCTGCTGCCGAGATGCCTGTCTCTGTGGCTTAACCCTAACCCTAACCCTGTCTGCCTTTTGCTGCAAAGCCAGGCCTCAGCTCAGTGTGGCTAGCAGCCAATGGCTGCCAGTCATAGTATTTGGAATGGTCCCAACAGGCACTTTATGGCATAGAGGGACAGTGAGGACATGACTAAGGGTCAGCAGTGATGTTTGATGCTTGAAAAAACAAACACAATTTAGCAGGAGGGACAGCTCACATCAATGCATACACTGCTCTGAATAACCCTGTGTAATGGCTAAACAAACTTCTTGCATAAGTCAGCAAATTCAGAATGAAGCTTGGAACTGCATTTGGCAACATCATCCTAAAAAAGTTGTCTGTGAACTGTTGAGCAGCTGGATGCTAGATAAGGAGCCTAGGAGCAGAGAGAGAGTAAAAGAGAGAGAGAGTAAAATTCATTTCAGGGGCTGATTGACTGTGGTAATATGAAGGGGCATGCCCCTCTCACAGTTCGACCTGCCACTGACACAGGTGTTGGCACCTGATGTCACTAGAAAATAAAAAATTTATTAAGACTCATTATTCATAAACTGGCTTTCAGTTAGTTTTTCATTTCTTTTTTTTAAAGATGTGTATGCATATATAATACATGTGCAAACTTGTTTTTAAAAAAATGAAATATAAATTAATAATATTATTATTATGAATATCACAACTTTGACATAATGATGACACCAAATGAAACATCATACTGTATGTGTGTAGTTAGAATAAAATAAGTTGAATCTCAGTTTCTTTGTAAATATAGAAACTGAGCAAATTCATTCCCCCTAAAATATTTTTCTCAAACTATCCTGACTTTTCCTGGAATTCATCTGCATCCCACACTGCTATTTTATTCATCTTTCATTTCCTACATTTTTCTTTAACTTTTGGCATCTGTGTATATGAGGGAGGACACTTATTTACATGATTGATATAATATGCCCCTTTTCCTACTATCCTTATTCAACTCCCAACTGTCTATGTCTGTGTGAGAACAGATAACATGAAAAACTTCTGGGAGACTGGGAGACTTCCACTGATATTCATGCATTTTTAAAGTTGAACAAGTTTGCGGTGTCTTTAGTTACATTTTTATAGCTAAATAACTATTATGACAATTCTGCGCTTTTTCTGTTTACTTCAGACAACAGATTCTAAAGCCCCCTGAGGCAAACTGATTTGTGATTTTGAGCTATATATAAAAAAAAAAAACTGACTTGACTTTGGCAAAAAAAAAGGACATAAATAAATATGTATATCATAAATTATTAAATGTTTTAACAGAGTTCTAAAATTGCAGTTTCCACAGTAGAGGGAAACAAACTGTTGTCTTGTGGCAGGGGTGAGTCATCCTCACAGTGATCTATGGTGACCTATCTCTGACTGTTTAGATAGGAGGAGGGGAACATGAGTATGAGAGACACCGCCTTTTTGGGGGGGATTTTTTTACTATGTACACTATGGCTTGTAAATTCGTAATGTATGTTTCGTCACTGCAGATTAAACATTTCTCACAGCTTTCCTGCCTGTACTCAGTGGTTCTTAAACTTTTTCTGGCATGCCCCCACCCCACAATGAGGAAGCAACTCATAAAAAAAACTTCCAGGTTGATTTTTTGTTTTTGCCCAGTGATAAGCAACTTTATTGGCTTAACTCTAATGTCAGCATGGTAGCATACTCAATGATAATGCCAATATGCTGATTTTTAACATGTATAGTGTTTGCCATGTTAACCAGCTTAGTTTTTTAGTTTAGTATCAGACAGAGTATTGACCTCAGGATGGATGTAGATCAGGTCAGCATTAAGTTATAATGGATGAAAGTCTGGATGTGGGGATTACCAAAGTTATTAGTACACATGGCCTATGCACCAGAAATGTAAACATTTTGTACAAAATTTCCATTCCAAAATGTTTCTGTGCCATTGACCTTTTTCTGTTTCTCCCTGGCAGTGTATGCTATCTTCAGCAAGAAGGCACATTTGTGTCTCATCACTCATCGAGTAATCACTCCTGCTATAAAAGCCTGGTTAGGACACCAACCCCCAGATTATCCCGTACCTGTTCCCAGTACCAGTCATTTAAATATTGTGACTTAAGCTTTCACAGTTACTAGTATTACCCTTGTGTGTTCCAATGTGTTTTGACTACCTTTCTATTGTTTTTGACATTGAGACTCATTCAGAATTTTCCTATGTGCAGTTTTCTAGTGTGCCTTCTCGAGTGAATCATTTTATCTGCCTGCCTTACTCAACCTGCAAAGTCAGCCAGCATTCAGCCACCACCTGCCATGTACCGGCCATTTTTGAGTCCATCTATCGATCTATTAGGATCTACTATTTAGATGAATTTTTGATGGACAACAGAAGTCCCACAGAGATCATTTATGGACCCTTTCAGTTGGACTTTCTGCTTAGCCCTTAAAACAACAGCATCACTATCATTCTGATGCTACATTATAATGGTGGTGGTGAATGTTGCCTCTGTTATTTCCACTCTGTTCCCCATATTCCTGCAACTATGTCACTTTGGCCTCTGAGGTGTAAAGTATAAAGTTCCATAGAATGGAAATATGTTATACTCAATGTTTTTACTGTTTTTCTGGTGTAAAAATACAAGACATTCTAACTTTCTTGGGTTTCCTCACCAATTTTTTGATGAAATGAACTCATCACAAATGAAAAAAGGCACACTATAAGAAACATTGGTATGGTCCTTCACAGAACTATACACATACACATACACATACAGACACATCTAGTTGTCTTCAGAGTAGCTAATAAACTTGTTTTTATGAGAATCAGGTGAGCAAGGCCCCTGATCTTGAGTGGAGGGGACACCAGGCCAATAGAAGGCCACCCAGCTTTTATGTCCTGTCTGCATAATGAACCGAGCAGCCAGACACACATACACATTTACAAAGGTGGACGCCTTTCCAAGTTTTACTGCATAGAGATGACAGACGATCAGCATTCAGAACCACAGATGACGGTCGACTGAAGTTTTTTTTCTGAAATCCAAATATTTCATTCAACCAACTGTGTATTACTCAGCACATTTTAGTCATCTGGTGGAATGCAGGTAATTGGTATTATTTTTTTTAAACTTCCGTTAATGATGTTTGTTACTATTTTTTTTAACATATTGATGACACACAACTCAGGAAGAATGTTTTGTGTGCACCCCACAATGAGAACATTTCAAACAAATGAACAACACAAATTACATAGGAGACTTTCTACATCAGTGTGCTCATTGAACATCTTAATAAACTAGTGGCAGCAACAGACTTTATGGAAATCAATCCCCTGAGGACCATGAACATCCTCATAATGTGATAATGATTTGGTTGTTTGTTCTTCTATGGTGCTCTGGACTAAACATTAAATCTGGCTCGGTAAATATTACAATGGCAAATTAAACTCATCATGGCAAGTTTCCTTATATAAATTATGCAGGAGATGAACTATACCAGACATATCATTTCTCAATGTAATATTATGATCTTTTTCATCCTATGATTTGATCTATGTAAACAGATTTGCTGTGCAGTTATTCAGTAACTCAGCATAAAAATATCACAACAATAGAAGACTTTATGACAAAAAGATGTCTCTATTGATCTGCAATTACAAATAATTTTTTGTTTCAACAGATATACACAGACCACCCTAACAGCTCTTCAACACCCCTTCTCCAGCCATTTCTGCTCACCCCATGCAGCCCATTTCCCCATTTTCTGCTCCCCTCACCCCAAGCTAGTTTCTTTACATGGAAAGCTCAGGGTGATTCCACACTATTTTTTATGGCCACATTCCAGCCCATATATCTGCCACACAACTCGTCAACTGCAGTGTGTGTGTGTGTGTATACGTGTATGCATTGCCAGCTAGTTCCCTGCCTCCTACTGAGCAGAACACTGCATTACACAGCTTTCATCTAAATGTGTGTTTCTTTATGACTTAAAGTGTGCGTGCTCGCACGTGTGGTTTTCACTACACACGCATGTGCAATTTGCGGTTTATGTGGTCGCATAAGTATGTCCATACATGCTTGATTGAGTGTGTTTAGTCGGGGTGTATTGAAATGCCTCTGAGCATATGGGAGTATAAATGGGAATTAGTGATTGTGTGTGTGTGTGTGTGTGTGTGTGTGTGTGTGTGTGTGTGTGTGTGTGTGTGTGGACAGATAGGGAGTGTATCAGTTAGTTTAGTAGCAGGAAGTCTTTGTCATGAGGGAGTCTGACAACTCTGGATACCGAATCCAGGTGGTGATTTATCACACACACACACACACACACACACACACACACACACACACACACACACACAAATGAGGTGAGAGGCATATTTTGTAGGGAGGAAAGCAGTTTTATTGGTTGCTGAAACATTAGAAAGCCAGCTGTTTCCAAAGACAGAGTGAGGAATAAAGACATTTGAGTGTTCTCAGTCTAGTTTCTTGGTTGAAGCAGCAGGTCAGTTGTTATCTCAGTTACACTCAACATTTCACTGTTTCCAGGTGAACACCTTGTAACTCTATCTCTACCAACTTCCATGTTTTACTAAAACTGAAAGCTGACAAGGTCTTTTATGAAGGACAGTATATTAGGACTATCTTACAGGTACGAGGAAAAATATCTGCACCACACATGATTGTGGCATCTAAAAAAAAACTAATAATTTATAATTTATTATAATAGATGTCAGGACATTTAAAAATAAATAAATAAATAAAAACACTCAGACCGCACACCGGCAGAAACAACACAATTACTTTCATGAAGCTAGCAGCATTGCACAGATCACAGTAAACCATACCCATTGCATCCAGGAAATGCCAAACACGTTTTTGGAAACTTGGTGGCCAGGCTTAGCTGCTCAACCACCGGTGTATGGGGTGGGGTCACAGCGAATACATTATCATACATTATAGATGGGTGCATTAGAGACTGTGACATGGCCAGTCACATTTGAGCACAGGGTTTTCAATATCATACACTCACTGAGAATCCTGCGGGGAGTTTTCCTCAGGGGGAACTCATTTTTGTTTCAAATAACAAATACAACAGCTCAAATATCCTTCAAGAGCAGGTGACATCTCTTTCTGAAGTCTGTCTCCAAGTATAAATCACATTTTGCTGTAGGTCTTTGCACACAAACAGTTTTATGACACAAACAGATTTTTGAAAAATGCTTCAGTGGTGCAGATTTAAAACTCCAGTGTCTGTGTATCCTCGTTTATGTGTAAGATCAAGCATTTGGGAAATAATGACATCATCACTTCAAGTCCTCCATTCTTGTTGTTGCTTTGTGCGTGCCCCTGAAACAACAACAATGGCTGATTACTTTTTAGGTTTTGACAAAGGAATAGCTGTCAAATAACAAATAATTAGCTACGATTTGTGGTAAGTTACTACCAAAGGAAAATAAGCTACATCATGAACCTCATCACAGTCTAACCAGACTTTGAGATCTTAAAATTTAATCTACCTCCAGACAAAGAAACACTTCTACTTTAAGCTGTTATCTTAAATTCAAAACTGAGCTGCACGTCTGTTGACTAGGACCAGAAAGAGAGCACACGTTACACGTTATGTAACGTTCAATTAGTAAAGTCTCTGCACGGGCTGCCTGTTTACTTTAAAATCAATCCCTTTATTAGTTTGGATAATAATGGTCTTTGCACTACCTATTTATCAGATTTGCCTTTAGCCTAGTCTTCTCTTCCCTTTTAATTATTAGTCTATACATTTAGATTTCCTTTATTACTTGGTATATTTAATTTTGTGTTGTTATCCATTTCTAAGAATGGAGGAGCAGGGGATTGAATCACCAATCATCTGATGAATAGATGACCGGCTCTACCTCCTGAGCCACAGCTACCTCTTCTGTGATGAATTCAACTTTTATTAAACATTTATTAAAATGTTTCAGTTTTTGTTGACTAAAACTTACATACATTACATAAGTACTACAACACATTGGAACACACAATGTCTGGTGTGGAAACCTTCAGGTTTCTGGGATCCACAATCTCAGAGAGCCTGAAGTGGGAGACCAACACAGACATCATCATCAAAAAGGCCCAGCAGAGGTTGTACTTCCTGCGCCAGCTCAGGAAGATCAACACGCCCAAAGAGCTGCTGATCCAGTTTTATACCGCCATTGTTCAGTCTGTTCTCTGTTCATCAATCACTGTTTGGTTTGGATCGGGCACCAAACAGGACAGAAATAGACTCCAAAGGACAGTCAGGACTGCACAGAAGATCATGTGTGTCAACCCGCCTTGCATCCATTACTTATACCTGTCAGGAAATGGGCAGAAACATCTCTGCAGATCCTTCCCACCCCGGACACAATCTGTTTGAACTTATCCCCTCCGGAAGGTGCTACTGAACACTGTACGCTAAAATAAACAGAAATAGGAACAGTTTCTTCCCACAGGCTGTCACTGCGATCAACAGCTAAAACCGGACACACAGACACAACTGGCCAACAAAGAGATTCTGATTCTGATGTTTTTAATAAGGTTATAGCTGGTGGTGATGTACTGGAAAGTATTCTATTGAATGTCAAATATGTTGACCCACTCATTTATGTAAATGAGTGGCCTAAATATTAGAAATACCCCTTGGAATAGTGCAGTAAAGTAATTCTGTTTTATTTATTTTTTTATTCTTGAATTTTTATTCTTATTCATGAATTCATTCATGATTAATACGTATAAGGCCTTCATTGTCAAATCTGATCATTGTCCTTTGTGTCCTACTTCCTTTGTTCCTAACAATCACATTTAAACATACTGAGTGTGACAAAATAAAAAATAAAAAGAATTGATAATGTGCATAACACGTAATGTATTAACATAGTGGCCATCCAGAACAAAAGAGCTATTTTGGTTTCTTCCCTGCCAGTCTTGAAGTTGGGACATATGTGTAAGGTTTAGGTTTGATGTCAGTGTTTTTACTTGTTATCTGGACCACAGATTTCTCAGGTTTGTTTTCTCAATCCAAGTTTCCATTTAGACATGAAAGAAGACATGGTGTGTGTAAGAGTGTGTGATTGTTTTTTATCATTTATTTCCGGCACCAGTACTATTCGCCCACTGATAACACACACACACACACACACACACACACACACACACACACATATTGTTCCTAAGATGGAGGGAGTTTCGTGACAGGCATACAGCATTAGCTATAGGAGCTATATGGGGCGGCTGTGGCTCAGGAGGTAGAGTGAGTCGTTCACTAATCAGATGATCGGCATTTCGATCCCCGGCTCCTCCAGTCTGCATGTCGAAGTGTCCTTGGGCAAGATACTGAACCCCAAATTGCTCCCGAAGGCTGCGCCATCGGTGTGTGACAATGTATGAATGGTTAGCTCCTCAAACTGATGAGCAGTTGGCACCTTGCATGACAGCCAATGCCATCAGTGCATGAATGTGTGTGAATGGGTGAATGAGATATGTAGTGTAAAAGCGCTTTGAGTGGTCCATTTACCATATGATTCTTCTAATGGTAAATTAGCAAGTTAACATTAGTCATAAATAAAAAATAGAATAAAATAGCAAACATAATAAAAAGTTTTATACACTATATACACCTTTCAAGTATACAGATATGCATGTTGGTTCATTTCACAGAAGGTAAATACAGGAAAAAGTAAATGCACCTAAGGGTATGCATGTATGAAGTGAAATTATGGTATATTGTCTGTGTCTGTCTCTTTCTGTTGTCTGTGTCTGTCTCTTTCTGTTGTCTGTGTCTGTCTCTTTCTATTGTCTGTGTCTGTCTCTTTATATTGTCTGTGTCTGTCTTGTTCTATTGTCTGTGTCTGTCTCTTTCTATTGTCTGTGTCTGTCTCTTTCTATTGTCTGTGTCTGTCTCTTTCTATTGTCTGTGTCTGTCTCTTTCTATTGTCTGTGTCTGTCTCTTTCTATTGTCTGTGTCTGTCTCTTTCTGTTGTCTGTGTCTGTCTCTTTCTGTTGTCTGTGTCTGTCTCTTTCTGTTGTCTGTGTCTGTCTCTTTCTATTGTCTGTGTCTGTCTCTTTCTATTGTCTGTGTCTGTCTCTTTATATTGTCTGTGTCTGTCTCTTTCTATTGTCTGTGTCTGTCTCTTTCTATTGTCTGTGTCTGTCTCTTTCTGTTGTCTGTGTCTGTCTCTTTCTGTTGTCTGTGTCTGTCTCTTTCTGTTGTCTGTGTCTGTCTCTTTCTGTTGTCTGTGTCTGTCTCTTTATATTGTCTGTGTCTGTCTCTTTCTATTGTCTGTGTCTGTCTCTTTCTATTGTCTGTGTCTGTCTCTTTCTATTGTCTGTGTCTGTCTCTTTCTGTTGTCTGTGTCTGTCTCTTTCTATTGTCTGCATCTGTGTCTGTCTCGTTCTATTGTCTGTGTCTGTCTCGTTCTATTGTCTGTGTCTGTCTCTTTCTATTGTCTGTGTCTGTTGTCTGTGTCTGTCTCTTTCTGTTGTCTGTCTCTTTCTATTGTCTGTGTCTGTCTCTTTCTATTGTCTGTGTCTGTCTCTTTCTATTGTCTGTGTCTGTGTCTGTCTCTTTCTATTGTCTGTGTCTGTCTCT
Organism: Miichthys miiuy; assembly: GCA_036365135.1. Classification (NCBI taxonomy): domain Eukaryota; kingdom Metazoa; phylum Chordata; class Actinopteri; family Sciaenidae; genus Miichthys; species Miichthys miiuy. The sequence goes on from CM071602.1 coordinate 29,732,163, forward strand.
TTCTGTTGTCTGTCTCTTTCTATTGTCTGTGTCTGTGTCTGTCTCTTTCTGTTGTCTGTGTCTGTCTCTTTCTATTGTCTGTGTCTGTCTCTTTCTGTTGTCTGTCTCTTTCTATTGTCTGTGTCTGTCTCTTTCTGTTGTCTGTGTCTGTCTCTTTCTGTTGTCTGTGTCTGTCTCTTTCTGTTGTCTGTGTCTGTCTCTTTCTGTTGTCTGTGTCTGTCTCTTTCTATTGTCTGTGTCTGTCTCTTTCTATTGTCTGTGTCTGTCTCTTTCTATTGTCTGTGTCTGTCTCTTTCTATTGTCTGTGTCTGTCTCTTTCTATTGTCTGTGTCTGTCTCTTTCTGTTGTCTGTGTCTGTCTCTTTCTATTGTCTGTGTCTGTCTCTTTCTATTGTCTGTGTCTGTCTCTTTCTGTTGTCTGTGTCTGTCTCTTTCTATTGTCTGTGTCTGTCTCTTTCTGTTGTCTGTGTCTGTCTCTTTCTATTGTCTGCATGTGTCTGTCTCTTTCTGTTGTCTGTCTCTTTCTATTGTCTATATCTGTCTCTTTCTATTGTCTATGTCTGTCTTTTTCTATTGTCTGTATCTGTCTCTTTCTATTGTCTGCATGTGTCTGTCTCTTTCTGTTGTCTGTGTCTGTCTCTTTCTATTGTCTGTGTCTGTCTCTTTCTGTTGTCTGTCTCTTTCTATTGTCTGTGTCTGTGTCTGTCTCTTTCTGTTGTCTGTGTCTGTCTCTTTCTATTGTCTGTGTCTGTCTCTTTCTGTTGTCTGTCTCTTTCTATTGTCTGTGTCTGTCTCTTTCTGTTGTCTGTCTCTTTCTGTTGTCTGTGTCCATCTCTTTCTATTGTCTGTGTCTGTCTCTTTCTGTTGTCTGTCTCTTTCTATTGTCTGTGTCTGTCTCTTTCTGTTGTCTGTCTCTTTCTATTGTCTGTATCTGTCTCTTTCTATTGTCTGTGTCTGTCTCTTTCTATTGTCTGTGTCTGTGTCTGTCTCTTTCTGTTGTCTGTGTCTGTCTCTTTCTGTTGTCTGTGTCTGTCTCTTTCTGTTGTCGGTGTCTATTTCTATTGTCTGTGTCTGTCTGTCTCTTTCTGTTGTCTGTGTCTGTCTCTTTCTATTGTCTGTGTCTGTCTCTTTCTGTTGTCTGTCTCTTTCTATTGTCTGTGTCTGTTTTCTGTGTCTGTCTCTTTCTATTGTCTGTGTCTGTTGTCTGTGTCTGTCTCTTTCTGTTGTCTGTCTCTTTCTATTGTCTGTGTCTGTCTCTTTCTGTTGTCTGTCTCTTTCTATTGTCTGTGTCTGTCTCTTTCTATTGTCTGTGTCTGTCTCTTTCTATTGTCTGTGTCTGTGTCTGTCTCTTTCTGTTGTCTGTGTCTGTCTCTTTCTATTGTCTGTGTCTGTCTCTTTCTGTTGTCTGTCTCTTTCTATTGTCTGTGTCTGTCTCTTTCTATTGTCTGTGTCTGTCTCTTTCTGTTGTCTGTGTCTGTCTCTTTCTATTGTCTGTGTCTGTCTCTTTCTGTTGTCTGTGTCTGTCTCTTTCTGTTGTCTGTCTCTGTCTCTTTCTATTGTCTGTGTCTGTCTCTTTCTATTGTCTGTGTCTGTCTCTTTCTGTTGTCTGTGTCTGTCTCTTTCTGTTGTCTGTGTCTGTCTCTTTCTATTGTCTGTTTCTGTCTCTGTCTCTTTCTGTTGTCTGTGTCTGTCTCTTTCTGTTGTCTGTGTCTGTGTCTGTCTCTTTCTGTTGTCTGTGTCTGTCTCTTTCTATTGTCTGTGTCTGTCTCTTTCTATTGTCTGTGTCTGTGTCTATCTCTTTCTGTTGTCTGTGTCCGTCTCTTTCTATTGTCTGTGTCTGTCTCTTTCTATTGTCTGTTTCTGTGTCTATCTCTTTCTGTTGCCTGTGTCTGTCTTTCTATTGTCCGTGTCTGTCTCTTTCTATTGTCTGTGTCTGTGTCTGTCTCTTTCTATTGTCTGTGTCTGTCTCTTTCTGTTGTCTGTTTCTGTCTCTGTCTCTTTCTGTTGTCTGTGTCTGTCTCTTTCTATTGTCTGTGTCTGTCTCTTTCTATTGTCTGTGTCTGTGTCTCTCTTTCTGTTGTCTGTGTCTGTCTTTCTATTGTCCGTGTCTGTCTCTTTCTATTGTCTGTGTCTGTCTCTTTCTGTTGTCTGTGTCTGTGTCTGTGCTGCTGGGTACACCTGCTCTACACCTCACTAGCTATGGTTCATTATCTAATTAACCTAACAGTATATGAGACCAGTCCAGCCTTTTAGTCTTCACCAGATTACTTTGAGTACATTGTGGTAACTCTGCACAGTCTACTTTGTACTCTCTGCTCTGCTTGTTGAATCTTTGTTAATCCTGTTTTCCCTTTGCTCCAGGAATCCAGTTCTTCACTCATCTGCCATGTGCAACTCCGACAGAAAGCTGCCCTGCACTGTCCTGCTTCAAACTACCAACCCTGCACCATTCCAAGCCATGCCATCCACCTGCACCCGTTTGGGGCTCTGTCCCTCAAGCGATCTACAGCCTCACAGCCCCCTTAGTATTCTGTCAGTGTTGTCAATAAACTTTTTCAACTGATTCTGGTCTGTGATTGGCGTCTGCATATTTGGTCTGAAGATGTTCATTACGACAATCCCATGCACTCACAACATAAGCATCGTCTTTTTTTTCGTCTTTTGTCAATGTTTTGAATGAGAGACCCCCAGCAGCAATTTAAAGGTTTATGGTGGTGGTATAAATTAATGCACCTGAAAGTCTGATGATCAATTAGAAAATGAGCGTAATCAATTTTTCATTACTCAGTGTCAGTTGAACATTTCTGAACTGGTGTGATAGATTTACTACATTTAATAATAATTCAAAGATCTCACAAGTCCTTTGAAAATAATGTTTGCCATTCAAGGACTGCACTAAAGCAGAGACACCAGAGTAACTGAACCAGCTAAGTGAAAGTGCTATGGCCATGAGCTATTTGAGATAGTCATCTGTGTGTGTGCTGTTTGTGTGTGTTGTTTGTACACCTCAGGCTACTGCATGTGATGTCTGCACTAATGAGGGTTCAGCTGATGCAATCTCTGTATGAGTTGTCAGTCAATTTACAGACAGGCAACCAATTTGCCTGCATATCTGCTCTTTCCTATTCTGTTCACTCCTCTTTCATCTTCTTGTCTTTCTTTGCGTTGTCCACACACGTGAGCGCATGCGTGTTTGTGTGTGTGTGTGTGTGTGTGAATTGTGAATAGCTACTCTGATTGTCCATGTCTTGGGGCAAAGGTGAATCTATTTATATCAGAGACACAACCCAGAAAGAGACAGCACAACAGAGCCATTAAAAAGAAAGTGTGTATGTGTTTGTGTGCATGTGTGTGTTCAACAAGGATCTATATTTTTTGACCTAGGCACAAGCCAGGGTCAAAGATCACAAACATTCTGTCTGTCTGCTTTAACATTCTGACCTCAAATGGCCTCTGTGACCCTCTAACGCACGATCACACACTCTCTCTCTCTTTCTCACACACACACACACACACACACACACACGCGCGTGCAAACATGTGCAAACTTACACCCCCATACAACCTAGTGGCCCATACAGCATCTGTATTACTCATTCCCTTTCACCCTTGGCACTCATGGTGCTCATTTGGTCTGGACTAAGGGAAACAAAGAAAGTTGGAACAAAATATTCATTGATTGTCACAATGTGATTTATTGTTGATAGATAAACAGTGTACATTGTTGCATTTTAGTTCTGGTTCAGTTCCTGTTCACACTGACTTAATACAAACTAGCCAAGAGGAGTAAACATGAAGTTATTCAGACTGACAGGTAGTCAGTAGTTCATTGGACAGTTTTGATGGCAGGTGATTGCCATCCTGCATCATCAGTGCATCATCTGCACCCATGTGGAGAAATCCACTGACTGCAGTATTTCAATCCTACTCATGTGTCTGTTTATGTTCACAAAGACTCACAAAGAAATAAGTGATTATATGTATTATTTATATTTTTAGACATGTGGGATTGCTGTCACACACTTTTTAATGGACTTGATAAATTGACAAAGTATACAGAGCAGGATACAAGCAAAGCCAGCGAGAGCTATAGCCCTATACATTTGTAATTGTAATTGTAATAATTTGTAATCATTTGGCTCCTAAAGAGTGCAGAGTCCTTGTGGTTCCTTTAGTCTGCAAAATTAGAATGGAAGCCAGAGCCTTCAGCTATCAAGCTTTTCTCCTTAGGAACAAGCTCCCAGTTCTGATTCCAGAGGCAGGCACCCTCTACACATTTTATAGCAGGTTTAAGACATTCCTTTTCGATAGAGCTTACACTTGGCTGGTTTAGGTGCATCCTGAACCACCCCTTAGATATGCTGCTATAGGTCAAGACATGCAGGGGACTTCCCATGATGCTCTTGGGAATTGTTGGTTCTCTGTAAATAATATTATAATAGGCAATGTCTAGATCTACACTATATGCAAAGAGATCATTTTTGAGCTATATAAATAAAACTGAATTGAACTGAATTATAAGATCACTGCCTGAACAGATGTCACACTCAGAAGATGGATTGCAGTTGAGTTTGGAAGCAGACAGAAATCACCTTTTTCAAGTGGTGTAGGCCCGGTTGTTTGGTCAGCACCAGGGTTTGATTTACAGCTTTTATATGTCAGCCCAAATGAACCACACTAACCTGGCAAATGCACCACGGTTTGTTTTAATCATCAGGTTTGGTGTGAAAACACCTTACATGAGAGAAAGGCTCTGGGAAAGGCTGTGATAATTATATACACAGGGTGTGAGGGTAGGACTCACAGATCATAAGCATGACACTAGTGTTGTTGAGCCAGTGAGGAGCAGCCAAATGTGGATGTTGGGTTTACAAACCTGAGCAAAACACACTGTGTGACCTAATAATCATGTGATTTACTAAGTGACAAGTATTTTACTGACATTTATAATTCAGGATTACTTCTCTTCTACTCCTCTTTTATCCAGCTCAGAGTATAGTATAAGTATAATTAAATTGAAATTTATCATTATAGTAAATAAAATTAGAATTAGTTAGTTTGTTACTTGTATTATTTTATTTCATGCCACTTTTAAGTTTTAAAAAAAGTTATTAAGCTGATGCACGGTTAAAAATCGTCATGATAATGAAAAGGGGTCTAACTTTGCAGTTTTTCTAATCTTTTTTTTCCCATGCACATCGTTCATTTTCGTGCATAGAAAACGATCACTTTCTTCTGTGAAACTAATAAAAATGATGAAACCTCCCCGTCCATATTATGGGACACTCTCAAAGCTTACATACGGGGTAAAATTATTTCGTTCACATCTCATGCAAACAAGTTGCGCAGATCTCGACAGAAGAAGCTGGAGGTAGCCATCGCAGATCTAGATAATAAACTCTCGTCCGCAAATACATATAAATTATATAAAGAAAGAATAAGACTCCAAACAGAACTTGATCTCCTCCTCACTTCTGAAGCTCAACAGCATCTCCTTCGCTCTCGGGGGTGGGTGTACGAACATGGCGACAAAGCTGGACGTCTCTTGGCTCATCAGCTGAAGGCAAAAACGGCATTGAATCAAATTACTCAGATAACAGATGAATCAGGCTTAATAACCTCTGACCCGGACAAAATAAATAACACCTTTAGGTCATTCTTCTCCCAGCTCTATGCCTCAGAGTCCCTCACAAACGAAAACCAACTGAACAACTTTTTTGAAAAATTGGACTTACCTAAGGTCTCACCCCAGGACAATCTAAGACTAGAAGCCGCTTTTACTCTCTCAGAAATTAAAGAAGCAATACAGTTAATGAACAGTGGTAAATCCCCAGGCCCCGACGGATACCCGGTCGAGTTCTATAAAAAATTTTCAGACCAGTTAGCTCCGTTATTACTCGACATGTTTAATTACTCATTTAGACAGGGCACCCTGCCACCCAAACTCATGCAAGCGTCCATCTCTCTAATCAAAGAAGGGTAAGGACCCACTGAACTGCGCATCTTATCGTCCAATATCACTCCTACCGGTAGTTAAAATACTGGCAAAACTACTAGCTCTGCGATTGGAGTCTGTCATGCCCCTGATCATTTCAGAGGACCAGACGGGATTTATAAGGGGAAGACAATCATATTCTAATATAAAAAGGCTTCTTGATGTCATTCTCTCTCCATCTTCCTCTAACGTCCCAGAAGTCATAATATCTCTTGATGCCGAAAAGGCTTTTGACAGGGAAGAGTAGGACTTTCTCTTCTTTTCCCTGAGACAGTTTGGTTTCAATACTAACTTCATTTCATGGGTCAGATTACTCTACTCCTCTCCCTGCACTTGTGTACAAATAACCAACGCTCGGCTCCATTCCCACTCTTTCGGGGAACACGACAGGGGTGCCCGTTATCTCCATTATTATTTGCGCTAGCAATCGAACCATTATCAGCGGCTCTAAAAGTGGAGGAGGGACTTGGGGGGATTGAAAGATGGGGTATAAAACACCAGGTCTCGTTATATGCGGGTGATCTGCTTCTCTATGTAAGTGATCCTTTGTCAAGCATCCCACGCATCCTGACATTATTAAATTCTTTTGGTCGTCTATCTGGATACAAGCTAAACATCTCTAAAAGTAAATATTTACCAATCAACCAATTGGCCACAGACATACTGCCATCGACTATACCCTTTGTAATAGCCAACACAGGATTTAAATATCTTGGCATCACAATTACACGATCTATGCGTACAATGCAAGAGCAAAATCTTACTTCATTAACAACAACGGTTAAGTCTGATTTGCAAAGATGGAATTTCCTGCCATTGTCCCTAGCCGGTAGGATACAAATTATAAAAATGAATGTGTTACCACGTTACTTGTATGTGTTTCAATGTCTGCCTGTTTTTCTTCCCAAATCCTTTTTCACAGCTATAAATAACATCATTTCATCATTCATCTGGGCTGGTAAACGGCCAAGGGCATGTCGTGCACTGCTTTGTAAGGATAGTTCGGCTGGGGGACTGGGTCTACCCAGGTTAATCGGCTACTATTGGGCAGCCAACGTGCATAAGATAATGTCTTGGTTTACTTCCCCTCAATCCAGCTGGTGTCAGAGTGAATCAGCCTCCTGCTCCTCGTCGCTGTTGGCTTTAACATGCAGTACCTTGCCCCTCTCCCTGTCAAGGTTTACCTCTAATCCGGTCGTTGTGGGGACACTAAAAATTTGGACACAAATAAGATGCCACTTCGGGTGGCTCACCCTTCCTCTAGCAACTCCCATTTGCGATAATCACCTGTTCATTCCAGCAAAGATCGACCCACGATTCTCCACCCTAAAAAACAAAGGACTATGTAGTTTGGGAGACTTGTACATTGATGGTATTTTTGCGAGTTTCAGCCAATTAATCTCTACCTTTAATCTGCACAAATCAGACTTTTTTCGGTACTTCCAGCTGAGCGACTTTGTAAAAACACACACTGCGTCATTCCCACAGATACCAGCACCCAGCGGGATTGACCTGGCTCTCAAGGCTAAAACCCTGTCAAAGGGCCATATCTCCTATTTTTACTACTATCTACTACTACTACTACTCTACTTCTACTAACTACTATCCCCAACCAGTGAATCTGTTTTACATAGGATCAAGATAAATTGGGAGTCAGAGCTCCAACTGAGTTTCTCTGAGACCTTCTGGGAGGGAGCTATGGGGGCTGTTAACTCAACGTCCAGCTGTGCTAGACTTTCATCAATACAATTTAAAGTTTTCCACAGGCTTCACTATAGCAAGGAAAAACTCTCAAAGCTCTATCCAGACAATTTCGATGAGAAATGTAGTAGATGCTTGCGGACTCCATGCAACCTCACCCATATGTTTTGGGCATGCCTAAGTTGTCTAACTTCTGGCAATTATTTTTTAAAACTATTTCAGATATACTAGGCATAAATCTAAGTCCAACCCCACATATCGCTATCTTCGGCAAGCCCCCAGATTACCTCCGTACCACTGCCATTCAAAATAATGTTATTGCCTTTGCTTCCCTTATTGCTCGTAAGAGAATTCTTTTACTGTGGAAGGCTCCTCAACCACCATCGATCAAAGTCTGGTTACATGATATTTTAAGTCTTCTGAAACTGAAGAAGATCAAATTCTCACTCAGAGGCTCATCTGACAGGTTTTATACTCACTGGAAACCACTACTTAACTATCTAGATGGTCTGCTAGCTCGGGAAGTTTCTTCGTAAAAATACATTGTATGGCCATGTATGAACCCGCCCCTCTGTGCCGTCAGAGGCAGATAGCTTGGATGATAGAGGAGTAAGCAGCCATTGATATTTGCTTTGTACTTCTAATGGTCAGCACTAGCACTTTTTTTTTGTACGTGTATATTTGTCATTTTATTTATTTTGTGATAATATTTCACATGTGTGTAACTGTACCTACTTATTTGTATTATACTTTAATTATGTAAGAAGACCAGGGGGGAGGGGGGTTGTCCATTCAAGTTCTTAAAATGTTTGAAAAGAAAAGAAAAGAAATTGTATTCTAGTAAGCACTGTAGAAAAGAAAAGAAATTGTATTCTTGTATGCACTGTCAGTGCACATGTCTCTGTTTTACATTTGATAAATAAAAGTTTAAAAAAAGAAAAGAATTAGTTAGTTTGCACATATTCAGATTCAAAGACAGGCAAAAAATAGAAATGCAAGTAATTTGTGGCTGTTTGGGGTCCCCAGCTATTTAAAGTGAAGAGGATTTAGCTGTAGGCAGATTACTGCTGAGAGGCCTATTAGAGCTAAACTCTTCTGTGTGTGTGTGTGTGTGTGTGTGGCACATGGTTTCTGATGACAGTCATTTAAAGGTGTCAGACTGGAGCCACAGCAAATTATAAAAGGCTCACACACACACACACACATACACACTCCATTCCTCATTCTCTTTTTGTCTCTTTGTTTCTGTAGTCTAAACAAGCCTGCTATCTTGCCTGTTATTAGATAATGGATGACAACAGGCCACATGACCCACCCTAACAAGGTGGTTACTAAGAGCAACATTCATGTACTTTAAAACACCTGAGATTTCATATTAGAACTAAGTACTTCTCAACACTGTTTCTCTTCAACAAACACTACTGAGCTGAAATGTTATTTCCATTTTACATTGAAGAGGCCAATTTTATAAAGTAGAATAAAGTATGATGCCAACGTTTCACTAGTTTTTCATAAGCTCACTATGATAACATTAGGGAAATGTTCAGACTTTAGAATCACTCTTCATCACTCCTGTTGAAAATATTTTTTGTAATGAAAAGGGAAAATTTGTAAAGTATTAAGAGCCTAACCTAGTGACAAAACATTAATATTTTACAATCTATATCTGAAGGAAGTGACTTTGAAATTGGAATAAGTCCGTTTTATTCTAGGGCATCTAAGATTCAACAACCTCTTCTGAAATAAATTTGTTTTTGAACATCACAGAAAGTCATAGAATTATTATCATATGATAATTGCAATAATATCAATATCATCTAAAAACTGAGACAGATCTTTGTTACTATTGGTGGTTGTTTGCTAACAGGAGGGTCCACACACACACACACACACACACACACACACACACACACACACACACACACACACACACACACACACAGATGCACACCCTCTGTGCCACGTCTGGCGCCAGTGATTACGCTGTTAAGCCAAATCAGTTTCCTGTGTTTGGTTTGATGGATGCCATCATCTTCATGGATCTGAAACAGGTAAGTGTGCCCCCATTACCACCACCTCCACCCTAGCCAGACACACACATGCACGCATTTAACAAAGTGTGGTCCCTAGACCCCTTGAGAAAAGTTAGATTTGTAAAAAAAAAAAAAAAAAGTTAAAATATATTATCACTTGGAGAATGTGTTCACTAATTTTTAAACCTAGATGAATGTTCATTATTTTGTTTGTAAATTTGATCATACAGGTAACAGTTAGATTGGATCATATGTTTTAAAGAAACGTATAAACATAATCACTTTAAACTCTTATTTCATTTCATGCTTTTATTTGCTTTAACCCAACATAAAGCAAAAAAAAAAGGGGGGGGTCCATGACGCTCTGTGGGTTTTGGATGTAGTTGGTAGTTGGCTGCTGATGGTTTGTTACATCATGATTGTGTCAAACAAATCTTATATTGTTTAAACTAATAAGTGAGTGAGCTCAAATCAGCTACACTTTAAAATATAGACCAAAATATTATTTAGCAAGCAGTATTAAAAATATTTCTGTGTCTGTGTGTGTGTAAGAGAATAAGGGGGGGACAGCTGGATTGTGTCAGGACTGATGAGAGACATTCCTTTTAGTGTAGCATAACCTTCCTACCGCTTTGCTGATAACGCTGGCACCTCTCTCTCTCGCTCACACACACACACACACACACAATCATATCTCCTGCACTGCAGGACTGCACTACTACTAATGCCATGGGAACCAGACTGTGGGTCCAGCTCTGTGTGAAATTATTCCACCACACACTAACAAACACAAATACACAGAGTTCATGTGTTTCAGTGAGCTCATTGTGGAAAGAGTTAGTTAAGATAGCATTTCTTGTCCATTGTGCACACACAAAAACATACTTGTGTGCACACAAGCACACACGCACAGCACATGTATGTAAATTAACTTAACAAGAATATCATTAATTGTGCACACATGTATGTGTCAACATGTGTTCACATTTATATATCACCAATATCATGTTTGTGTTCATTGATTGTGTATTTACTTTGTTGCAGCTTATTGTTTTGTGAATAGTCAGTGTTATTCTATAGTACTGTCGTCCAGCAGGTTCTCTGTCGTCCAGCAGGTTCTCGTGGATCGTGGCTGCTGCTGTGATCCTGCGCAACGTCCACTACACATATTATTACTGTCATTATTGCTACCATATCTGCTACTGTGGTCATTTTATCATTCATTGTAATTCATTGTCATTTTATCATTCATTGTAATTGTACAATATGTTTGTGTTGACTTGTTCTGTACACGTGACATCTATTGCACGTCTGTCCGTCCTGGGAGAGGGATCCCTCCTCTGTGGCTCTTCCTGAGGTTTCTTCCACCTTTTTTCCCTGTTAAAAGGGTTTTTTGTGGGCAAGTTTTTCCTCACTAGAACCGAGGGTCTAAGGACAGAGGGTGTCACTCCCTGTACAGATTGTAAAGCCCTCTGAGGCAAATGTACTTTGTGACTTTGGGCTATACAAATAAAAATTGAATTTGAATTTGAAGTACTAAATGGCTCAAATGTCAAATCCATGTGTAGCACAGTGGTGCACTGGTTAGCACTATCACCTCACAGCAAGAAGGTTTCTGGTTTGTTTCTGTGTGGAGTTTGCATGTTCTCCCCGTGTCTGTGTAGGTTATCTCCAGGTACTCCGGCTTCCTCCCACAGTCCAAAGACATGACCTTAATAGGTTAAATGGTGACTCTAAATTGCCCATAGGTGTGAATGGCTGTTTGTCTCTATGTGCTCTGTGATCAAATCAAATCAAATCATCAAATCAAATTTTATTTGTATAGCCCAAAGTCACAAAGTACATTTTCCTCGGAGGGCTTTACAATCTGTACAGGAAGTGATAACCTCTGTTCTTAGACTCTCGGTTCGAGTGAGGAAAAACTTGCCCACAAAAAACCCTTTTAACAGGGAAAAAAGGTGGAAGAAACCTCAGGAAGAGCCACAGAGGAGGGATCCCTCTCCCAGGACGGACAGACGTGCAATAGATGTCACGTGTACAGGACAAATCAACACAAACATATTGTACAATTACAATGAATGATAAAATGACAATGAATTACAATGAATGATAAAATGACCACAGTAGCAGATATGGTAGCAATAATGACAGTAATAATATATGTAGTGGACGTTGCGCAGGATCACAGCAGCAGCCACGATCCACGAGAACCTGCTGGATGACAGAGCACAAAACTCCGGGAAGTTCGGTTAGTAGCATGCATTAATGAGACATGTATGTCCACTGATGGTGAGAGAGAGGGAGAGAGAGAGGGAGGGAGGGAGGGAGGAGAGTCCCCGGCAGTCTAGTCCTATGGCAGCATAACTAAGGGATGACCTGAGCCAGCCCTAACTATTAGCTCTATCAAAAAGGAAAGTCTTAAGTCTACTCTTAAAAGTGTTGACCGTGTCTGCCTCCCGAACCTGGAATGGTAGTTCTTGGTTCCTGTCAGAACACGTGCAGCAGCATTCTGAATTAACTGCAAAGTCCTAAGAGACTTATTGGAGCAACCTGAAGCATGAGCTAGTGACTTGTCCAGTCAGCTGGGATAGGCTCCAGCCCCACAGCGATCCTGATGAGGATAAGCGGTTACAGATAATGGATAGATTATTCACAGAATATGGCAGAAATATAATGTTCATTAACTCTATTTTTACCAGTGTATTATCACCTGAAAATAGGAATAAATATGTTTTTGTTATCTTAGAATGAACCATTTGTAACTCTAGATATACACTGCAGGTCCTCTTCCTCAGTTCCATGTTGAACCACCATGTTGGAAACTTTCACTAAATATCACTAAATTCACTGTTCCTTTATGAGCAAACAATCAAAAGTGCAAATTTAAGTAGTGTTTAGATAACATGCACTAAGAAACACCAGGGCTACAGCATGATCAATGTGTCTTTCTGTATCTGTGTGTCTTCTGTTAACACCATAATAAACAACCACCGAGGGACAGAATAACAGCATAAACAAATTCAATTATACAGATAATTACTTATATAGCGCCTTTCTAGTCTTCCGACCACTCAAAGCGCTTTACAGTACGTATCTCATTCACCCATTCACACACATACATACACTGATGGCATTGGCTGCCATGCAAGGTGCCAACTGCTCATCAGTTTGAGGACCTAACCATTCATACACATTCACACACTGTTGGCGCAGCCTTTGGGAGCAATTTGGGCTTCAGTATCTTGCCCAAGGACACTTTGACATGCAGACTGGAGGGGACTGAACTGGGGATCGAACCGCCGTGGACAACCCACTCTACCTACGAGCCACAGCCGCCCATTAATACATGCATTATATTAAGGGAAATGCTGATTTTGACATTTTTTTGGATGATAAATAGACCTAAATGATTTTTTGGTTTTGGTTAATAAATAGACATCAAATCAAATCAAATCAAATTTTATTTGTATAGCCCAAAGTCACAAAATACATTTTCCTCGGAGGGCTTAACAATCTGTACAGGAAGTGATAACCTCTGTTCTTAGACTCTCGGTTCAAGTGAGGAAAAACTTGCCCACAAAAAACCCTTTTAACAGGGAAAAAAGGTGGAAGAAACCTCAGGAAGAGCCACAGAGGAGGGATCCCTCTCCCAGGACGGACAGACGTGCAATAGATGTCACATGTACAGAACAAATCAACAGAAACATATTGACATAATAAGTCTCTAGAAAGAGAGTTTCTGAGGTGTTTGGGTCCAATTACAAGAACTTCAGTTTTGTCTGAATTTAACATCAGAAAATTGTAGGTCATCCAACTTTTTATATCCTTAAGGCATTCTTGTAGTTTAGTTAACTGATCTGTTTCATCAGGCTTGATCGATAAATATAATTGGGTGTCATCGGCATAACAATGAAAATTAATGGAGTGATTTCTAATAATAATAATAATAAAAATAATAATGTTCCCTAAAGGAAGCACATATAAACTGAATAGAAGTGGTCCTAGTACAGAACCTTGTGGGACTCCGTGACAAACTTGGTATGCATGGAGGATTCATCATTGACGTGAACAAACGATATCGATCTAAAAAATACGACTTAAACCAGCTAAGGGTGGTTCCTTTGATTCCATTTTGATGTTCCAGTCTCTGTAAAAGAATTTGATGGTCAATGGTGTCAAATGCGGCACTAAGATCTAACAGGACAAGTACAGAGATGAGTCCTTTGTCTGATGCCATTAGGGGGTCATTTGTAACTTTAACTAATCTGTCTCTGTGCTATGATGCACTCTAAATCCTGACTGAAAACCCTCAAATAAACTGTTCTTATGGAGAAAGTCACACAGCTGATTAGCTACAGCTTTCTCAAGTATCTTAGAGAGAAAGGGAAGGTTTGATATCGGTCTGTAGTTGGCTAAAACCTCTGGATCTAGAGTGGGCTTTTTAAGAAGAGGTTTAATTACAGCTACTTTAAAGGACTGTGGTACACATCCTGATAATAAAGACAGATTAATCATATCCAATAAAGACGGGCTAACAATAGGTAAAACATCCTTGAGCAGCCTGGTTGGGATGGGGTCTAAGAGACAGGTTGACGGCTTAGACACAGAAATTATTGAAGTTATCTGAAGGTCGATGGGATAAAAACAGTCTAAATATATATCAGGTTTTACAGCTATTTCCAAACTTGCTGTATCAGAATGCAGATCAGTCCCTGTTGAGGGCAAGAGGTGATGAATTTTGTCTCTAATAATTATAATTTTATCATTAAAGAAGCTCATGAAGTCATTACTACTTAGACCTAAAGGAGTAGATGGCTCAGTAGAGCTGCGGTTCTCTGTTAGCCTGGCTACAGTGCTGAAGAGAAACCTGGGGTTGTTCTTATTCTCCTCTATTAATGAAGAGTAATAGGCTGTTCTGGCATTAATGAAAGCCTTCCTGTATGTTTTAAGATTATCTTGCCAGACTAAGCAAGACATGATAATGATACAATGATATACAGTGATACATGTAATATGCCATATTACCAACCTATATGATAATAATAACAGAAGTCACTCACTATACTTAATTAGTATTTTACCACAATAAGGTTCATAAAGCATAATAACTAGAATCTCTCCATATATATTGCACCACTACAATAATCAACATTGTGTAAGATTTGGTATTTGTGGTGATTTGAGTGAGTGTAATCCCACTGTGGAAAATGTAGACAGCTGACACCTGTATTTGTTATAATTACATTACTTATGATCAAAAACTTTGCTCACAAAGTAGATAAGTGCAACAACATAAGACATAGCAGCCAGCTAATATTACTTACTAGTCGAACAGTAAGAAGCCCAGCCTTTCAGCCTTTTATTCTTTATAATCTAAGTTCTCACCGACGACTAAAAGTCAGTTCCAGATGTATTCTTGCCTGGTGGCCTCTCTTGGCTCTCCTTTGCTTAGCTTAGCATCATTCCCTTTCCATCATTCCCTAAGTCTGTGTAAGGTGAGAATAAATATGTGTGAACCTCTTGTGTTCTGAGTTTGTGAGAGAAGAAGAAAGTGTTATTAACCCAGCAAAATTTGAATGATAAAAAAATCTCAACAAGTTTATGAAATTAGGTGTGAAAATCAGATAAAAATGAATTCTCAGCTCCGGGACTGTGGAGGCGTGTCCACTGGATGTGCTGAAGCAACACCCACTCGTGGGAGCAGTCAAGCAGCCATTTTGAAGCAACTGAAACGTGTTTCAGCGTGTTATCGAGCCACCCTTTAAGACCGCCCACAAAATCCTGGACTGAAAACTGGTGAAAAACTAAAATTCAGAATCAGCTACAAGATTTCCTTGGTTACATATAAAGCACAGTATGACCTTGCCCCTGGTTACATTTCAGATCTCCTGGTCATGGGTGAATCTTGGCAAACTGAGGGAAATTCAATGTGCCATCATCCTGTAATTGCCACTTAGGACCCACTGCTCAACAAAGCTTCATTTACTATTATTATTTATAATGCAAGAGCTGAAATCATGAAAATAAACTGGAGCAATATAATTTAGGGTGACCCAAGGCCAAAACAATAAATAAAAGCGTCCTGAAAAGTTCTTCGGGGGCACATCAACAACTCGATCATTTTTTTACCTTCAGTTTTAACATTATTCATGTTATCTGGGGCTTGGGATGAGAGTGTTTTGCTATGATACAGGTTATATGGGGTTACAGTTGAATGTTTGACCTTGCCACATGTTTCAAAAGGCTGTAGATGGCTAAGTTTACCATACTACAGGTTATATGAGGCTTTGGATGCCAGCTGCTTTGTCTCTCTAATGAAAGGAAACTGGCACTGAGACAAATACACACTTAAACACTTTTAGCTGCCACTGGGCACAGTGTGTATGTGTGTGTGTGTGTGTGTGTGTGTACATATAAATGCACCAAAACACACAGAGTATTCCTCCATATTAAGCCTTATTGTTAATGTGTAAATATTACAGTTGGATGGCGGCCTCAGATTATAACCTGTCCATATTTAGGTCTATCATGTTCATAACTCATACACTATATTTATAGAACTATCAAACATTTAGCTAGGCATCAATGGAAACACTGTCTTATTAAAGAAATATTTTCTGGCTCAGCTGGTGCCTTGTTGGGCTTCATTGTGCTGAGTAGCAGGTCATGATATTCATGCTGTATGTCACAGATAAAGACAGCAAATGTAGTATTGTATGAACTCTTAGCTAAGCAGATTTGTCCTGAAGATGTTTCAATGATTTTGTCCCAGCATGGTGGACTCTTTCAGTGAGAACCAGACGCTGGTGTCAGTCTGCTCTTATTTGCTGTCAGTCACCACATTAGCACTGTGATCTGATCTCAGGATTCCAGTGTGACGGTCCGCTGATTTGTTTCTTCAGTGCAGCAGGTAGCTGAGGCATCATCACCTTAGTTGTAAGCTCCTAGGCACAGTGTTTTGCCACTATATAAACCATTTAGTCATGACGCTCTCTCTCTCTTCTCTGCCGTGCATGGTTGGGTTGTTTTCAACATCTCATCTCATCATCAACTCTAAATACACTGCTGCCAAATGCAGCTGCTGTAAGTTAATCTTAGCTCAGTTTGTTAGCAATGCTGCCCGTACTGTGAGCTCACAGCACCGGGGGAGGTTTGTTTTTCTGCTGGTACTACACGGATTTTGGACCTTTCGGCTGGGGGTTGCAGACAGGAATTGATTCTGAAATGACAACAAGTGGGCAACTTAGCCAGGCTCAGCAGCCTCTGGGGACATGATGATGAAGGAGAAGAGACAGAGGATGACATTGACAAAGGTAATAAAAGAAAAGGAGAGAATGAACGAGCAAGAAGCTGCAGGACAAGAGTAAATGTGGGACTGACTTTTAGTGGTTGGTGAGAGCTTGGTGAAAGCTGGGCTGACTGCTGTTGGACTAGTAAGTAATATTATCTGGCTGCTATATCTTTTGTTGTTGACCTTGTTGATGTTTGGCTGTTAGCAAAGTTGTCGACTTGCTAGTTTTTGATCAGAAGTTCTTAGTGATGGGAATAACAGTGCTATAAATAATGGCGTTAGTAATGGCGTTACTTTTTTCAGTAGCCGTTATCGTTACTGCCAAAAAATGTGGCGTGTTACTATAACTGAAGGCAACTGTTTTTCATCAGACCAACTAGATCTCTAAGCCCAGCGGCAAAGATTTTTCTTGTTCCTCCTTCCTTGGTGAGGGCGGGGGCACAAGACGATCGCATAAATGATGACGATTGGCTGAGGTTGAGTAAAATTCCACGGTAAGCAATCAGAGGTGGAGTTGGGCAGGTGTTGCTTACACAAATTGTCAGACACACAAAGACGACACAGGACATTCATGTGAGTCAATGAGAAACAGGAATGGCGAGCCCGAATAGTCCAAAAGTAGCCTTCTTTAAATGGAAGTATAGTCATATATCATAAATAAATGAACACGCACATGTATTTTAAGTTCCTTAAAGAGGGATGGAGGTGGGGTCCAAATTCTTTGACACATTTGAGCATTTAAAAAATTACTTGAAAGTAACGCAATAGTTACTTTCCAAAGTAACTAGTTACTTTTATATAATTTGTAACTCAGTAACTACTTTAGTTACTTTCTGGGAGAAGTAACTAGTAACTGTAACTACGGTAGTTACTTTTTTAGAGTAACTTGCCCAACACTGGAAGTAATGTAATCAGAACAAATACTCTACAGTACAGCTGTCCCTATTTACCACAGTGGGATTACACTCTGAAACTGGAGGCAACAAATCATAAAGATACAATATCTTACACAATGTTGCTTTAAATGTTCTGATCTGTTAAATATTCCACTGTGTTTGCGGTAGTTGCAAACTTTGAGAGACAGTATTATATTATAAAGAGACAATATTATAAACAGTGCAGTCTAGACCTGCTCTGTATGAAAAGTGTCATGAGATAACTTTTATTATGATTTGGTGCTATATAAATAAAATTGAATTGAATTGAACTTTGTCCACCAATGGGCAGCAAGTAATATATAATATGTAGAACAAAGCAATAATGTGTTGAGAAGTCAGCTGAAAATACACAAATAAAATCTCCTATGCCACTTTTCCTTGATGAGCATCAGTGTCAGTGAATGTACAGTCCTCGTACTCTCTGTGGCTGATGCTTCTGAACTTTTTGTTTGTAGATGAACGAGACAATCTTTGTTAAACATCGATCAGTAGTACAGATGCCTCCGTTCTTCTTCTTCTTCTTTTTTTTTTTGTACATTTCTCTTGTATCCTTGGATGGAGAGGTTGAGACGAGGGGGTTGTAATCAGCAATTAACCCAGAACCTCTGTCCACTAATTACATACTGTCAGTGTCTCAATTATTCATTTTAACTTGACAAATATATAAAGAAAAATATGATGCAAATAATTAGTCTAATATATTTTCATTCTTGAAAATGTGTACATGTCTTCATTGAATTTATACTATGTAACATGTTGGCAACACTGGGCAATAATTAGATATTGCTTTATTACTTAATATCCGAATATGTAGTATTATAATATATACGTCCATTTATCCAGAAAGAGTTTACCTGAGAACCAAAAAGTTTCAATCTAGTAGAATACTGCTTTCTTCATTCAAGTAATATTAGAAATAAAACTACGAGCACACATACTTTTCTGCTTGTTTAAAATATGAAACGTCCATTAACATGATAGAGTTCTTATCTGGTGAATGTAGCCCTGCGTAAACAACAGACAAATAAGAAAGAGATGTAGAGAGACATTAGCAGAGAAGCAGTGCTGACCAGATGCCCCAGTGACGATGTCCAGACAAGGTTCTGGACTATCGTTAATTCATTTAATGTGTACCACAGGCCTGTGTGAGTGTGTGTCCGTGTTTGTGTGTATGTATGTGTGTATTTGTCCTGGTTGGCCCCCTGCCCTGGCCCTGTGTCTGTGGCCCAAGAAACAAAAGGTTAACTGAATTTGGTCGAGATGTAATTGATGTATCCCCTCTCTGTGTATGTGTTTGTGTATGGGTGTATGTGCAGTGGTTCGTAAAACAAGCCATAGATGTACTCTGATGGATGTTTAAGGACTGACTGACTCTCTCTTGTTTCTTTGTCTGTCAGGTTTATGTGTGTGAGGTAGTGAATATACAGAAATCAAATGAGTGTTATCATGGTTATCATGGACATCTTTTATAAAATCAGTTGCATGATTTTACAGCCAACAAAGGTCTTGAGGTTATTTTAGAAGACACTGACTGTTGTAATGAGTGAATGTGCTGTGATGATGTTGTATATGTGTGCTTGCAGTTAAGACTGATACTTAAATGGTAGCACTCTCAGCTACATCCAGGAGGAAAACACTGAAATAAAGCAATAGTGTGTCTGCTCTAAATAACTAAATATGCAGCACATTCATTACATTTAGCAGCAACGATGAGGCATATTGATGACTATACAGGTTCCTCAGGATCAGTGATGACTTGACCTGGATCGATCACACAAACATCATCACAAAGACAGATAACAGGTCTTCTTCTTTCGCAGGCTCCCATCTTCGTATGGCAGTTACCTGCATTGCACCCTTACTTTCTTGCTTACTATGTTAATTATTGTTTGCAACCTGTTTACATCTCAGTATTACTATTTATTATTTATGCATGTGTGTGTGTATTACTTCCGGCTCGGAGGTAGAGCGGGTCGTCCACTAATCAGATGATGCACGGTTCAATCCCCGGCTCCTAAGTGTCCTTGGGCAAGATACTGAACCCCAAATTGCTCCTGAAGGCTGCACCATCAGTGTGTGAATGTGTGTGAATGGTTAGCTCCTAAAACTGATGAGCAGTTGGCACCTTGCATGACAGCTAATGATATCAGTGTATGAATGTGTGTGAATGTGCAAATGAGACATGTAGTGTTAAAGAGCTTTGAGTGGTCGGAAGACTAGAAAGGCGCTATATAAGTACAGTCTATTTACCATTTTACATCACTGTTCAACCTGTTTACATCAGAGTTTATACATTTTACTATTACTCACAATATTATCTTGCTATATTAGCTGCTGCACTATTGGATTCTCATCAGACTAAGATCATCTTATGTGATGTTTCTTTAAACATATTTGAAGAAGAGAAGAGTTCAGTGCATCGTGGGAAGTCCCCCCGCAGTCTAGGCCTATGGGGGACTCACCTGAGCCAGCCCTAACTGTAAGCTCTATCAAAAAGGAATTCTTAAACGTGGAGAGGGTGTCTGCCTCCAGAACCAAAGATGGGAGCTTGTTCCACAGAGGAGGAGCTTGATAGCTGAAGGCTCTGGCTCCACTTTTGGAGACTATAGGAACCACAAGGAACCCAGCATTCTGAGAGCATAGTGTTCTAGAGGGTAGTATGTACGAAGGTACTATGATGGTGCCTGACCATGAAGAGGATTTAGAGAGAGATGAAACACTTCTGGATCTTATTAGAAGACATTTGTCCACTGAGGTTATTGTGATTGTAAATATTAATGCAGGAAGAACTGATTTTGTGACATGACCATAAAGTGATACTGTGTTTAGTGTCTCCAGCTGAAAATGAAATACCTTTTCTACCACAGAATTTACTGTGTGACCAGTTCAGGTAAGTACACCATTAAACTAGAATACTGCTACTAACCTGCCTCCTCCAGTTTGTGTGTGTGTGTGTGTGTGTGTGTGCGTGCGTGTGTGTGTGTGTGTGTGTGTGTGTGTGCGTGTGTGTGTGTGTGTGTGTGTGTGTGTGAGTTGGCCTGTTTAAGTCTCAAGTTATAAAACCACTGTGGTGGCCTCATGTGTCATGTGTTTTTGCTTGTACGTAGCCTGTGTGTAACAGAAAGATCATTCTGTGCCTGTTTGAAGTTGCCTGTTTCTTTAAGATGTATTTAAACTTAAGTTTTGGTTTAAGCTTTTTCATTAACACAGACCTTCTCACATGTTTTCAAGTCAGAGGCCCTGACATAAAACCCCTGTTTGATCAGACTTGGTCTTAGAACTTACAATAAAAAGATTCTAGGTTATGTTTGATACAACATACAACATAGACTGGCATACCTTTAGTGGGTTTCTCTTTCTCAGCTTGCTGGTTGACGTGGGCAGATTTAAGTACTTGCAGTAGACTACCACTGGGAATAGCAATGAAATGAATGAAACCTAGAAGTCCATGGGCTAAAACACAAAATTGAATGTACCATCTGCAAATACCAAGACTGAAGAGAACTGAAGAAGCTTCTAAACTAAACGTCTTCACAGATCTACAAACTAGTCCAGCTGCACCAGACTTGAAGAAGATGACCTGGATGACTGAGAACCTTTAGGACAGGCAGGAAAATTCTAGTGGTGTTTTTTTGTTTGTTTCATTTCTGCATAATCCTTGAATTATGTTTTAAATTGATGGAAGTTTCTTACTGACTAAAAGCTTATTAGTTAGCTTATTAGTTTATTAGTATTCCTTCTTTCATCATAAACTACTATTATCTAATATGCGGCTAAATTTAGGCTACATTTTGTAGAGTTTCAGGTCTAAATCTTGTTTACAGCTTTCATGGACATAGGCAGGGATGAAAGTTTGAAGTGGTTCAGCCTGTTCTGAGAACCCTCAATCTAGAGGGCAAGAGCTGGAAGTCTGGGTGGAAATGGAACTGTGTTGAAGCACACGTGCAGAAGAACAACTGCAAGACGGCATCTGGTGCTGGTGAACCATGCATCCACTGGATTTCCAGCTGCCCTTCATCGTCTGTGGTCCTTGGGGCTTGGTACAGAAGGCTGGGTTTGAAGAGGTTGTCACCAGATTACATCCTGATAGTTGGCATGAATGGAATGCACGGAGAGGCAATCCTCACACAGTGGAAGCTGGCTGGACTCGACCTCCCCATGTCTGCGGAGTTGGCAGAAGAGATTGACATCTGTACTTTGTGTACAGCGTGCATACAGCCAGCATGTTATTTCCTGCAGCTCATCAGAGACATCCCAATCCCAAACACAGACATGCTTAAAGACGGCTTCTTTGTATGACAATAGATAATATTGATAATGATAGTATAGGTATGATAATATTGTTTGACCTGAAATTACCAATCTTAATTATCTAAAATACTTTAAGCTGATAAATGGGTTTGTTTTGCAAATCTTGATTCAATGTTTCAATCTTTATTCCATTTTTATGTGAAAAACAGAAACCACAATACATAATGTTTGTCATAACAGAAGTATCTTAAATAATTATATAAAATGTAAATACTGATTTGAGTGCAGACTCACGTATTATATCTACCTTACACTTTAGCATCATTTTTTCATTCAAAAACAAAAACTGTGTATGCAGATTCAAACACTTTGCTTTTATTACACCTTAATAATAATGTTGTTTGCTTGTTTTTTGCCTTATGTTCACTATTACATCGGTGTTCATATGATACTGGCTGTTTTTGTGTGCTTTTTGGAAATTATGCAAAGACGCTAAAAGGAGAGAATAACAAAATGTCCAATAAACATGAGCAGCTGCTCCTGTGGAAAGGATATCATATGTGGATTTGTTAATATTGACCCTACAAAAGACCAAATTTGTCCATCACACTGTTTCAACGAGCTTTAACTTTGTCTGCTGGACTGAATCTGTATCTCTCTATCTCTCTCTGTTCATCTATCTTTCCTGCCGTGACTCATTTTTACTTCAAATTATTTGAAGAATATTCTGACACACTGACTTGTTACTCAATTCTTTTATCTTTAATCTGGACATCCAAAATGGTGGCATGATAATAATAGGGTCATATTTAATGAATGAGTGCAAGCAGCCTGTCTAGTTGTAACAGTATCGGTGATGTAGTAATTTAAGAAGCAGTACTATTAGTAGTGAAGCAGTAAAATGAATAGAAGTGCAAAGTAACTTAATACTTACTAATTATAATGATTACATCACGAATAAATAAATGTCAGTAACAGTTGTAGTTGAAGAAGCACTGCTAGCAGCAGTCACGTTTAGTATCTCTAGTGTAGTCAGTCTAGTGTATCTTCTACTAGAAGTTGCTTCTGGGCAATAACCGCAGATTTAACTGTTGTGTACCAATTGAAGTAATGGTAGTAATGGATGCTGTAGAGTAGTTGTAGATGTAGTAATGGCAGCAGTAGCAGTAGTAACAGCAGTATTCTTGCACTCAGTTGTGGAACATCATTTACTGGAGTGAAGAAATAAAGAGTTTATTCTGCTCCCTGCTGGTCAGAGAGGAGGCTGCACACTGACACTACACTGTTTGTCCATGTCCACAGCATCTGATGGCCTCCTCACATGAAAGCAGCAGTAAAGACAGTCTTCCTTCCATCTCATTACCTCCTTAAACTCTGCATGACCCGAGAGTAAATGTTCTGCCAGCACATATAATCACATTAGTTTTACATATTTGGCATTTGCAGTGGGTTTATAAGAAGAAGAAAAATAGCAACCAGATTATGTCATTCCTCCTGAAATAGTTTGAAATAAACTGGTAAATAGTCAGTAATTACCTTACTGAAGCCAATAAATAAATAATAGAGTAAATAGATGTGCACTATTAAAAATGGCATGTTTTTATTACAGCTAAAAAATACTATTTTATTTTTTGAGCTTACTGTGAATGTTTTCAATCTGGAACCAACAACATCTGATTTTAAAGAAACTCTCCTTTACTAAGGTCTGTGGTCTTGCAGCTAAAAAGGCTGTGTGTGTGTGTGTGTGTGTGTAAATGTGATCAGGAATTCATTAGTTGAGAGGAAGCTCTATGCCACAGTCTGTTTTCTGTCAGTCTGTCGCATGCTGATTTTTTCCCAAGGCCAAGAGGATATCCCTTACACACACGAGCACACACATACGCACACGAACAACAAACGCTGATACAACCACACATGGAAACGGAGAAAGTGAGGGAAAGAATCACGCAGCATAAAGACTAACAGATAACAAAAATGTACAGAGGCTTAAACCTTTCCACACAAAAACACTCATCAGAGAATACAATGGAAATTCAATACTGTATGTGAGGGATCCATTCCAGTTTGTTGTAATAAGAACAGACTATAAATGACAATACTCATAACCAATGTTATTCACAACAAGGGATGAAGAGACATGGCTTTTGTTTATCAGATTATTAAGTGCACCTATGCAATCAAATCCAGTACAGCATATGTATATACTGCAACCTCTATGAAAATCTATATTTTGAGGTCTGCAGGTAGTTGCACATAAAAATGAAAATAATGTCACCACCCTAAAAGTTAATGATGACACAAAGTATGAATGATTTATCTGTAATAAATGTGGTCACAATGAAGGAATCCGAATCAAGCTGAGATGTGTTCACGTCAGTTAAATAGAACTTCTTCAGTCACACCTGAACCACCTCTCAGGTATTAATTGACATTGACAAATAACATATTAATTTGTTGTTATTGTCTGAAGGGTTCTCAACGTGTTTTATGTGTGCAGAATTGGAACATGACTCTGACTTATGTGGGAGCATGCAATCCTTCAACTTGCATGAAAACCAGCATGAACTGGAGATATTATATATATTTTCAGTACGAACACTAGAATGTTAGCTACAGTGGAGCAGAACTTGGCCTCCTGTATGTTTGTGTACACTCACTCCTTCATTTATCTGCAAAGCAACATGTAATTCGTGGTCGAAAAGTTGAGTGTGTGTCCATGGTCTGTCAGTGTGCTTCCAGGTTGCCATGCACAGTCCTCAGCAGCTCTGCACTGGATCCATTCTGTCACCCAGACCAGGACTGGACTCAAGGTAAGTCTCAAACCAACCAGACCAACAGCCTTTAACTCACAGCACAGCACAGCACAGCACAGCACAGTGCTGTGATTAAGACAGTTCCAGGAGCAGTTTCACATACAGATTACTGCTGTGTCAAAGTGCTGAGGTCACTGACACTGTTTGATTGTAAATGGAACATCTTCATCTGCAGACAGAATGGAACCTGAACTCACACCTCATGTTAGGATCATCCACCTCTGCTGCCATTTGCACTCTCTCTCTCTCTCTCTCTGTGTGTGTGTGTGTGTGTGTGCGCGTGTGTGTGACTCTCATATTTTGTGCTCTTCTCAGTAGCAGCAGGCCACACTAATGCTCTCTAATGACTGAAACACTATTATCGTTCATTTCAGCGGTGTGTGTGTGAGTGATGTATAACAGCTAAAAGTGGCTTAATAACTAAATACTGCGATTAAGGTTTTAAACAGGCTCGTGGACGCCCAGGCAGCTTTACGGATCATCCAAAAACTCGAGGCATTGTGTGCGGGTTCAGATCAAGCTGTATGCAGGTCAGAGGAGCACGCATTTCACACGAGCCACAAGCAGCTATGAAGACGTGAGACGATGCTTTCGTTATGCGCGTGAAGGGGATGCTACAGAACGAGCGCGATCACCTCGTTCAACATTATTCACATCATTCATGAGGACATTTATGATTTCATTATACAAATGAATGAAGTTTTTTTTCGTTGTTGAAGTTTGAGATTTATTTATAGATATATTTATATTATATATTTCGCGGTGTTTTTAATCTGACCTGTTATTCTTATTATTATTATTATTATTCACACTGTACACGATTTGTTCTGTTTATTGGTTTTAGAAAACATTCTACAACTGGCTCTTTTATAATAATAATGAATGTTGAATGTAAGGCTCTAAATCCAAACATAATAGTAATAATAATAATAATAATAATAATAATAATAATAATAATAATAATAATAATAACACATTTTATTTAAAAGTGTTTTTCTAGGTACTCAAAGACATTTTACATAAAAAGAACATCAAATCAGCAAAACAATATGAAATAGTTCACTAAAAACACATTAGACTGAGCTAAACATTAAAAGCAATTTTGAAAAGGTGTGTTTTTATTAGAGATTTGAAGGTGGGCAAATCGTTGAAATTGTTTCTTTAGGATAACATGGCATTGACATATTGTTGAAAATATTCTTTGATTATTGTTGGATAATATTCTTTGATTATTGTTGGATAATATTCTTTGATTATTGTTGGATAATATTCTTTGATTATTGTTGAAAATATTCTTTGATTATTGTTTGATAATATTCTTTGATTATTGTTTTGATTCTTTGATTATATTATTGTTGGATAATACTTTTAGATATTTTTTCAGTAATGGCGCGTGATCAATTCTTCAAAATAAATGTACTATTAATAAAAGAATAAATAAGGGCGGGAATTAGCGGCCTGTTGCTTTCTGGATTTATAAAGGGAATAAATATAATAATATTTAATAACAGAGGCGCTCAAATATTGACGGGAGGGGAAAAAAAACGTCATTTGATGTTTGATGATGAGAGACCAGCGCGTGAGGCTCCATGATAATTCCAACATTTGGTTTGAAATATGAAAGTGACACAAAGTTTATGTCTCGGTGTTGATTTCCACATAATGCCGTGATGATGGTAATGGCGCCTGTGATTAAAGTGGGTTATGTGACTGACCTTTAGTATGCGTGCGCGTGTGTGTGTGATGATGATGATGATGATGATGATGATGATTGTAAGGATGATAAATGGTGGCATTTAGCTGAAGCCCGCGCTACAAATGAAACTCCGAAAAATACACATAGAGATACTTGCACGCTAGCGCGCGTGACCGTGCAGATAAGCTATAATGTGTGAAGGATGTCGGTCTCGCGCACACTGAGAGTAAATTAGTCGCAAGACCAGATCACCAACAGGGCGGAAACACGCGATCCATCACCAGTGGAGTGTGTAGTCTGTGCATGTTCTACTCACCTGGTTTGTGTGTTGTGTGAACATGTAAAGAGTGTGTGATTAAAGGAAGTGTTCTGAAAAGAGTCCTGTAGCAGTTAACCAGGGCTTCCCCAACTGTCAAGGACCCCATAGATCCACATTAGAACCCAAACACTCAAGGAATACCATCTGAGACTGGTTAGGTTGTACAAAATATCTCAACATGCTATCTGACTTGTGAACATAGTGTACGTACAGTGGACAACAATTATTTCTTTGTCCAGGTTGACTGCCTGAGCTTCAGTATACTTGAGCTGAATGCAGCCTGCTGCAGTGTGTACACAAAATGATAGTAACATTTTTTTGGCATATAAACGTCACTGTGCTTGTGTTTTGGAGAAAAATGGAACCAGTGAATATGATCTGTAAAATGAGTTGAATGTGATCTGTTAGATATGTTTCCTATATGTAAAGGAAAATGTGCTACAAACAGAAAAGCTGTGCAAGATGTTCTGCCCAGAAAAAGGTAAACTGCTGTGCTAATGAATCTGACCTACGGTTTTGGTCCTCCCTGCTGTTTGCTGACAGAATTAAAGAACTCTGACTTTTCACAAACTACTCCGATGTACCAGCTGCTTCATTATTCACCAAGAACATCTCTGCTGACATGAACCGTACGTAGGTCCACTCCAATCAAGAAAACACCCTGTTGGGTTGTTAGCCAGGTAGGTGCGTTAGTCATGTAGTCATTGAAATATGGCCACCATGCAGGTACTGGAGTTGGGAGAAGTAAGTTGGACAGCGCAATCTAGCTTCAGTTTGTGCCTCAGATAATTTTGGGTCATGGGGCAGAGTGGCTCATTTGACCAAAACAGGAGTGATAAACCTGCTGCAGTGCAGTAAAGACAATTCAAATACAAATACTCTCAAGAAGCACAATTTGTCCTTCTTGAGAGTGAGTGAGTGTGTGTGTGTGTGTGTGTGTTTGTGTCTGTCTGCCTGTCTGGGTGTGTCAAGTTTATAAGTTGTCAGTTTATATATATATAAAATCTTCTTTTTTTTTACCCATAACGCATCTCTGCACCACTTAGCTGAGATCACCTTTCCCTCCATCAGGGGAGGGGTCAATGAGAGAGTAAGAGAGCAACAAAGAGACAGAGTCAGAGGTATGATGTGAGACATCATTCCACAGCTGGCTAACAGATGGCTGGGGCTCACACACACACACACACATGACCTTTTCTCATCTACGGTGTATATCTAGCTAGCAGGCTATAGCTACAACAGCAGCTAACTACAAACTGTTTGTTACAAAGATGTTTCCTGATTCTTATAGGCTCAAACACTGTATGTATGTCCAGTGGTCAGATGTGATCAATACACTTCATCAGTTCATATAAACACACTTTACAACTGAGCTTTCACACACGGTCATCTGAACAAACCTAGAACTGTTATGCTTTACCTTATTGTCTGTGTAATGTTAGAATGTTGGATGTTGATGATAGTAAACAAGGTTTCAGATGGTGAGATCAACATGTCAAGCTAATCCCTGGCTTCAGACTCCTCTGAATACTTGCTACTTTCTACTTAACGCGATGAGCTGATATTGACTCATCATTTTTTTTTTTTCATTCTTTTTCATCTTTATTTTTTTTGTCATTTGCTTGTTGCTAAATTAAGTGCTAACTATTGCCAACTGTAGCTGCCATTAGCCAGGTAGCCGAGTAGCTAGCCAGAGGTAAGTGTACTGGCACTAAAGCTCGCTCACAAAGTTGTCTCCAGTTTTGCACCCACATAGGTTACCTCACGGCCGATGACCTGCTCTCCTCCAATGAACGACGCCTGACTCTGCCACACATTCGCTCAAGGCAATCCGGAATCTTCTTGTCTGTTGTTCCCCGTTGGTGGAACGCACTACCAGTTCCTACCAGATGAAGGGCGTCCCTCTCTACCTTTAAAAAACTCCTGAAGACCTCCAGCTCTTCAGAGAACACCTCCTCTGGACATGCTAAATCTATCCCTCTAGTACTGTCAAAGTACTTATTGTTGCACTAACATGTCCTAGTTGCGCTGTACCATGATTATTTCCCTTTTTTGTGAGTGACTTTGGATAAAAGCATCTGCTAAATAACTAAATGTAAATGCACTCCCCCAGCGCTCCAAAGTTCTCTGCAACTGTTTTTCGGTGCTCCGAGTTCCCAGTCCATCAAGTGTTAGCTTATAGGACTGCAAGCTGAACAGCTAACTCAGATAACGAGCTAACAGCAGCTAGAGGACATCAGACAGAAAACCAGAAAATATTTTCTCCATAAAATATGCTCCAGTTTCACCATCAGTGAAATCAGTGAGGACGAAGTGAGGAGCTGCATAAAGGCCCAGTATAAGATAAATAAGGATTTAACTGCAAAGTGAATCCACTGGAGTCACATAATAAAAATATAGAAGTGAAAATGAGTGGAATATAGTATATATTATATAGTAAATAAGAGGTTCCCTTTAATTTTCCAAGATATGTCACTTGTGTGAGGGGAATGAACAGCCTTTAAGCTTTCAGTCAAATTAAGGACACAGTTGGATCTTTTATGAATATGGCTACATTTTTCGGCATTCATGTGGTGGGGCTCTACGAATGGCATCATTGGTCTGTCGGTCAGTTGGTTATTCAAAAACCAACTTTAACCACTTTAGAGCCTCACAGAGCCACTAGCAGGCATGAATGTGGTCATCTTTCATCTAGTGTTTCATACAGTGTTGTTTCAAGGAACTTTCAAGGAACACAAAACCGAATGCCGTCACCAAATGTTGTCTCAGTCTGTCCAGATTATCTTGAAATGTAATATAAATATTTAACACAGTACCCAGAGGACAAATACTAATCCTTCTGATGACCTCTTCCTCTTCTGATATTGTTCTCCTGGAGTATGTCCATTAGGCCAAACATTTCGATTTCACAAAGTATGAGCAGAGATTTCCAGATTTAAGATTTCTATACAGTTTGTACAATGAAAAAAAAAATCTTGCTCATGCTTTTGAAAAAAATATTCATATATTGTATTGTGAGATATAATCAATATTGGTGTGGTCATCTATTACAACTAACTGATTCTAAGACACAACTTTCTCAGTAGCAGATATGTGTGACTATGAATTAGGCTGTAAGCAGTGCTGAGTTAGGACATGTATTTTCATTGGTTGGCTTCAGCTATGAGCACTCACATCACATCTTTAAGAGCACTGATGCCAAAGCTTACTATTTCTGTGATGGAAAAGAACAGTCAAGAGTGGATCTGCCAGAAAAGCTTCTCCCAAGTGGAAACTCAGACTTACTCAGCTTATCCCACTTAGCACTCCCTCTGGCCGGGAGCCACTGTGTTGCATTAACTTCAAGTCTAGTGCTTTTCAGTGGCAATTATTTTGACTGTTTTCATGTATATTTGACTTTGTATAATTCCTGAATTTGCAGCTTGTTTCTGTAAATGCGCACACTTTGCTTTTCTGCTGTGTGACTGTTCTTTCACAGTATGTTTCCACTGTGGTGTTTGATTTAGATTTTTGAATTAGCATTGTTTATAAAGTTGAGGAAAGAAAAAAAAATCTACTTAGCAAAGATGGGGAAATATTTTTGTGAAAGAATCTTTCATCAGACAGCATTGGCTGTCTCCTAGTGTGTTTCTACATGTTAGCCTCATCCTAGATAAAAGGACTTTTTTTCATGCACATAATGCTCAGTGCTCACCTCGTTCAATTTCCTCTTTCCTTCCTGTCTGTGATGAAAACATAAGCTAGCAGCTCTCTGCTGTCCTGGAGCTGCACTAGCAGCAGTAAATCTACTAGTAGACGGACACAGGGAGACACAGAAAAAAACGCGATCTAACAGTGATCATGTCTTCTGAACTAATAAATCATCATTGTGAGTGCCTCTGCTCAGGCTGCGTGGCTATGCCAGCTGCTGCTGAGTGTTGCACAACATCTGACAAGAGCTGAGACATGGGCAGCATCGGCTTGAAATGAGAGCAGAAAGCCTGGACAACAATGTGGATCACAGCTGCTCACAAGGGCCTCAAACAAACCATGAAAGCAAATGCTGTTTTTAGATAGATAGATAGATAGATAGATAGATAGATAGATAGATAGATAGATAGATAGATAGATAGATAGATAGATAGATAGATAGATAGATAGATAGATAGATAGATAGATAGATAGATAGATAGATAGATAGATTAGTGTTAGAAACAGCAGAAAGTAAAGAGGCCGTTTGCACTCGTCTCAGCAAAGCTCTTCACTTTGTCACTTATTGCTGCCAATTTAGGCAATTTATTTGTGGAGATTTAAAATTTGAGTATGTTGTATAATATTTTTCTGCAGTTGTATTTCATTTAATGATTTTATTTTATTACACTTCAGTGCATATACGGTTCTTCACACTGGTATGTTGTTGCATTAATATGTTTAGTTAAGTGAATTATTACCTTACATGTGTTGCCTGTCTGTCTCTCTGCAGCACGGGGGAATGAAGAACCCATTACATTTACAGTATATATATATATATATATAAAGAGAGAGAGAAAGAGAGAGAGAGACTGGACTGGTGGCTTTGATGGAGGTCTCCATGCTCTGAGTGCCCTTCTAGTTTTCTAGTTTTAATGCTTTTTCCATTACTACTCCCAAGACTCAACTTGCACCCCAAGCTAACGAAATAAACTAAAATAAGGAGCAAAAAACAAACTTAATTTATTTTCTCTGCTGTCCTTTTTGGAAAGTCTTGCAAAGTAACTTAACAAGTCATCACTCAGGTCAGAAAGCTGTCAAAGATTTTTCATTCATATGTTAATAATGTAATACTTATCTCTCTCTACTCGCTGCTGTTCTTTGTCTTCTTTTTTACTCACTCCTCCCCTCTCTGCTCACACTCCTTTCACTCCTCACTTTCACATCTCTCCGTCTCTCTGTCTTAATCTACTTGAATTCTGGATGGTTGGACAAGATTAGGAATCTCAGCAAGACACCAATAAAAGATCAATTCTTTGTGAAAAATGTGAAATTAGTTGAAAACAAAAACACACACACACACACAAAAAAATACGGAGGTCAAAGATTTACACACACACAAAATACACTAAGAGACAGTTTCAATCACTTGACAGTTACCTTGTCAATTTGTTTATTTTACAAAATGACAGCTGAAAGTAGGGAGACACTTTTTTACAGTTCAGAGAAGTAAAGCTGTCGACAGTGGTTATGTCTCTGAAACCCACTTGTACTAACAGTATCTGCATGTAGACTGAAAGTTAATGTTGCAGTTATGGACAAAATACTAAATGAGAAATTGCAATAATAACATAAAAACAGCACAGTGACAGGAAAGGGCTACCAATGATGGAACAATAATTATATTTACAACCCTTCAAATAACTGGAGGGGGACGGTGAGGACGTGGGAGAAACTCCACACATCTTACTGAAGCATAGAACTTTACCTTTTCATTTCAATTTCCATTGTCCAGAAAACAATTCAAATCTCATTGTGAATATTATGAAATATGGACAGGGAACAGACAGAAACCTGTGAGAGACATGAGTCAATCAAAAATACGGAAGTAGATACGTTTTAAAAGTTTTGATATCCAGAGCAACACTATAATTAAATAACATTAAT
Organism: Miichthys miiuy; assembly: GCA_036365135.1. Classification (NCBI taxonomy): domain Eukaryota; kingdom Metazoa; phylum Chordata; class Actinopteri; family Sciaenidae; genus Miichthys; species Miichthys miiuy. The sequence continues at coordinate 29,764,815 of CM071602.1, forward strand.
GACTTGTCCCAAACTATTGACATCAGAGGCAGAAACCCTGTGTGCCGGAGGACAATTCACAGTCTTACAGTCTGTTCAACATGCCCAGTCATTTAAATGTATTGATTCTTTTTATAGACACACTGATGAAGGCTTTGGATTAAACGTTTGAATCAGTCTCTGATTCAGAGTCTTTTGAGTCAATCTCTGTACAGCTATTGTCATACACAAACTAATAAGTCAGAGAAGAAATGTATAAAACATTTAAAATGTTTATGTAAAATAATGAGAATAAAATCCAGGAAGCGTAATTGGATATTAAAGTTGTTGACTTGTCCTCAGTTTATTTTTATTCACATTGTTTCAGTCATTGTTTCACAATTCTGAAAGGAAAAATTAGTGATCAACTCTTTTTCCATTTCTATGCCAAAAATATTGTGTGTTCTATGGTATGAATCATAATCTGGGCTGGAATTTGGGTTTACTACTGTCTTAATGATAATGATAATGATAATTCATATTTTCAGTTCACACTGGAGTCACATAGTAAAGTCACAATCTGAACATATTTTAATATTTAAATCAATTTACACTTTTTTTCAGATTGTGTCTCCAGATGAGTTTAGATTTAAAGACAACAAATGAAGCATTTAAGACTGAAATATTATCCATCAGTGCTACAGAATGATCACACATTTCGTCTCTGCTAAATCATGACTTGCCTGAATACGTCACTATAATACTCGACAGCACCAAAATCACTGCGTCCCTGCAGCACAAAAAGCTATTTCTTATCCAATCACAATGAAAATGAAAGCCACCTGGAAGCATGTTGAGTTTATGTGCTCCACGCAACAAAGACGTATTGAACAATGATTCAAAAGCCGTCCATGGATATGACCTTTGACCTGAAAATGAACAAATCTAAGGCCATCTCACAGAAAAATAGAATATGTAGGAACTGATAAAATGTAAAATTACTGAATTAAATAGATTCAAATGGTCTACTTACATTCTCCATGTTAAATTTGGATGAATTTGATTTTTGTTTCTGTTCATAACTTTCTTCATGTTCTTATGGGAGCTTTTGTAGCATATTTTTTTGCATCTGCAGGTATTTTGACAAGTTGTACTTTAAAATGGTGTTATGCTATTATTTACAAGTATATTGTAAGTGTGCAATGTTGGTTGCAGGCACATACAGTACTGGACATGTAAAACTCCCAGTTCTATTTGTTACTTATTTACATTTTGTTGCTTATTAACATATGCACTAAAATCTTCAGTATCCTTTAACTGTCTGTCGATTTTGTTCTTTACAGTCCGTTCTCTGGTTTTATCAAGCTCACTTTAAGGCTTTCTGAAGTACAAATACAGTGGTCAGGACATCTTTACTTTACTTTACGCTGTTACTAATCATAATACGGTTCATAATATAATATGAGAAATATAAAATGATCTCGTAATCAAAGTCAAATGAATCAACAGCATAACAGCTCTGCCACGTAGAAGGCCGACAGCGAGGCTGTATAATAACTGAGAGAAATGAGAGGAGCAGACAGAGAGACAGAAAGCAGAAATGGTGTAAATCCTCCTGTGTTTAGAGGAGGTGGTTTCTGTGGTTTTGATGGCTCTGTTTTCAGGACTTTAGCTTTGATTTAGCTCACAGCGACAGAAACAGCAATTGAGAGGCCATAGTGTGTTATAAAATCTGCGAGAAACACCTTAAAATAAATCGAAATATACAACATACAACAAATGTGCAAAAAACATTCAACAGCTCAGTTTTACAATTCTGTGAGCGCATGTTCCAATTAGGACAAAAAGCTGTTTGCTGCAGTCAGACTGTAAGACACTGAGTTTCTGTAGGTAGTACTCTTTTCATCATTTGTATGGTCACAGCAGCCACCTTGACCACAGCTGAAAAATATGTAGAAATGGTCAGTGCTAAAAGACTAGAAGGGGACAGTTATCAAGTCAATTACATATTTAAATGGAGTTTAATTTCTTCTTTGAACAGTGACACAGTCTTCCTTCAAACTGGATCTGAGAGAGCACTTTTAGAACTTCAGAGAAATACAGTGACATTCAGTCACACTGGGTTCATTAGCTTCTGTTCATCATCTGTTTTATGTGCATATTTTAAAGTTGTTACTCTTTTAACTTAACTTTAACATGTGTTGCTTTTTATTTGTGTATTATAATCTCTGCACAATCCATTTCTGTATTGTCTTTTCTGGTCTTTGCTCTCAAATCATTTCGATAGTTATTATAGTTTTAATCTTATATATATTTGTTTGTAGGGAGACATGTCCTGTGACCACAGAGGACAAACTTTAGCTGTGTGTGAAATCTAAAAATGGATTATAACTTCAACACTTTCATTTTATGTAATCCTCTGTGCCCCGATCATAAAACATGTCCACACACTGATCATGTGTTAATACTCACCGAACCTTCTCAGTATTCAGAGAAGACGGCCGCCAGTCATTCTTTGCTCACAGAAGGTAGCAATGTGATATCACTTAATCCTGCTTTTCTTCCACGTTTTCTTTCTTTCACTCTGTAAATCTGCTGCTCTCTCTCTCGTGTCTTAATTGCATCAGCGTTTCTCCCTCCCTCTGTCATTGGATATGGGTTAATATCCTCTCTGTCGTTCTTTGTCCTAATCCTCTGTTTTTCAGCGTTTATTGATTCTCCATCTCTGTTTCATGTGGCTGTGCTTTTCATTTAGAAGTTGCTTTTTACTGGACTCCTTCCATTGGGCGCTGGTTGCTAACAGGCTTCTGGAGGATACCCTTCTCAACACACAGAGACACACAGAGACACACAGGGGCACACAGGGACACACAGGGACACACAGTGACATACAGGGACATACAGGGACACACAGAGACACACAGGGACACACAGGGACACACAGGGACATACAGGGACATACAGGGACACACAGGGACACACAGGGACACACAGGGACACACAGGGACATACAGGGACACACAGGGACACACAGTGACATACAGTGACATACAGGGACACACAGAGACACACAGGGGCACACAGGGACACACAGGGACACACAGAGACACACAGGGGCACACAGGGACACACAGGGACACACAGGGACATACAGGGACACACAGAGACACACAGGGGCACACAGGGACACACAGGGACACACAGGGGCACACAGGGACACACAGGGGCACACAGGGACACACAGGGACACACAGGGACACACAGTGACATACAGGGACACACAGAGACACACAGGGACACACAGTGACACACAGTGACATACAGGGACACACAGAGACACACAGGGGCACACAGGGACACACAGGGACACACAGAGACATACAGGGACACACAGGGACACACAGAGACATACAGTGATATACAGGGACACACAGGGACACACAGAGACACACAGTGACACACAGGGACACACAGGGACACACAGGGACACACAGTGACACACAGTGACATACAGGGACACACAGAGACACACAGGGGCACACAGGGACACACAGGGACACACAGGGACATACAGGGACACACAGAGACACACAGGGGCACACAGGGGCACACAGGGACACACAGGGACACACAGGGGCACACAGGGACACACAGGGACACACAGGGACACACAGAGACATACAGTGACATACAGGGACACACAGAGACACACAGGGGCACACAGGGACACACAGGGACACACAGAGACATACAGGGACACACAGGGACACACAGAGACACACAGTGACATACAGGGACACACAGGGACACACAGAGACATACAGAGACACACAGGGACACACAGAGACACACAGTGACATACAGGGACACACAGAGACACACAGTGATATACAGGGACACACAGGGACACACAGGGACACACAGTGACATACAGGGACACACAGAGACATACAGGGACACACAGAGACACACAGTGACACACAGTGACATACAGGGACACACAGGGACATACAGGGGGACACAGGGACACACAGGGACACACAGGGACACACAGTGACATACAGGGACACACAGTGACATACAGGGACACACAGTGACACACAGGGACACACAGTGACACACAGGGACACACAGGGACATACAGGGGGACACAGGGACACACAGGGACATACAGGGGGACACAGGGACACACAGGGACATACAGGGGGACACAGGGACACAGTTCACTATGTTTTACACAATGCATTTTTAGTGGCATCAGCACTTGCAATGTCTAATATGGTAAAAGTTGAATTGAAAAGAACATCTGTTCCTTGTACAGATAAATAAATTAAGTGGAGAAAAACACTTTAAAATGATAGAAATTCTCTGTGTTGATGTTTTTGAAACCACTAACACGCTCTCTTTCCTTTTTGTTCTCTTAAGTCTTGGCCGTGCTGCTGCTACAAATACATCTGTTTGTGAAACCATTGATAATACTTGAGTCCACCCATGGATGAGTTAGGTTAGTTTATAATGTGTAGATTCATTTATAAATGATTTGTTTCACTTTGTCTGTACAGTATGACAATTCATGAACTAACTCTAACGAACCAAACCGACCACATTCGCCTGACATCAGAATAGTATATAAACCATCTGTAGAGTAACTAGTCAAACAAAGTGTTGCCAAATGTTGTAATTTCACTTCTACTATAATCAAATTTATATTGAAAACAGGGAGCATTTGACAGTATTTTGAGTCATATTTTAAAATTTTAAAATCTGCACAGCATGAGTCATGAGTGTATTGACTGAAGCACAAAGTAACTAAATGAAATGATGTTTGTAAGAATGTGTTCATATAAATGTTAATATGACTTAATAAATGAAGCATAAATAAATAAATGTATTGTTCTTATTCTTACATCAGTTCTTAAAAAGTCTTTGTATAAAAGCAATAATAATGTAACTTTTCTTTGTAATAATAATAATAATAATAACAATAATAATGTGTTCATATAATAACTACAGAGATATAGATTTGGGATTTAGTAACTGTAGCAATAGCAGCAGTAACTGTAGCGTCAGAGGCGTGTGTGCGGGTGTGTGTGTGTTTGAGAGAGTAAAAGAAAGAGAGAGGGAGAGAGAAGTAGAGAGAGAGAGAGAGAGAGAGAGAGAGAGAGAGAGAGAGAGAGAGAATGTGTGTGTATGTGTATGTCTGCAGCAGTGGCTGCTCATGCTGATGAAGTGCAGAGGCTCTGGGGCTCAGGAGGCCATCCATCATCTCCATCAGGCTTAAGTGAGACTCTCTGGACTTGGACGCCACCAGACGATGACCCAGGCCCACCGGTCTGAGCTGGACTAAATAAACACCGGCCCCTTCATCATCACCCTCACATACACAGGGAGAGAGAGGGAGAGAGAGAGAGAGAGAGAGAGAGAGAGTTCAATGAAAACATATGATAGAAATTCATAATCCATTCACATGTTCAGGTATGTGCATCTCAACACCAACTCAACACCTTTTCTGTCCCAAAATGTGGCATGTGAATTCACTGATACATGTTTGGGTTTCCTTTTTTCACATGCACACGCTCACACACACACACATGCACGCGCACGCACGCACACACACACACACACACACACACACACACACACACACACACACACGCACGCACACACAGAGAAACAGAATTGTGAGAACTGTGACCTGTTTCAAAAGAATATATATCTTGGAATCAAACCGTCTGTTTGTTATGAATGAAATCAAGTGGCACATTCCCTGTTACTACAGGTTTTATCTGATGAACTGAAATGATTATTAACTGAATATGAAAACAGGCTGCAGTGCTGCTGCAGGGAGGCACACTGAGTGCAAAATCACAGGAACAGCAAAAATATTGACTTTTTTCAGACTGCTGTTTATTTCGGATCACACAGTGAGCTCCTTCAGGCTTCATCACTCATAGTAAACACAAGTCCATTCAACACACACAGAATTAAAATGTCGAGTCACTTTGTGGAACAATGTGTGTATGTGTGGGAGGGTAGGTCATGTATCTCTGCCCTCTGCTCTCTTTTCATTTGCAGTACATAAAACAAACACCACCCAAGGATAGGTCATGCATACACACACACACACACACACACACACACACACACACAGGTCGAGTGTCAAAGGTCATATTGTGTCTGGAGAGGATTTACTCGTTTGATCTCAAACACACACACACACACAGAAACAGAATTGCGAGATGCAGTGTGACCTGTTTCAAAGGAATATATATCTTGGTATAAAACCATCTGTTTACAGCTTTATGTTCTGTTATAATGCAGTTACTGTAGCTTGATGATATTATTATTATCATTATCAATTAATTCATCTTACAATTATGCTGCCGCCCTTGGCTGTTCTCACTAAGCACATGAAACAGGCATGTGACTGGGTGCCATTGCACTCCTCTGTGTGCAATGCAGTTGAATTAACCCAGTGCCGTAACAGTTTTTAGCATTAGCCATTAGCTGCAATAATTCATCAGTAAGCTCCTTGAGTTGATGATAATGATGATAATAATAATAGTAATTGGATGAACGTCTTCTCCCAGCATCAATTCAAATGTCTGAAATCTCTCTCATGTGTCCATGATTTACTGTGAGTGCTTTACTTGCTCTTTGCATCACCTTCATCCCTTATCACTAACTAAATGTTCAACAGGTGGTTGAAACATGTCAGTAAAATCAAGCCCAGATTTAATAAGTCAAACATTTGTAACAATTCATCAGTACATTTCGTAGTCATAAAGTCTTCAAAGACAAGGAAACAATACAGGAAGTGAATTTCCTTCACAATTATGGTCAGAATTAATAAAAATTCAGCGTGCATTATCAGCGATAATCAATCAAATACATGTTTGGACAATTTATTTTGAAAGAAGCCAATTGATAAAATAAATAAATGTAACCAGCTGACATAAAGTCCCTTCATTTTCAAAAGTACAAAACTGCTTCACTGTGACATTTCACTGTTAGCTGCGGCTACATGTTAGCTACTGGACACAGAGTGACTGTCATGCTGCATTCAGGTCTGACAGGCTTCAGCTGTTAGACTGGTTTACTTTTAAAAAAAGCAATAGCTGGAAATATTCCATGTATTAGACTGATTGAAGTCATCAATATCAATTTATACAATTTAATTTCTCCAGCTGGGTTACAGAGGTCAGTCAGACACCACATCTTCTCCACTGTACTGTTGCCCTCCAGAGAGTAATAAGACTTCCACTATTCCATTCCAAATCCATTACCAGCTCAGACATATTCCTGTACTGGTAAATGTAGTCCATTACTTTAAATGACAAATGGATTTTAGCTATTAGTGTGCCACACAGCTAAATATAGTGTTATATATAAATATTTGTACTAATATATATTATATAGAGCATCTCTTTTGCCAGCGAATGTTAAAAACAGTTGATTATAACTGTGGGAACTAAAGCTAAACTTGTGGTAAATGCCGGTAAATACATGTGCATTGTGCAAAACTATGATATGATATATCATCAGCACTCCAGACAGTGGTTCTGTCCTTCCATGATCATTATAAAGAGCCACAATAAAAGAATGACTAGATGGAAAGGTCCAGTGTCGACTATTAAAAGTGTCAGATTTAGGGGACTCTAGTTACAGAATATGGCAGAAATTTAATAGAATATTCATAATTATTATTTTCATTGGTGTAGAATCACCTGAAAATAAGAATTATGTTTTTTTAACTTTAGAATGAATAAGGCTCTTCCACTGTCTGCTATGTTGCCCCACCATGTTTCTACAGTAGTCCACTGATTCTCTTCACACTTGGAAGGAAGGCAGTGGTGAGGGGTATTCTGCTGGTTGTAATCTGCAACTTGACCACTAGATGCCACTTAGATTCTCCACAGTAGATCTTGAACATGGCCTTTCTCTCCTCGGTTCCTTGATAATGATGGCAAAATTACAGTCCATCACCAAACTCGGACTTTCAAACTTCTGTTTATCATTTTTTTCAGAAAGCAGCATTACATACAAGCTGCTGAGCTCACGTGTCATCTCCAAACATTTCTCTAATTTCATGTTTAATACATTCAGTTTCATCATAATCTGGACAAAAACTCAAAAAATGCTATGCTAATGATCAAATCTCATAAGTGCGTTACACTCTCTGCTGTTAATAAAGTTTGGTGAATCAGTCTTGGAACACTCAAACAAGCAAAAAGAAAAAAGAGATTTAGGAGAAGAAGCCCAATGTGTTGTTGTCTTGTTCATTTTACTCATAAAAAGAAAAAGAAAAACTCAACGTCTTGTTGCATTTGCATCTGGACACTTGGACAGTTTCTCATGGTCGACTGATTGGCAGAGTATCTTCAATGTATCTTTGACATTAGTTACCCTGGTAACTGCTACTGCTTATATTAGTGAGTGATTTTGTGTCAGCGTCTCTTGTATCATTTCCTAGATGCATAGACCAGTGTTTGTCCAAAGTGACGCAGCAATCTGCATGACTGTCCTGACATCTGAGGCAAGCTGAGAGCGGTGCTCCTCCTCCTTCAGTAGTACCCATTGTTCAGTGCGGTATCAGAGCTCGTCTTCATGGTACCACTTTAAAAACGCTCTTTACAGTGACTTGGTTTTCAAAACATTTTAGGTTTTTCACACCTTTGATTCAAATCTAAAAACATCACTAATATTTGGTACCACGGTCTCTCTCACAGTGCAGTGGTGAATTTTATTAGATTTGCTAATGTTTCTAGTAAGATTTATTTCCTGTTATATTTCTTGAAGGACGTGAAAATCCATTTCCACAAATGTTCCATACTCAGACATGAAAAGGAACTGAATCACTGATTTCTGTTTTCAGTGCTATATGAGGATTTCTACTCGATGGCTGATAGGTGGAGCTACGCAGCCACATGACCAATCAGGTATATGTTGTCATAGAGGTGGCCGACGAAGTCATCCGAGACATTGTGTGCTGCTCGGCGAGTGTTCCTGATAAACTCCCTCTTGGACATTTTGTTTTTGACGTGGGGGCTGGTCAGGTCAATGGACAGCAGGATCAGACTGTAGCACAGCACATACACAGCATCTACAGAGAGGTGAGAGGAAATGGTGATGAAACAGGACTATTTTGTTTCACACAAAGCTCAACTGTGAGAACTGTGTGGACTCAGTAGTGCTAACAGCAATGACCTCATTGCTGTTAGCACTACTGAGTCCACACAGCCCTGATGCCCTCATGACTTTCAAGCAAAGTTCATACAGATAACTTCACACTACAGAACAATGCATGGAACCTCAACACCTCAATACTGTTGATACTACTGCAAGAAGAAGCACCAGAAAGGGAGAGAAAGGAGGCAGTAAAAGAAAGAAATCAAATGTAAATACGATCAATAAGAGAACATAAAACTATACTGTGCTATTAATAAACACTACACCTTTGCCCAGTCCTTCATCCATCCACAGGGGATGGAGGGGTAGAGCAGCAGTGAAATGAAAAGGCAGCCATCCATCAATCTCCAGCCTTGGGCTCCAAACCATTACACTAATCCTACTAATCATACAAGTGGGTCCGAGGAGTTAACAGTAACAGATTCAGGGATCGTTTTTGTCCAGTCTGCTGCCATTAACAAAACCCTCAGTTAGTAAATGCATGGTCCATTGACAATACTGAAGCCAGGGATTACTAGATAAAACCTTGACAGTTTCCCTCTCAGTTAGTGTCAGATGTGTAGTAGCTTCAAAGCCACTTCTACTGTCACTGCAGTTTTCTGTGGTATACCTGCTTAAACATGCATATGTGTGTCTAGACCTTTCTGAACAGCATCACCATCAAGTCAAACATTTTAACATTCAAATCTAAAATAAAATGTAATTAAATTAGACATTTTCTGAATGTATTAACGTTCTATAGAGCGCTGGTTCTCAAACTATGGTATGTGTACCACTGGTGGTATGCAGGCCCCATCTAGTGGTGAATGGAGGAATCTCAAAAAAAAAAAAAAAAAAAATCTTACAAAATTAAATTAAATTAATTTAAACTGCAACAATTAGTATGATGTCATTTAAAATAAGTTTTGTATTTCCTGTAATATTTGGTTTTAATATCAGCCTGTTAAATAATTCTGAACAGGTTCTGCTCAGGGTTCAACAGCTAACAATAAATCATATTCTTATCACCAATAAACCTGCTTCCTGTGCTATTATTAGAAACATCAACATATTCAACCTGTCAATTGGGATTTTCATAAAATATGACTTAACTGTGCTGACATGAAATTGTATATGTACATTTAGAGAACCACATGATGAGGCTGGGCAGGGAGAAAAGTTCAACGGAAATGTCATTATTCTAATCAAATACAATACATCATTCATATTACTGACAATGTGTGTTCTCTTGGCAGGTTCATTGAGGTGTGTAAAAAAAAGAATTGGCTGCAGAGTGTCACAGTATGTGTTTGTGTGTGCGTGTACGTGTGTGTATCAGCACTAACCAGGACTGAGACCCAGCTCTCGGACAAGACCAGGATTACAGGCACAAAACCTGTGGCTGAACTTGGTGATGAGGGTTTCCAGATACTCTCCTCTCTCCTCTGGTGCGTGGATGTGCCTGAAGAAATCCCGCAGAGCATTGGGAAGAAACTGATTACTGAAGTTATGGAGGGTCACCAACTCGTCCAGGACATCCCGCCTGCACACACACACACACACACGCAAATATATAGTCAAAGGTATGATACAAGCAGTTTTTTTTTCATTTCCACACAGATAATAAATGTGGCTCAGTTACACACAGATACACATTCATTTATTCTCATAGCAGAGACAAAAAATAAACACCAATCCACAGTGGGGTAATAAGACTTTTTCAACTTGTGCATGTAACGAAACAAGCTATGTGTATGTGTTAACCTCTCATCCAGGTAAATCCTCAGCATCTTCCAGTTGAGCCGTCTGGTGTAAAAGATGAACTTAGCCAGCTCGGTCGGATGATCAACTAGTATACCTTTAGACATGAAATAACTGATACCCTACACACACGCGCACACACACACACACACACACACACACAAAGAAAGAGAGCCATATAAAATAAAACGAGACAAAAATTACATTTTGTATTGACATCATTGTTTCATTGTTCCTAACTCAGCACGCACGCACGCACGCACGCACACACACACCTCCTGTGGGTTAGCATTGAATGTCAGGCTGCCTTCATCCAATTGTAGGTAGAGCCTTCTATATGAGAAACCAGCAGGTAGTCTTCTGTTGTAGATGGAGCAGTGCCCCCATGTGGACTTACACAGCCTGGTGGATCAAATAGAAACAAAGAACACAACAGAATTTTACTGTGTACTGTGGAAAAAAACTTTCCATAGAAAACAAATAAAATAAACAAAAGACAAAGTCAGAATGTGACAGAAGTATTTGCCAAAAATGTGTGACTTATTTTCGAATACCTTCAACTTTCTGATAGTCAGTGCAAGTTATGTATTAATGTCCATATCCAAAAATAAACTGTTACAGTTGATGCTCCTCTCCCTGCACAGAGGGGAATCTGTATAGAGAGTAATGACAGTAGGCAGGAATGACTTCCTGTAGTGGACCTCTTTATGTTGGCGTTGCAGGAGTCTGAGTCTAAATCTGCTCTGTTGTCAGATATTTTGTATGTCAGTTGAGCAAATCACACAGTACATCTGCTCAGGATGATTGCTGGTCACCAAAAGAAAAATCATCACACAAAGATCACAGACTCTCTCGGTGAACATTCTTACCCCTGCCATAGATATTCATCATTTCCCAAGTCCTGCCACACACAGCCAGCCAGGCACAGATCAGTAGCATTCAGGTATGACAGTATGGTGATGCCTAATTCAGGTGGCAACATCTCCAAATCTATAAAACCGTGCTGTTCTTTACCTGCAGTCATCGAGAAAAGGGAGAAGGGGACAAAAATAGAAAACAATGAAAGTGAATCATCTGCACAACTTGGATTCTTCTAGTCAGGCTTTATGTTGTTTGCTACTTCATAGCTGTGTTGCCTTATAGCAATGCAGTTCTGAGACATTCTCTATATGTTGGTGTGGGCTATGAATGTGTGGGCTGTGATGATGTCACTGAAGTTTGTTCTGCATTGAGCAGGTCTTCACTGTCAATCAAATATCTTTTATTCTTTATCATTTGCTCTCAGTGTCTTTTTTACACTGTTGTAAATGTATTTTTGGCTCGCCTGTGCGTTTTTCTACTTGAGTAAAGTTTTTTTGGATGGTTATCTCTCACCGAGTTTGACTTTTTAATAAAAAAGTAAAACAGACAAACATAAAAACAGAAACCAAGCCAAAATCAAAGAGCACTCTGAAACACACACTGCTTTGTTGTCACAGTGATGCTGATGGAGTCCCCAGTCCCCAAAACCATCATCAATAAATTGTAGATTGGATAGAATTATGGTGACATTCATATATATGGAAAATTAATGTGAATATTGCAGAACATTTGGACCTGAACCAACAAATAGTCAGTAGTACATCAGTTCTCTCCATTTTTTCTGTTGATTCAGTTTCTTTGTCACTGTTTTCTGTTTTGGGTTCTATATGTTGTCCATTTCAGCAAGTTTTCTTCATGTTGTGCTTCTTGCAGTCTCAGACGATGTGTAATTTTTTCCATAATATAAATTTTCTCCACTATTTTTGTCCAATGTTCCTTGCTGGGAGGCTCTGTTTTCCCCCATTGCCTTGTGATGGCTTTTTTATAGGCTAACAAAACATTAACAAAATTTTGACAAGATATCTGTCTCTTCCTTGTATATTTTCTTCAGAAAAATTACATAAATACAGTACCATGCAATTCATAGGAATATCATATGCTAGTATCTTCTGTAATCTGTGCACCATTTCCCAGAATATTATAATTTTTTGACAGTTCCAGAATATATGAGAGTGGTCCGCCCTAGAAACTCCACATTCTCTGCAGCATGAGTTTTATTCATACATTTACCCTTGACCTTGGGCATGATAAAAAACCAGATCAGAATTTTCCATGAGAATTCCCTCCACATCCCTGATTTGGTGATGTTTTTCAGTTGTTCAAGACCTATTTTATGTTCCTTTCCATTTACCATAGCTCCCTCAATTTCTGTACACTGGCGGACAGCCTGTGCTAAAGGTTCTATAAAGAGGGCAAATAAAGTGGGTGATAAGCAGCAGCCTTGTCTAGTTAACCTCTGTAAATTAAATGTATCTGATCAGATTCCCATTTATTTTAATTCTGGCAGTGGGCTGTTGGTATAATGTCTTAATACATTGTACTGATTTGCTATTAAATCTCAATCGTTCTAGCAAATTTCCAACTGACTCGGTCAAATGCTTTTTCAGTGCATACTAATATGGTGTTTTGTTTTGGCCTTTGTGCTTGATCTACTACATGCAGGGCTCTTCTAACATCATCATGTGTTTGGCAGCCTCTTATAAATCCTGTCTGATCCTCTTCTATTAGTTCTGTTATAAAACTTGTTAGTTGTTTTGAGATAAGTGTTGTATAGATCTTATAATCGACATTCAATATTGAGATTGATCTGTAATCCCCGCATTATTCTTTATCCCTCCCTGTTTTGCTTACCCCACTCATACCTCAATTCTTGTCAAGTTGCACTTAGTTTGGGGAGGCGGGTTTCAACCGACTTGGGTGAGCTACGTAACTATGCTCCCACTCTCCACCATCTTCCTGGAAGTGACAAATAGACAAATTTTTCAAGTCTTCCAATATTTTATTTCCCAGTGATCCAATAAGAACAAACTCATGTTAATCCTTTTTTTTTCCAAATCCATCTTACTCCCTTTGCTAAGGACAAGCTGTTTGAGTGCTTTTCTAGTTATATTTGAATTAAAGCTTTTCATCTTGCCCCATGTCTATGAGACACTTATCAGGTTATAGAAAAGAGATGTGTGCTTCGTTTGGTTTAGTGTGACAGGAGGAATATCCATCCATCCATTTTTGGTAACCACTTATCCTCATCAGGGTGGGGATGGAGCCTATCAGCAGGAATATTAAAAAACAATTCCACTCCTGCTTACCTGACGCATCAGTCATCAACACAGCACAGAAACATCCCACTTCAGATGACATCAATGGATTCACTGAGTCTGTGGTGCAATTTATTTGTAACACGACAGGAGCAACTGTCCCCAAAAACAACAGTTAAGTCATTTAACAACCAGAAACCATGGATTACCAGCACTTATCATGTCACAAAGCTCCAGGACCTGAAGCTTGAGGAAAATTCCAGTCATCCCCTTGATGGTGCAGGAGAATTCCTACTCCTGCACCTTCAAGAGCATCTTGACGGAGAACTTCACTATCCAGTATGGAAACAGAACTAAACTAAAAAAAAGTCCAGACAACAAAAGGATCAGGACGAGCTTCTTCTCCCAGAACACTGGGATTTAAATGAGGACACTGCCTAAGAGTGGACACATTATATTTGAGATACCACCCCCTCCACTGTCCCTCGAACCTGTATGATAATTTGTGACAATTAAACTTGAACCTACTCTTCTGTATGTATGCAACAAATATTTCTAATATTTCTAATTATGTTGACTGCATGCACACACCATCAGAGGGAGAGGAGTAACTAAAGAAGACAACTAAGAAGAACAAGAATACACTCAAAATACAACCCTTAACAAAGGTTAACAGTATGGTCACAAGGTGTTGGTACAGGGTTAGTAACAGCCATATGTTTAGCCTGTGTTTGTGTGCTCGTACCTCCCATGCGCATTCTCAGCAGATGGTAGATGTCAGGGCCATAACAGTGCTGGGGAGCTCGTCTCTGAGGACCTCCATCTCTCCCTAAGAAAAAACAAAAACAAAAACCAGAATCTTTTTTTTTCTTTGTTTATTTATTCATACATGTGTACACTGCTTAGTATGCCAGGGAAGAAGTATTATGCAATTTTTCCAAAGACTGACCAGGCACAATCTGTTGTCATCATTTAACTTAATAAATCAATACATTTCAAAGTAAATGACAAAGACTGCTAACGCATTATACTGTAAGCTGCTCATGAAATGTAGCTACAGATACTACCACTGACCATACAGAATCCAGCCATATATAAGGTTTCCACCTAGTCTTGTTCTCCTTCTCTCTGCCACTGTGTTCCTGGTGCAAAGCCACCATTTTTACTTTGCTACATGGCAATCAGACACATAACAAGGGGAAACTGGACTTTGGTGCAAAACTGCAAGGGTTAGTTTGTGCTTGTAAGGTCATCACAATAGGATCTTGAGACAGGACAGACAGCATTTAAAAGTGATGTGAAATTCATGGGGCTATCAGCGGCAGCAGCAATCCATTCTGTGATATAAGAGATTATCCTAAGATTTAAGAGCGAACTTCAGATCTTTGCAAATTAGGGCCAAACAACCAGAAACTGATATAGACTGATTTAATTTGGTGCTTGCTGTGCTGATATGGAGGTTTTTCTGTATGTAAGTTCATATTTCATCCACATTTGAAGACGGTGATCAAGAATTTCTGACAGCAGCAGTCATCCATAAACTACAAAATCCTGAGCCACAGGGTATATTAAAAAAAAAAAGTTAACATTACCTTGTTCTCGTCGTCCTCCTCGGTCAGCCAGTCGGTCGGCAAGCTCTTCCTGAAGCTGCTGCTGTTGTCTGGGAGGCAGCCTCCACAGTGCCTGACCCATCTACATGTTAGCACAGTAACACAGAACAAGCAAGATGCTTAGATGATGATATATGTTCAGAATGAAGGACAACAAA
Source organism: Miichthys miiuy (assembly GCA_036365135.1). Taxonomy (NCBI): domain Eukaryota; kingdom Metazoa; phylum Chordata; class Actinopteri; family Sciaenidae; genus Miichthys; species Miichthys miiuy. The sequence continues at coordinate 29,780,586 of CM071602.1, forward strand.
GGTAAACACATAAAAGGTAAAGACACACGCACACACATATACACATATACATATATACATATATATATATATATATATATACATATATATATAAATAAATAAATAAATAAAATGGTACAAATATTCTATAATGTGTTCATGATACTGGCTGATTTTAGTGTTATTTGGAGTGATGGCCTGTGGTTGTGTCCAGGGTATAAAGGGTCTGCAGTGATGCTTCCTGACTCTAGACATTGAATGGATTTTTTACTATCCCATTTATGTATTTCAGCAACTAAAATATTTTGGTTACATTCCTCCTCCTGACCAACGAGCAGGGTTTTACAAAAGAAAATATCTAATCTTTGAGTCTGTCAGTGAGTTTGAGGTAGCAGGAAAACATAATATAATGACAAATCATAACTTACTAGCAGCCTGATAAAAACAAAACAAATCCACAACGGTGTGAAAGTCAGTTCAGAAGAAAAATTGAAACACTGTAACTGAATACAATCACAATTTGTGGGTTCAAATATTTTTGTCATCAACCAAAGGAAGCAGCTCAATCGGCCAAAATTAAAGCTACGAGCTGCTTTCAGCACTTCAGCCAGTTTAACTCTGTTTAATGGGTATCTGTCACACAATGTACAGCCAATTTGAACAAGAACAAATAACAGATTACATTTCTAATTTTTAAATTAAATTGACTGATTGTGACTGTGTGAGGACATGCTGGTGACATGTCCAGGCAGCATTGCGGCATTTGGTGCTTAATCTCACTGATTCTGTGTTTTTAAGCCTAAAATGGCATAACATTACACGTGCTAAATGAGTTCATGACATTTAAAAGTTGTTCCATTTTAAATATTTATTTCATGTTATAGATCTTTAAGTTCACTTTTTTCAACTGACTGTTTGAGGTGCCAATTTGTGACATATTATTGTTTGCACAAGACTGAAGTCCATCTTGTACAGACGACCTGTGGCATTTATACAAGTTTATGATCATATTATAAAATGCTTTGACTGTATTAAAACAAGACTGCACCGTGCTTTCACATATGACAGGCAGTACTGAAGTGTAACTGAGAAATGGGATGACTGTGCTCGAGATTTTAAAGCAACCACTGACAAACAATATGCACATACAACAGCTGACACTCGAATGACAGAATTTAGACAAACTACTGTCAGAACTCTCTGCTGATGAACTTCAAACTGAGCTTCGTGTTCGTCGACTGATAAACAAAGCAGCAGTGCCCAGTCTGGTTTTGAATGCAGTGCCAGCCGCCCTCTCCCTCTCAGCCTGTCGAACGTCAGCTGTGTTGCATAAACAAATCCAATTACACTGTTGTAAACATCAACGCTGGAAAGTCGAGCAAGCAAGGTACTTTGGCCTGTAGTCCCACCTTCCCTTCAGTAACATTGGCCACACATATTACAACAGCACTCACGGCGGAACGTCATTGGTTGAGTTGGTTATCACTCACAATCCGTCCTTACAAATCCCCGAGTTAGCTTACCGAGCTAGTTTAAGTTGGCAAAGACAGTGTCGAGCCGAACTGGTTGATTTTGCTGACCTGTCAAATGACATTTATCTTGTTTCTTTCACACGCTCCGTGAAATGTTCCCCAAAGAGCGCGACAAAGCGCCGAAATTCGAGCTAAAGCTACCTACCTGAGTTTAGTGATTCCTCTGACCAGTCCTGCTCACAGTGACAGCGGGGAATGCGCTCTCCTGCTATGAGACGTATGTGGTTGTCATTTAATTAAACCAAGAACAAATAAAAACAGAGCAGCTGTTCATTCGGTTCACGGGAACCTTTCATACTGTGGGCTGTTACTAACACAGTTATCATGTGGTCTACACCCGCCTCCTCCTGTCAGTCTGCCCCTCCCCCTTTCCTCCTGTCATCACAGAAACAGATGAACTCGACTTTATTTATTATTATTATTATTATTATTATTAGTAGTAGTAGTAGTAGTAGTACAATTTTACAGAGGCGTGTTAAACACATTGAATTATCATGTAAATTTACGGTACCTATGACAAACTGATAAATTAAGCTGAACGCGGAAAAACAGAAAGCGTGTGTAGCGCGAAGGACGTGCGTACAGGCTACATCACTGACGTCAAGGCGTTACACGTACACGTACACTTAGAAAAACCTGCAGCCAATCGTGTTTGTGCTGTCGATCACCCGGCAGAAACAAAACTAGCTCCAAATGCAGAAGCTAGCGTTAGCTCGAAAAAATCTGATTGATTATTGCACTTTCTGGACCAATTACTAAACAAAAACAAATCAAATCCATTGGTTCAATTGAATAGCTAATATAGTGAGTCTAATCTACTGTCGTCTATCCCCATATTTACTGTTGCAGTAACAGGTTTGTAACTTCACTTCGGTTAGAAAGTACAGAGCTCATGTTTGTTAACATTACATTTTCAGTGAAAACAGACGTTTAAGATGGCGCTGTTATGTCTCGCTTGCAGGTAAAGATGCTTTCTACTGGAGATGTCCAAGGTTGTCTTCGCAAACTGGAAACTCTACTGCGGACCATAAAGTACCCAGGACACGTCGACTACAATGGGTAAGCCATTAAACTGCCAACGACGCTAACATTAGACAACGCAAAGTAACTACCATACACAGTGTTACATTACGGCAAAACAATCTCGTAATAAAAGCGTTTGAAATCCTTAGCAACCCTCCTGTCCCATATAACGACTTTAAGTAAAATATGTCGCAGGTTAATATTTAACGTTCATTTACCTGGCACACCGTTAAATCCGTTAGATAAAGAGCTAATGTGGACACCTCCCGTCTTTCTTCAAAGAATAAGGAACCCATTCGAACGTGACAGCAGCAAACAGGACAAGAGAAGAGTATTATTCATCTATGTATGGATGGTTCAGTTACTATGTTTTCAGGTGGAATATATCAACGATTCTTGTGTTACAGCTGATACGGTTTATAGCCAAGAATAGTGACTTTAGAATCGAATCTGTATTGTTTCATAGAAACATTATACAGCAGTTAGTTCCAACCAAGTAGTTCGATTGCGGTGAGGTCGTGGTGGATGACCGTCTACCAATGAGCCTTGTTTGGGTCTGCCCGAGGTTTCTGCCTGTTAAAAGGAAGTTTTTCCTCGCCACTGTCGCCAAGTGCTTGCTCATGGTGGAACTGTTGGTCTCTGTAGATAGTATTGTGGAGAGTACGGTCTAGACCTGCTCTGTATGAAAAGTGTCATGAGATAACTTTTGTTATGATATGGTGCTATATAAATAAAATTGAACTGAATTGGATCCATGAGTGCTGATATAGTTCTCAATGACTCTGGGACGTTTAACTATATGTATCACTCCGCGTTAGACGTGTTCTATACGAAAGCGTGTTGCTGTCACGCCAAAAAAATAACAATGTGTCAGTTCAGTGATTTATTGTTATAACTTGAAAGATTTCACGTTAAGACGTGAGCAGTTTGTTGTAATGACGTTAAACTCTTTGAATGAATTGGGGCGGCTGTGGCTCAGAGGTAGAGCGAGAGAGAGGTGTGAATGGGTGAATGAGATATGTACTATGAAGCGCTTTGAGTGGTCGGAAGACTAGAAAGGCGCTATATAAGTACAGTCTATTTACCATTTGAATGAGGAAAGATGTGCTGAGAGCGGATAAACTGAGGAATATGGCTCATTTACAAGTTCTAGATAGATCCAGCATTCAGTAGCAGCATACAGTAAACATACAGTAAGCATGCATTAAGATATACCTATACTACAATAAACACACATTAACCTATATTACAGTAAACGTGTTAAAGTTAAACTAATGAGCTGAATTTGCATTTAAATTTAACCTGTGCAAAGACGTTAAATATGTGCAGAGTAATTTTGACATGTGCAAAGTCAGTCCGACTCAATGGAGGCAGCGTCGTTTCTCATTGCTCAGTTGGAGGGACACCGAAGGCTCCACAGGTCCACTTATGCCCCATCTGTCCCTCTCCAAAACAAAAACGCGTATGAAACAAATGTAGCAATGAGTCTGAGAATCTGGCTTGAGGGCTTGTTAGTTTACGTTGGATAGACTGCATGTCACTTCTGATAAACGCACAATGATATAACAAATGCAGGATTACAACACATCCATTATTCTATTATGTAATATGTATTACTAGTTTATAACATGCAATAGATGGCCTAACAGTTTAATTGAAAACTTATTTATTTTCATATCATTTAGTAAAATCTTGTCTAATGCAGCTCTGGCACAGTATTTTTTTGGAAACTGCTATATGTCACTCTCTGCCGTGACAACTATTCTTAGTAGTGAGAACATCGCACATCACTTGTACTTTTTCTCATAGTCTGTTTCTCCACCAGCCTTTCCAAAGGAGATCCCTCAGCTTTTCTACCAATCGTGAGTTTCACCCTCACTTCCTTTTCTCCTCCTTTTGCTGAACAACTCATGGCAACTGGACTCGAGCTGACGGGCAAAACTGACCTCCGATTCACTGACACTCTTTATAAGGTAACACATGCACACATCCTGAGCTCTGTGTTTTCACAGGGATGGAAGTCAAGTCTTTGAATCCACATTCATCCTCTCCCTCATTGAGTGGCAGTGACTACTAACCTGGAGTTTTACTTCACACTCACAATGAATCTACTAGCCTGTAGTGGTCTGTTCCATTGTGAGTGTATGCTTTGTGTGTACAGGTACTACGAGATATTTTCCACTATAAACCCATATTGACCAAGCAGCAGTTCCTCCAGTGGGGTTTCTCTCAAAGGAAAATCTCTGTCATCTGTGACATCATTAACTTGGTCCTGCAGAAACACAATCAACTGAAGAAGGTACAGAGCATTTATTGCTATATGTTTATGTGTCTTAAGGTCCATTCTATAAGATTTTGTTGACTGTAGTGTTGACCTGAACAAAACCACAATTAAGTTTGTAGCTTATTGATGTATGCATGCGCTAAACACAATGTGCATGAGCATGATTGTGTTAATATTGAAAAAAATATTACAGGAAATGCAAAACGTATACATACATTCCAGCGACCTCAGATGTAATGGTTAGCATGATTGCATCACAGCAGGTTCCTGGTTTGAATCCCGGCTAGGGCCTTTCTGTGTGGAGTCTGCCTTCTGTTTGTTCTCCCTGTGTCTGCATGGGTTCTCTCCGGGCACTCCGGCTTCCTCCCACAGTTCAAAAACATAAACCATAACAGGTTAATTGGTGACTCTAAATTGTCCCTAGGTGTGAAAGTGAGTGTGAATGGTTGTTTGTCTCTATGTGCCCTGTGATGAGCTGGTGACTTGTCCAGGGTGTACTGCACCTCTCGCCCAAAGTCAGCCTCCTGGCTCCAGCCCCCTGTGACCCTGATGAGGATAAGCGGTTACAGAAAATTGATGGATTTCAGAGATTCCTAGAGGGAGATCAAATACCACCAGTAGTACACATACCTTAGTTTGAGCTGTGCTGTAGTCAATTATATCTAATAGAATTGTGTGTGTGCGTGCATTGTAGCCCAGAGTCAGATGTCCTGCCTCACACAAGGATGGCAGAGGAGAAGCTCATCCCCCACTAACTGAAGCAGACACTGTAAGTATAAAGTATAAAGTATTGTGTAAGCTGCAGCTGTGGCTTTCTCAGTTTAACAAAATTGTCTGACCTGTTTGACTTGTTTCATTTGAGTACAGGTGTTACAGGTTTGCAATTTGAGAACACACTTTCAAGAATGGAAAAAAAAAACCCAGCCTTTTTTAAGCAGAAACACAGATATTGAGCTAAGAATCCTGTGTTTGCAATAGTAAAGGACTAATGTAACCTGGTGGTTACTTGGGTTTGGTCACAGGCACATTAAAGCTACCTTTGACATATGCAGGAGTATTAGACATAAATAAGTGTTAGGTAGGAGGGTGCTGTTGACGGAACAGTGTACTGAGTCAGACAGGTGACTAATTTAAAATGTGTGTTAGTGAATTAATGTAATTTCTCCTGAGTGAATGGTTTTATGTCTTATGTGTTTCAGGTGTCCAATATACCATTTGTTGTAAATCACACACACAGTCCCACAAAGCCACACCATGTAGAAGTATTCTCCTCTAATTCTCCTGGAATTCTGATCCCAGAGCTGGCAGCAGGGGAGGAGGACAAGGAGAACAGTCCTTATGTAATTAACAATTTTTCATATGTTATTGTCAGTTTTCTGTTTAGGCCTCTCGACTCACAGTACTTTATTTATATTTACTTGCACCGTGTTTGTTGCGCACCAATATACAAAAGCAAACTCCTTGAATTTGAAAACCTGATTCTTATTCTGAAACCTTCTGTGGACCACTGGATCCTCCCCAGATATTCCATTATAAATGTTAGATTATTGTCTTTTCTGTCTTTCAGCCATCAGATGTGGAAGGAAGGCTGTCAGCACTGGAGGCTCAACTAGAGAGTCTTTCTGGGCTCCACGGGCTAAGTATCCTGGAGAAACGCCTGGAGAAACTCGAGAGAAATAATGACAAGGTAGACAAGACATTCTCCACTGCTTCCTGAATATCTTAGCTCATTCATTTAATATTTTTAATATTCTTCGTTGAATAGACAGAAAATTTAAAGGGAGCCTATTATGCTTCTCCTTAGTTTCTGTCATATATTTAAGGTTACAGCGTTGTGTTTATATTAAACAAGGTCAAACTGTCAAATAATTAAGTAAATGTATGTAATAGTGTGAGCAAAAAGTTCAGCTTTCAGACTGCTCTGAATGCAACATTTCCAATGGGTTCTTCTGCTTTGCATGTTGAGCCCACATTAGATCATCACACAGTTCTTTGATTTGATCAGCTCCAAGTACAGCACACGCATAAAGTCCAGGCACCTGTTAAGTCTGTCTATTGGACCGCTCTGCTCAGGACTACTTTTCAAGTTTTTGTAGGTCAATGTACGATCAATGGAGTCTGCAAATGAGCAGAATAGCCTCACTATAACAAAGCATGAAACAGAGAAAGCTTTTCTATTGTTCATAATCTATTCCAGAATGAAGGAGAAGTCATCACCATATCCAGAGAGAGCTGGGAAAATCTGATGAGCAGAGTCCTGTTACTGGAAACTAAACTAGAACTGAGCAATACACAGGTACACGTGTACTTGATCTGACATTTTCATTTTATTTCCATGTAGAAACATATTTACTTAGCTTTAACCAAATATTGCTTCTCATCTCTCTGTCTTAGTTTAATGCCCGACCGCCATGTGCACCATCTGCCTCATCCTATTCTTCCAACATGTCTGATGCTTCAAAGGTGAGACAGCAAATGTTGTTCTGGTTGTATGATTACTTTCATATTCTATTGTGCTCCACTGTAAACACTTCAGAGGGTTATTTTTAACGGTAAATAACAGAGCTGCTTCAGTGTCCCTCCATTTACTGTTGAGACTCTAAAACAGCCTAAGAAAGCAAGTTGTTTGGGTTTGTAGATTTCGGTGTACTGTGTTGCATTATACTGTAAAACGTTGTTCACAGTGTTATTTTGTCCACGTTTTGTGGGTTGCCTCCACGGCACAGTTTGGTTAGCAAGTCACATTAAGCTATTAATGCCATTCATGGCTGCAAAACATGAATATGATTTCTGTATTTGTCTTTACGCTCTAGTCTCTATTTTTGTGTTTGGGTCTGTAGAAGAATAATCTGCTCTAACCATGATTGTCTGGTGCCATTAACAACAACAAACAGTCAACAAATGAAAGGTGTATGGTTGAACTATGGCTCATAGAAAATACTGTGCACCTCAGTTGATTCTAAGGAGAGGAAAAGATCTAAGTGAGTCTGAAAGAAGGTCTGTTGTTGGGGCACAGGTGAGCTGACTGTACAATAAATGTGTGATTTTGGACCGACGGCCACCAAATGAGGGAATATGTTTTTGAGGAATGGTGTTTGATCAGTGCAGTAGAGTTCAGAGAGGATCACTGAAGCAGTTCCAGCTAACCATCTACATGCATGTCTAATGTTTTCAGGTGTAGCAGTAAGTCTTTCTTCTCTTAACTTTGCCTAAAATTTATTTCTGAACTTGAAACTTCTTTTCTTGTCTGTCATGTTTGTTTGTCCAGGAGGACCTCAAGGACAGGCTGGAGAGAATCACTAACATGTAAGTTCTTCATTCCAGCTGTTCATGATTGAGCACTGTGGTGAGTCTCTCTGAAAACGCTTCACTCTTCTCTACAGAGCTTAGGAAAAGCCACTGAGAAACAGAAAATAATTTACGTTCTTTTTGAGTTAACAATTCACAATTCATTTTGTGAGATTGGTCAGCTCCACACTTGTGATTTATCACTGTCCATGATTTTGTCATTTAGATTTCTGACAGGTAAAAGGTGGACACAGTTCAAGCTCCAGATGTGTTCCAAGTCAGTGTCAGACTGTTTGGTCCTTCTGACAAAACTTCAAATTCTTTTCATGCAGGGGATTTTTACTCATTCATAATCTTACTACATCCCATCCAGCCTGCTTGATAATACCTCCAACCTTTAATATGATAAATGTGGTGGCATAGATACTATATTTAATATTATAGCTATATATTATATTATACATTTCATATAATATAATTTTGCACTTGTGAGAGTGATCATAATTAATTGTATTATATTGTATTATTATTAGTTTAGTATTATATTGTATTATTATATTAGTGTGTGTGTGTGTGTGTGTGTGTGTGTGTGTGTGTGTCTGTGTCTGTGTCTAGGCTGAAGAGCACCTCCACTCTGCTAAAGAGCACCGAGTCGTCCACAACACCCTGCAAATGAATTCTGATAAACGAGGATGATCATTTCAGTTTGGTTTAATGTAATGTCCTTTATGTCATCTTGGTTGTTGATTGTTCATATTCCTTATTAAAGCTAATTATCACACTGTGAAGTCTGCTTTGTAAATTTTCTAACAAGCTACTGGGGAACTTGTGTAGATGATGTCTCAAGTGAAGGTATTATGAAGTAGAAATACTGTCACTATAACAATAAATGTTGAGGAATAAAGGCTTTATTCATGAAACTGTAGATGTTTTTTTCCTTTTTCATTTATGATTATATTTCATCATACATTTTTTTTAAAGTTCTAGACATTGAGTTTAAACATTAAAAAAAATGAATTGTATATATTGGGACAGTGGTAATTTATGAAAGCAAAACAAAAGCAAATTAAAACATTTTTTGATAATGCACTGCACACACTTTATTTCTGCATTTGGTTGTGCTCTCTGTATTTGCAGTCAGGTCTGTGTGCTTTTGTTCATGCTCTTGTCATGTTTTTATTTTTTTCTTTTATTACTGAAATAGCATGATACAAAAATGACAGACATAATCTGAGAGAGAGATACAGATAACATAAAACAGAGTCCTGGGGTTGAAACCTATGTGTGCATGTTTGGGGGTTGTGGGGTAAAGAGCAGTATAGTACTATTGTTATAGGTGGATGCATGGTTATTGTGGATGGTGGAAGGCAAAAAGGAGGTGATATCGGGGCAAAAATTCATGTCATGTTTGTTTTTCAATTGAAGCTGATCATTTTTTTCATTAATATGCAATGATCTATTAGTACATTTCCCCAAATTATGGTGTTGATTCTGGTCCTTGATTTCCAGTTCATGACGATTTCTTGGTGATAATAAGGGCCATGCAGGGTCTTCTACCAGATGTGTGTTTAGGTTTATGTTGGATGTGGCAGCCTAATATAGAGATATGTTATTGGAGATTTCAATTGGTGGTGCATGCATATAGTTGTGTGTTTCTTACATTATTCGTCAGGCTTGTATTAGCCAGTGAAAAGTTACTCTGTGATGGTCCTTCTCATTTTCAGCATTACAAAGTTCTGCATGTGTGGACAGCATTACTTATTCCCTGCATCAATACTATTTGATTATTTTGGAGGCTATCTACTGTGATCATTACAACAAGACAGCAATTCATCAATTATTTCCTCATTGTTAATCGATAAAAAATTAACTATGCTAATTGTGTTCACAGCAAACATTTGCTCTGCTGCTACAGGCACAGTGAGGTCTTTCTGCGGTACTCAGTTCTAAACAGGCTGTCACACCTCCAACAGCGGCAGTTCAGGTTTAGGAAAAGATTCAAATATAATACATATATTTATATACATATAATATTCAAATATTAAGTTTAAACAGGAAGTTATCCCAGGGGGCGTGAAGTAGGCGTGTCATATGACATGAAGTTATTTTGACCCCGGACTATGTCTATCAGGCAGTCCAAACTTTCTCACAAATCAGTTTACATCTGTCTAACACACTCTAATACTATTGTTAGAAATTAAGTTTCGTCTTTTTATGTCCATGACTTTGATGGCGTCTTTAAGTGTTAGCGAAGGAGTCGGAGATTGTCCTTGCAGACAAAAGTCTGGGTAAAAAGCATCAGGTTTGTGAGCGCGGGAGAAGTCTTCCTGCGTGCTTCTTGTTGACGTCGTGTGGCGTGTCGCATTTGTGTCTGGACTGTTTGTCACATCAGCAGCACACCAGAGACCAAACCACGACGGACATGGAGGACAGTCAGCCGAGGCCTGCTCATCTGAACGGGTAACTACTTTCAGCGTTTTGTCTGCCTCAAGGCTCAAACACTGAGGAGAGGTCAGGAGAGTGTGTCTGTGTGTCTGTGCACACGCTGCTGGTCCTCCAGTCTGCTCACTCCTTTCGTCTGATTTCCGTGTTTAAGGGAAAATGACGAATGTGCATTTTGCCTTTTGTTAATTACATTCATCAAGAAGTCGTAAACACTCAGTCCTTCATGTCTCCTCTCATGTCTACGTTAAAGCAGCTCGTTAACTGACAGGCTGATGTTTGTCAGTCCATCTTTTGGCAGTGCTTTAAAATCTTTAAAACCAATTCAATGACATTTTATTTCTACAGCGCCGAATGATAACATGACACTTTCCAGATAAAACAGGTCTATCCTTTCTAATATTATTCACAGAGACCCAACAGTTCCCACCATTAGCATGCACTTGGCGACAGTGGCAAGGAAAAAGTTTCTTTTAAGAGACAATGTGTTGGTAATCTTTACTGTGTTTGTACACATCAGGTAATACAGCTAAATGTGTGTAAACAGGAAATTACTGTTCAGAAATAAGCTTTCAGTCAGTGGAAACTGCTTAAAGAATTGTTTGTTTTTTTAATCACAAACATCCATCCATCCTTTCTGTGTCTTTATTCGTGTCTTTCTCTGTAGTGGCCCAACCAGGAAGAGAGAGGACTACCTGGAATGGCCAGACTACTTTATGGCTGTAGCTTTTCTGTCAGCCCAAAGGAGCAAAGACCCAAGCTCACAGGTGTGTTTGTGTTTGTGTGTCTGCGTATTAGGGCTGTCCCAGTTACACATAGGTGTTTCTGAGTCGGGAAAGGTAGTTAAAGGGGTTAAAAGAATCTTTGAAGTTTACGTTGTCTTCCAGTCTTCTACCATAGTCTGCACATAATGGATCCAACGTAATGACTTAACAAACATACAGATCCCAGGTGGCATTCAGAATCAGGTTTTTACTTACAAGGAATTTGTCTTGATGTTATTGGTGCATAACAAATATTATGTAAAAATATAAGGAAGATAAAAAAAATCAAATATAAAAGATATAAACAATATAAATATACGTACAATATGTTCTCAATATAAAGCAGTTTGTGCAGAAATATACCAAGTGTTCACAAGGTAATGTGCAAATGCAGAATATTCGGTTAGCACTGTCAATTTAATTCAGTTTTATTGATATAGGTCCAAATCACAACAGACCTTATCTCATGACACTTTCCACCCCCCACCAGAAGATTGGGGGTTCAAATCTGCAGGCTGGCAGACTTCTGTGTGTGTAGAATTTTCCTGCTCCTTCCACACTCACTCACACACACAATGCAAGTTAGGTGGGCTGTTGTGACAGCCTATTTCTAACCCTATGCTTTTACCTCTCTGTAGCATCTTCCAAACCGTCAGCTGGTTGGCTGCACCTTGAGAGGGTGGAGCTATAAATAGGGCAGCCTTCTTAGAGGCTGTCTCTCTCTCTGGTTCTGGCAGCATGGGAACTCAGTTTGTGTTGCGTTTGTTCCTTATTTTACCACTCACACACACACCCGCTTTACACAACTGATAAATAACATTCATCACAGTTTAGGTTGTGTTAGGTTTAGTTAAATAAACGTTTTGTTGCACTACCTTGGTGTGTGGACTCCTCCTTTTGTTGCAAACCTTTGAGCCAGGTTCGTAACACTATAAACTCAGAATTGCTTGTTCAATGTGATAGACCTCAGTTTTGTCTGGAATCATTTACAGGCCATAGAGTGCTTTGTTAATAACTTTAAAATGAATCAGATGGTGTGTTATTCTCACAGATGTTGTGTCGGGGTCAAACAGTATTCAGATTTCATAAGCAACAATATGACAGGTGAACAACGTAGACAGATGTCCAAGCAAATGCAGCTCTGACATCTTCAAACAAACACACTGGCACTCCAAAAAGATCTCCATACATGTAGACCAAGTGTACACCATGTGTACCAATGTGGGTAATGAACTACCAGCCACTGACTGACAAATGGTTTGGTCTTGGATTATTTCACGATACATTGGACATTTAGTCATTTTAATTAATTTAATCATTTGGTCGTTTGTCATTTAATTGTTTGGTGATTTTAATTCATTTAATCATTTACATCTAGAAACTAAACTGTGGAACTGCTTTCTCTCTCTGCAGGTGGGGGCATGTATAGTGAACCAAGAGAATAAGATAGTTGGCATTGGTTACAACGGTATGCCCAATGGCTGTGATGATGACCTGCTACCGTGGTCCCGGTGTGCTGAGGACCGACTTGACACTAAATACCCGTATGGTGAGAATGCATCCACGCACAGAACTGGACTGAACACAATTCTATCTCAATGTCTGACATGAATGCACACTTTTGTTTAGAATATCTTAAACATAAATATATAGGCTACCCTTAAATATTCAGCATATTGTGAACTTTACACATTACTGCTCAGACCTGTGCAGCTTTTTTCATTCCAAACATATTGTATGACTTCCAGCCTGGTGGATTATGTGATAGCAGCATAGAGCGACAGGTCCCTGACAATAATATTTAAAAGGTACCCAATAAAACTTAAAACTTAAGTAAGGGTAGATATAACGGTAAACAAAATGCTTTAAAAAGAAAAGAAAAAAGACACAAAGTAAAGACCTCAATAAAGAAGAACACGGTCAGCTGTCACATGCTAGCAGCAATATGGAGTATGATGTGCAGGTGGACACGGACTCAGAGCTAAACCATAATGCAGCTCTCACCCACTATAGCGTTAAACATCAAGAGATTATTGCAATATTGGCACCATGGATCTGTGGGACCATACACCAGAATCACTAAATTTAATTACTTTAATTTAATTATTATTAAAACTTACGAAGTTAATATTTTTTAAACAATGACATTACAGAGCGGGAGGAAAATCGACAAAATTATTGGTTTACAGATTAAAAATGATCAATACCAATCCGAGTGGTATAAGAAAATGAAAGACCTTATGATTCCTATCATGAACCCAAGACATACAGTAACTCCACCTTCGTAGAGAGGCGCAGTGATTTCTTTGATACTGAAAGGGAGGTTTCCAGACAAAAAGACTTGAGAACATTCTCCCCCAGATAATGAGTCTAGATCAGACCAGTTTTATCCAGCAGAGGCAGACACGGGACAACATCCGCAAATTGCTCTATGTTACTGAACATTTAGCAAAAAATAATACCCAGGCCGCATTGCTGAGCATTGACGCAGAAAAGTCTTTCCATCAGATCAATTGGGAGAAATCTGGATTCCATCAGACTTTTATAACAACCATTCAAGGACTATATAAAGACCCAAGGGCAAGGATGAAATTAAACATCTCAAGCTCATTTGGCCTGGGAAGAGGGACTAGAAAAGGCTGTCCAACAAGTCCTCTACTTTTTGCTATATTTATTGAAGCTTTATGACTATAAATATCCCTAAGGATTCAACAAAGTTGTATGATCTAAATTTCAGCCAATTGGGTCAGAAAGTACAGGAGGATATAACCAGGTGGAATTTAATTCCAACATTGAGTTGAATGAGTAAAAATGAACATCTTACCTAAAATACTTTATCTGTTTCAGACTCCTTCAGTTGAAATAAGTGATAAACAGTTTTATGAAGGAAAAAACCATGATAAAATTTCAAACTCTCCAGCAAAGGAAAGGGGAGGACTTGCACTCCCATGGACTATTATATTTCAGCCCAATGGATGATTTGTTTTGTTGGTGCAGCTCTGATTACGAGGTGAGATGGAAAGAAGTAGAAAAAAAGACTGTCAGGGGAAATTCCACTTCAGGCAATGATAGGAGATAAAAGATTGATTAGAGACTTAATGGAAACAAGTAATAAATGGATCACTTGAGTCTGAAAACATGGCTAAGTGTTGTTATTAAAAGTGGCTTGCTCAAAGAAATAAAGATTCTGATATGGTGCTCACATGACCCCAACCTAACCCCAAATAAATGAGACATCAGCTGTAAGAGATGGGCTAATCGAGGTCTCTCCTCATATTGCACCTTTTTTAATCAGGGGACAGTGAATAGCTTTGAGGCTTTATAATTCTGTTTGAGAATGAATTGTTCACTTAAGACAAATAGTAGCACCTACATTAAACAAAAATGGGAACACGTAACTAACAGTTGCATTACGCTGGAAGAATCTTAGCAGATATTTTATTTCACCTGTTCAGCAGTCTCATCACTCAGGTGACATGGTTCTCACAAAGCAAACCATTCTCACTTGTTCTAGGCCCGTCCAATTGTAAATGCTTTCTTAGAATTAATAGTGATATTTGGGACAAAAATGGCTTTTAATTGGGATGAACTACTCTTTAGGTTTCTACACTCAACATTTGCAAATATTAAAAGAAAATAAACATATACATGGTATACAGATTGTAGCTGCTAGAAAAGCAATTACAAAGAAATGGCCTGTGCCAAACAGCCCATCTATAGAGGAATGGTATGATATCATTCATGAAATCTTGGTAATGGACAGAATCACCTTCTCTGTGAGACTGCAGAAAACTAAATTTGAGGACATTTAGGAAAAGTGGGAAATGTATATTTCTCCTAAACACCCTTCATTTGTTTTGCTCTTCTTTTCTGTCTTCGTGCTAGATTGAAATGTTCTGTTCATATTTAAAAAAAAAATTAAGATGAATCAGTGTTAAATTTCAAGCAATGGTAATTGTGTAAAGTGCTGATATGAGAGTCCAAATAAGGGAAAAACAAAACAGTGCATGTATTTATATGATTTTTTTATTATTTATTTTTTTAATTATTATTATTATTTTTTTACCTTCTTTAAATTTTGAACAGTTGAACTATGCACCAATACACCAGGTCAAATTCCTGCAATGTGAAAACCTGTTTCTGATTCTGATTTTAAATCCACTTTTACAGATGTTTGCTGTAACATCTGAAGTCCTCTTCATGTTTCAACTATTAACTTTGACATGCAGTAGATACTTTTTTCCATTTCTAGGTGCTCTGACATTCTGTATATCTCGTGCTGACCTGGCCTTTAGAGGGTGGTAGAGGATAAATAATGAAGAAATCTCAACTCCTCTCCATGGAAGACACTCTCATGATCTACTTTATCTTTCCATGTTTCTCTCTCCCTTCTTCTTCTAGAGGTCAATGTAGTGCATGTTTATCTTGTTCCACTTAAATTTGACATTTATTGTTGTTAAATGAACTGACAATTACACAGAAACAACGTATTTACATGTTTCTACAGGATCCCGGAACAGACAAACTAAACACTGCCTTTCATGGGCCTTTCACGTTTCATGACCACTGTAGTTTCTCTTTCATGCTATGAAGGAGTAGGTGAGGCAAGGCAAGGCAATCAGCAACTACAACACTAGATGTGACTTAATTCTACACACTGGACCTTTTTAAAACAAGGTTAAAACATTTTAAAGGACGGCTAGATGCTACAGTGTTTTCACCACCCCCGATATTAAAGCCAGCAATTAACTAATGATTTTGCCTTTTCCTGACTATGGATGCAGTTGGATGTTAGGCGGTAGATGGACAACACCTTCTGGTTAGCACGGGAAAACCAAACATTCATGATCATATGATATGGTGACATTGTACTGTTTACAAAGAATGGAATCAAATCTACAATTAAAATGATTTTGTTTGTTATTTTATGTAATTAATAAATTATTAACATATCGTTTTCCAGATTGCCAATGTTTTCTCTTTGTGTGAAGGAGCTACATAACATCCATTGTAAATTGGAATAAAGACAAAAGAATCATTAAACCTATAGCCGATTCTATACGTCAGGTCTTGGAGGAGTCCTACTACATATGTGAAAATGTTGTATAAAGGCTTTTGTGATTGCAGAGGGAGCTGTGTGAATCCTGCACATGAAAGATTTCATTTGTTTTAGTATTTATCCAGAGGAAGAGTAAAGTCCATGGTCCATCTTAAAAACAACTTCTTACAGTTTCTCTGGATAATGTACAGATAACTACTTCAACCAAATATCTATTGGTTCTATGTTTGATGACTTTAGGAAGTCTGAAGGTCTGATTCTCCAACGTCATAGGAAATGTCACCATCCTAGGAGGCAGTTATCTTATTTTATGGCTGCCTGTCTGTTTGTTTTCATCCTAACCCTTGCAATGTCTCTCAAACTCTCTGTCCCACAGTGTGCCATGCAGAGCTGAATGCCATTATGAACAAGAACAGTGCTGATGTCAAAGGCTGCACCATTTATGTGGCTTTGTTCCCCTGCAATGAATGTGCCAAGCTCATCATCCAGGCTGGTGGGTGTTGACAATACACACACACACACACACTCTAACACATTATAATCACTTGTACACTCATACTGACTTCAGAAGGCTTTTTTAAGCTGTAACTGCTTAAAGTTGGTGCTAATTGCTCGTATGTGCCCATATTTTGTTCTTGCATTCGAGCAGTATTATGTAGAAATAGGTATTTTTGTGATTTGTCACCCCAAGTTGGTATAGTGAGTGAGAGTGTAATCCCACTGTGGTAAATCTGGACTGTACATGTGTATTTGTTATGATTGATTTAAAACTAGCCGACAAGTCGACATCTTTGCTAACAGCCAAACATCGTACAAGGTCAACAACACCAGAGTTGATGCAGAGCAGTTGGTGATAGTTGGTGGTGTGTGACTTAGTGCCGTAAAGCATTACGTACTTCTCCCAACCCGGAGCCCAAAGTTACATAGTGTGAGAACAGACGTACGAATGACAGAGACACCGTTCACCTGATTACAGGTCAGTGTAGATGATTATTAAAGATTATTAAATGTAACATTTAAACTTTCCATGGCAAACCCTTGAATTCTGCTACTCAAGTTCAAATCAACTTTAAAATATGAATTCTGTCCATGCTTCTCCACATGTAAACTTAACAATGGATAAAATGGCTTTTAAATTAGTGTAATGATGAAGTCTGATGTCTCAGCAGTATCCTGCTGTCTGTTTCAGGCAGACATGGACTGACTTAGCATCTTTTTTCCATCTGGTGCAAACATCCATGTGAAATATTTGCAGATACTGTATGTTTCCAAAAATGTATTTCATTTCATTGTGCTCATGTAAAACATTGATGTGTGAGGAAAAACGAGGGTTGAAATTCTACACCAAATACTGTATTAAACTGTGTCCTATGTCAAATGCTGTTAGGTCCAGACTCACCTGTGTGTGTATATATCAATATTCTGCTGCAGCTGTCACTGGTGCTTAAAATGGAGAATTTTACAGGTTATTCTGATCATTAATCAGCAAATGGGGTGCAACAGTTCTCCTCTGTAACCACAGACACACAGACATTGCTTCCAGAAGGGCAAGTTGTTTTTGAGTTTGTATGTGGTGTGAGCACAACAAACAAAATTCCAGTCAGCTTCACTGCATCAGGATGTCAAAAACAAATCTTAGACAGATAATCTGTCTGCAGGGCTGAGACAACAATAATTGTGGTGAACTGACCCTTTAACTCTTCAGCACTCGTCTTCACTAATAAAATGTAAGGACTTTTCTAATGTGTACAGCTTTTTATTTAGAGGCACGCAGCAGTGAATGGCACTACACAGTCATTTAAAGTCAGATCGTCAGTAAGTTATGGATCCCCAGAGTGATCAGAGAGAGAGAAAACAGACGTTTTACAGCATCAGTGCTTGAAATGCTGTTGCATGCAAGGTAAGGGCAGAGAGTCAGCACAACAGAAGAGCCTGAGTGTCGGGGAATGGGGAAGGTTCATTCTGAAGGACTATGCGTTAACAGTTGGAGGTGCATGGAGGCTGTATCGTGCAGCTCCGGCTGTTTTCGTGTGGTTGGACTGTAAAGCAAACAGCCAGCAGTAGTGCAGTGGGCTGTGATGTGGCACTTTGCACATGGTAAGAAGCACATCTCTGCTTAGAAACAAATAATGGTCTTTTTGCACTCCTTCCTCTGTGTCTCTGTCCAGGTATCAAGGAAGTGGTCTATCTTTCTGATAAGTACCATGACATGCCAGAGATGGTTGCTTCCAGAAAGCTGCTCAGCATGGCTGGCATACAGTGCAGGTGAGTAACAATTTTTCTCTGGCACAAAAAAAAAGTAACATTTTTCCCTCACCCTTGCCTTCCAAGTTGAAAGGATGGCTGTGGTGTCTGGAAACCTGTGAACAACGCAAAGATCTCGAGCCAGTGTTAAGTTTCTGTCTCGGACTTCTGTGCAAACATAGTGGTTCAAAATGGTGGCCTCTGTTGAAGCTGACCCACGTATCTCTGTCTGTAGTTCTAAGGTAACACAAACAGCGGTTCTTATTTGATCAGACACTAAAACAGACTTCTGAAGATTAGATTCTGTTTTTGTCAGTAGCTGCTCCTGAATGTTGACACTGAACCTGGACATAACTTGTGATGCTGTTAACCTCTTAAATTAACATCATTTGTAGCACCGACTTTAACTTTCATGCCATGTCCTGATTTTCATTTTAATTATTATTTTCCAGAATACTTTTCAGTAAGAATTCACTTGTACATTTTGTATTCAGCTCAGTTTTAGGTCAACTGAGAAATTAACAAACATCTGTACCCAATGATATTTCAGATAGCTGAAAATCTTTGTGTCCTTCCAGTGTAACTTTTGTAACCATTGTAAATTATTTGATTTTCCACCAGTTACTCATAACAACAGCAGAAAACAATAAGGCCTGACAGGAGCTTCTCAAGGAAACTAGACATGGCACCAGTACTAGTGAGACAAATGGTGAATGAGATGGAGAGTTATGACACAACCTCACTTGACTTCTGTCCTGATTTTGAAAGGATTTCTATCTGATCCACCACAGTGAACAGTAGCAGTTATGACTTGCAGGAGGCGGGTGGTTATGACAAATTTTTGAGGGCAACCAAAGTGCTCCAAGGCATGCCAGAGGCGCCCTGGTTGATCAAATTAAAGGTCAGATCTGGTCAGGGCTCTAAAGCTGAGAAACCGTTTCGAGTGTGTCTGCTGCAATTTTCTGTATCTGACTGTGTTGGTCATGTCTTACACAGGAAAACGTGGAGACACACTAAAGCTGATAAAAAGGAGAGAACTGTAAAAAGCCAGAGAAACATTGATTGAACATTGATGCTGTTAGTGTGCTAATATTAAGCATACCTTGATTTTCTCCAGATTAGCTGATTGAAGGATTTCGAGGGCTCTGTTTACAGAATATGTTTTCATTACTGTATAGTCACCTGAAGATTTCTTTTATATCTACAGACCATGTTGAACCACCATGTTTCTACAGCAGCTCTGAACAGACAAACTAAACACTGTCTCTAGATAGGGGGTACGGTTGAATAGTCAAAGAAATTAGCTATAAGTCCTTTCCTAACCACTTTTCCTTGACTTCGATGGAAAACATCACAAGGTCAAGGAAAGATGTGAAGGAGAAGACGACCATGGTGTTCAGAAAATCCGACTGCTCTTACGCTAGACTACGTCATTATGCGACGGCGAATGTTATTGACGCGATCTGTGGTAGATGATGGACTACAAAATGCGCATCTGAGATACTTACTAGATACTCCCTGTGCGCTCTGTGTTGTAATAATGAATATTGTCCACCTGTCACAGAAGTCAAATGAAGTGTTTGTTACGCTGGTATGGTCGCTCACCCTCCTGTCCACTCATATAGAAACATTAGCAGGTTATGGTAAAAGATGGATGATTAATAATCAAGGGTAACTTCATGATGATCTGCAGGACGCTGGATGTCACAGTTAGAAAGTTTTTACTCTGTGTGAACGCAGCTCCACAGTCAACAACAGAACACACTTCATGATCAAAGTTTTTACATCACGTCAACACGTATGTTCATATTCACACGCTCTCATTGCTGCAGTCTGCATCACTCTGTTGTCTGGGACAACATTACCTCCGGTGTATCCTGTGCTAAAGGAGATAATAGAGGAAGCACTGAAGCTCCTTTCCTTAACAGTCAGAGAATTCAAACAGCTCTTATCATCGCGTCTATGTTAATACTTCTGGGTCATTTCACTCAGTGAGGAACCTTCCTCAGCAAAACTGGCTATTCGACTGGACCCAGGGACTTTTGTGTTTTTCCACAGTTGATGAATTTATCACTATTTCACTGCCCAACTCTTAATGACAACAGAGATGGAGAGATGCTGTCACCCATTAGTTTGTTAACACCCATGTTGAGGTTGGCGTCATGGCCATCGACACCTTGGTTTCTCAGCAGGAAATTACCATATTTGATATTCTGATTAAACAGGAAGTTAGCAGCTTGGCTGCGGTGTGTGTGCTTGCTTTATGGGCACCACAATGTGCAGAAGATCCAGGTAATTAAGTATTAATATTAATAAGCAGCTTCCATAAGAATGAATGGTGCCATGCCTCCAGCACAGTATCCATTTCTGCTCATACATTCACATACAAGCCAGCAAGGTGGAAAGTGGGACAAAGACGAGAAAAGATGATGATGATGATGATGATTGATGATTGATGATGAAGGCTATGTCAAAATAAACTGGCATAGAACCACTTGACCAGAACAATAGTCACGTCCAGCACAGATGTGTGGACAATAACCTGCAAGGAGACCAAGCTGCTGATGCTGTTAACCTTGAACGTTAGCCACACTCAGACAGACCACAGACGTGACACTTGACAGATGAAAGTATGACTTGAAAAGTGACTTTAGTCCTCATCCATGGTTTTATTTGGTGTGTTCCATATGTGTCCTCATACCTGTGTGTCTAAAACGGATGTGGATGTTGTTGTTTTTTTTTTTTTCTCTTCTTTTTCTTGTTTTGGCAGGCAGTTCGAGCCCAAGAGGACTAAGATAGTCATTGATTTTAATTCCATTAACCACTCTGGAATGCTGAACAGCGCGACCAAGTGAAAATGTGAACGGCTCACCTTGGGGACGTGCTGAATGAGGCACAGAAGCAGAAGAGAACTGACGAGATTGAAAGGGACTTTGATGCCTCTTTCCTCTGTCTTCTTGCCCACTGCTTTGTCCAAAGGAAAACCCAAGGATACCTCGCCTTTGATATTTTGATTAACTGGATATTCAAGGTACTTTAAGTTGATGATTCACGCTTTGAGGCTGACTCTGGTGGAAGGTTGTTAAATGCTGCTTTCATTGTTTTTTTTTTTTCTTCTTTAAAAGCTTTTTGGTTTAGGAATATACAAGGACTCTGAACACTTTCTTAAGTGTTGAATTTTAAATGTGTGTGCTGTGAATTTGATACTCTCATGGCTGTCAGCACAGGGAAAACCTGAATCGTATTTTTAGCCTCTTTAGGAAAAGATTCCATGCTAATCTGGACACGCCTCAATATTCACTTCATTTAACCTGTAACATTCACACTTGAAGCTGCTCAGTGTGTGTGTTTTGGTGAATACTGGGAGCCACAGTGTTACTGTCTGCCCCTGAGCATCTGTGTTAACAGTTCAGGGAGTACAAACTGTGGGAACAGTACACTGTAAAGAATGGCTAGACTTAATCATCAATAATTTTCTTTCTTATTTTTTATGTTGATTGGTTGTATACAGCTGAATCTTATCAGGGTTGCTCTATCTGTCACTCCCTTTGTATTTTTTTGCAGTTAGGTTCAACAAAGTGTACTTTCAAGAATTAGCCAATGTTACAATTTAGCATTATCTTTATCCATCTTTATATATGGTATATGTTACTGTGTGCATGTGGATTTTTAATATATTCCCTGTAGGGGATATGAATGAATTTATTTTAATTTCTTTTATTGTAGCAAAGGGCTTCTAAAAACATGTTCTTTTACTACATTGACCTCAAAGAAGAACTGCCATTGAGCTGGCAATGGTTTATCCTTTTGCTGTTTTACCGTCTAAAACGCTGTCATGACAAATGGATGAAATCTTATCATTTCTTTCTTACTTAGTATGTATTTACTACAATAAAATGACAGGGAAACACTTTTCAATCTTTTTCACCATCATTCCTTTAATTAACCATGTCAGCTGTCAGTGCTGTTGTAGTCAATAAAACCACATGAGCCTGTGTCTACTGTGTTCATTATTCTTAAAAGGTGTTTTAGGATCTAGTCTAACCCTGAAACCCCACTGGGCACGCTGTTTTGGTCCATCCTGCACACGACTTCAAACCCCACCAAGAGCGTTTCAGAAGCGGGGCGTTTAGCCCGCCAGTTCATTTGTTTCTCTGTTGTCTGTTTTTACGACCGGCAGTTTGCATAGGGTATTTCCACCAGATTCTCTATGCTGTTTCTGTGTCTGGCTCCTGTCTGCTCGTGCTCTGTGTAAACCGACGCGGGCTGCTCGCGGCGTCTGTCAAAAATAGAACAGCCGCCTATTTAACGTGGAGCTGAGCGGCGGCCCGCTTCTGGGACGCTTCTGAACCGGACCACGGACGTATCGCTGCTGTGAATGCGGCGCGTCCAGTGGAATTTGGGGTAACTTTGGCATGGCAGCCAAAATATGTAGTGTAAAAGCGCCTTGAGTGGTCGGAAGACAGGACAAGACAAGAAAGGCGTCTTGCTCACTCACTCTCTCCTTTTCTCTTTTTAGCTTCCTCTATCAACATCCTCTTTGTTACCCTGCCTAGTTGGACAGCTCTGGTTCTTGTATGACACCACACACTATGAGTGCTTGAAAACCTTGTCTTCCAAAAAATGTGCTAACATTAGTTTACAGCAGCTACAGTTGGCAGCAGTTTACTGTCCATCAGGAAACTCTGTAAATCATAGAGTTAAGGGGGAGCAGAGAACATCAGAGCCTTAGAGCCCTGTGGTTCTTGTGTTTGAATGAAAGAGAAAAGAGGGATGAAGGGATGAGAGGAGAAAACAGGGTTCCCAAGACAGAACTTCAGATGGAGAGCAGCATGTGTGCGTTTCCGATCTTGTTCAGATTGTTTCTAACAGAGATGGGGGAGCTTCCGACTGCAAAGTCTGTTGAAGATCGTGGCTGGGAAGGGTGGGACTGGAGTTGGAAGGGTGTCGGAGGCTGATGCAGAGAGTCTGAGTGTTTGGAGGGTGAAGCTTGACAGGCTAGTCGAGAGTTTATGTAATAGTGTATGGTTTCAAAGGGGCTTAGATATGAGTTCTGTCAAAAGAGGTAGATGGGTTGAGGTTGACCGGACTGGTTGGTCTTGCTGATAGATCAGTGTATCAGAGGAAAGGATGGAGATATCGGACACTGATGCAGGGCATGATGGGTTGAGGTGGTGAACACGACTTTGTTTGTGCTTGGAGACAGGTGGGGTTTGATGCAATGGGCAAGTAGGTCGGAAGGGAGGGGTAGGAGTGTAGGCATAGGGCGTGGTTTGGCCTAACATAGTCCTTTGACTAGGATTCCGATGTGTGCGTGGGACAAGGCAGGGCGCAGAGCCCCTGAAGATAGTTTAATGAAGAAGTTAATTCTGCTGATATAAACTTGAATGATAGATTTGATTTTGAGGATCGAATGTGATGAAGCTGGAGAAGGTGAGTTTTTTTTTTTTTAAAGAATTTTTTCTCAAAGAATCTGACTTTTTTATAATAATATCTAATATCTCAAGAAATATTGGATACATTGTGTGGGTGAATGAGGTAAACTGTAAAGCATTTGGATAAAGTCACTATAAATGTAACCAATCGATATATAATTATATATAATTACAGCATAAATTACTTAACTTATCTATTATTAATTACAGCATACGTAAATAAATTATATATAATTAAATATAACTACAGCATAAATCGTACTCAGGTGGTCTTGAGAACATTGAATTTCACATAGTTGTATTTGTCATCATCCTACATACGCCCTAAATGCAGTCCTATCACCTCTAGATTCCTCTTCATGTTTAGTCTGAACAGATTTTACACAAATGAAAGCCCTGTGCTCTTCTCATAATAGCAATGCAAATAGTTCAGTTTCCATAGATGGTTACACTCCAGGTATTGACCTTTGTCATTTCGCTGTTGTGCTCCATGCTGTATTTTTTTAATAAAACACAAATGCCAGGTTTGTGCTTCTTCAGTTCCATTTGTTCAAATATTCCATCTGCAAGCTAGAGTTTGGCATTCTGCTAGCAAGATATTCATAGGAACATTATGGGCCTATGGACACAGATATTTCATTGTTTTTTCTAGTGACTATCATGCAAAGAGGCAGATCTCTCTCTCTCTCTTTCTCTCTCGCTTGCGCACACACATACACAGACATGCAAGAAGTAAATAGACACCTTTAATTTGAATTTGAATGAAGGTGTCTATTTACTTCTTGCATGTCTGTGTACATTCATTCAATTGATGCATATGTCGCTGAACACAAACACACATTGTCACACATCATATTCCGTTTGCTATTTGACATTTTTGCCAAGATGCCTACACACAGAGGCAGTAAATGCATCCAGCAGCCCATTTCTCTGTCAGATTGATTTGCTGCTCATTTCCGTAGCAAGTCTGCAACAATATATTGGAATCATTACTCTGTGCCTCAGAATACAGACCCTGACATCACTTCCTATCTGAGATGTGTGTGTGGAACTTCAACTTGAACCTAAAAAGATAGCATTGCATGTATAACAAATGTACAATAGATACTTACATTGGCTACTATGTTTCTCCATCCAAAATGAGGTGTTATGGAAAAAAAAATCTATCTAGAATAATATTAATAAATGATAAACACACTGTTTTATAACCTGAATTGCTGTATAATTAGTGGAAGCTGTTGGTTTAAAATAACATCACTGACAACGTAATTTCTGCTCAACAGCAGGAAAATACAGAAGGTTAGATGCATGTTGGCTCTTTTAAAAAGGTTGCTTTTAAACTATTTCAATATCAAGGGAACCAACATGCAAAACTGTGAATTGTTTTGATATTTATTTCCTGGCCAGGATATTACAGAGATGCATTTTTTCCCAGAGACTGAGTTTAGAGTTTGGTATGTATTGAAATGCCTCAGGGCATGGAGTGTGCAAAAAGCCTAAAATCTGGCATTGACACTTGCAAACACCCCCAGATATAATATGTTCATTTTGTGCATTGAGGCAGTAAAATATTACTAATGAACTAAGCTGCCACCTGCTTGAGATTACAAGCTCATGTTGAAAACCACAGTCTGCTGAGACGCATTAAACACTTTCTGCATCGCTGGACTGTGGGCTGCACTTTGATTTTGGCCACTAAGCAAAGAGCAAAGGGCAGATACTACACAAAGCACAGGGGTAGGTACAAATGATTCACATGCTATATTAGCCAAGGAACTGCCAAGGGAAGAAGACAGCGGAAGTGACAAAGCACCCTCAAGGGGAGGACACAGGACTAGCTGATGAAAAGATGGATGATGGAGAAGGAAAAGAGACTGAGAGTGAGTCTTCATGTACTATTACAGGAGAGCACCAAGCTGTACTGGAATTGATCACATAACATCCTCAGAATGTCTAGCAGACATGCACAAAGACGCACAATAATAATACATTAATCTTATATAACTTTAAAAGACAATCATAGACATAGGGGTGGTGGTGGTTGCACATGTATGTCGGTGCAGGTTGGTGAGGTTGGAGGGGGCTATGGAGGACTTTGTGTGATGTGGAGAATTTTGAGGTATTTAAACCAGCAACCATCCTGTTCCAAACCTCTTGCTCTTTGCCCAGGCTACTGCTGTCCTCAGTGCAGCAAAGTCCTGCAGAAATGATCTGATGTGAATCAGAAAGGAAATCCTTGTTGACATAACCTAAATGACTAGTCAGTGTGATGCAACAGAGTTAAGGCCGCCACTGCCAGAGATGGAGCACAGTCTCATCCAGAGGAAGTATGTAGTGTCAAAGTCGGAGCAGGAACGAGAGGTACAGTTCTAAGAGAGTAAAGAGAAGAAAGAGGCAAGCTGAAAAGTCTTTAACATCTCATCATTGTGCTGCAGGAGAGCTAAAACTCAGCTAAAACTCAGTTTCTAATGACAGAGCTTCAAGCTGATATAAAAGTTCAGTCAGAAACAATCAAAATGCAAATGTAATTGTCAGAGATGTCCTGTGTGTGTGTGTGTGCGTTTGTCTTCCTTGTGACTGAATGTACGTTGCTTCATTATAGACAGTGATGGGTACTTGCTCCCTGCTCGCCAATCGCTCTCAGATCAAGTTGATGATCAGCAGACTTCCTGCCTAAAACTCTGCTGTGTTTCAGAAGTTGAGCCAAACCTGAACATTCAGCATCATCAAAAGTCAGTGACTAAACTGAGTCACAGCAAAGTCTTCAGTCATTTCACAGGCACCACAAGGGGAGAGAGCACTTCCAGTTAAAACATGTATGGTACTACATTCTCATAAATATCACTGCAGTGGATGTTTGCTCCAAAATCCATTAACGATCAATTTTGTATTTTAACTATTCCTTATAGTTTTGCACAAACTGAAGGGCAGCAAGGTGGGACAGTGGTTGGCACTGTCACCTCACAGCAAGGAGGTTCCTGGTTCGAGAATTTGCATGGGAGTCAGAGTCTGTGTGGGTTGTTTTCAGGCACTCTGGCTTCCTCCCACAGTCCAAAGACTTGTTACATTGTATTACTCCTTGAATTTATTATATTATTCCACTCCTGGAATTAGGGGAGAAATAACTCTGGAGTCCCATTTCCAAGTTGTCAAATCGCTTTGGGTTGGCACCAACAATCACCAATCAATCAACTGAAAAAATAAATAAATCAGGCTTTACTTGAATCAACATGCTACCCAACTACTAATACAGGCTGTGGTCATCTCACGACTTGATTACTGTAATGTTCTCCTGATGGGCCTCCCAGCCTGCACGATGAAACCTCTCCAGATGATGATGCAACTGGTTTTCAACCAACCCAAAAGATCACATTACCCCGCTGCTCATCGAGCTCCACTGGCTACCTGTTGCAGCCCACATTAAATTCAAACTAGAAAATTCCCGCGGAAATTTTGAGAGTGCCGAGTGGGCTGTTGCCGGGGGTCTGTATTCAAAAAGCCCACCTCAAATAGTCATTTTTAACATGTTTATTTAGACACAGGAGAAGCTAGCGCTCATGTGCTAGCAATTAGCATTAGTATGTTAGTAATTAGCATGTATTTAATTCTTAGTGGCTAACATTAGCCACTAATGCTAATTGCTATTGCTAGCACTGATGCGCTAGCAATTAGCATTAGCATGTTAGCATTAGCATGTTAGCAATTAGCATGTATTTAATTCTTAGTGGCTAATGTTAGCAATTAGCATGTCTTTATAGCTCTTTACTGCTCTGCTGTCTCTGTCATTTTAGACAGACAAGTTCAAATTGCCAATAACTGCTAAAATGGCGCGCTGGGCTTCTGCCTGCCGGCCCTAATCAGCAGAGCAGTTACTGCACCTGTTGTCAGTTGGAAATGCTGACAGAGAGAGAGAGAAAATGCTGAGACCACCCCTCGAACAGGAAGGATTTCTGGCCAAACCGTATTTCCAATCATTGAACCGAAATCACTGGGAGCATCCTGAGCCCTTCCTGAACGTCTACATAGTTATTTTGTGTCAATAAAATGAAGAAATGTGCCCTTTAGAGCGATTCAAAGAAGCCTTACTTCTGCTTTCCTCCAGAAATTTTCCCGCCTTTTTAACATGGCAGTCTATGAGGCTGTGGATGGGTGTTGCTGGCGCATCTTTGTGTGTTACACCAAAACTATAAGGCTGACAGCTTCAGCAGTGTTATCACTGCGACCGCCTCGAATTTTCCTACGCTTTTATGTATAAATCACATCTGTAGTGTGGCATTTGAGGCCACAATCGCAGTTTACAAATTTATTTATTTTCTCTCCCTCTCCACTCTAGCGATGACATCACTCACTCTAGCAGACGCCATACACACCCATTATAACCGCAGAATTTGAAAATAAAAACCTGCTCAACTTTAAGCCTTGATAGTTTAAAAACGGTAAAAGCTGTCGATAAGTGAAGTGAATCACTGAAGAGAAGGCAAGAGTACCTACATTTTAAAGTTTAAATAAAGTCTCTCGGTGAAAGTATGTCAGAGCAGTTCATTGTTTTCATTGTTAATTTTTTCGGCTTTCCCATTCATTCCTATACGAATCTCTTAGAAAAGTAATAGCGTGGGATTCGGGATCAAGACGCACATTTGCAACTGCTGTGGGCCGCATTAAATGACGAAAAAGGAAGATGAATAATAAAAAGAAACACGCAGAAGATTAAGAGTATCGTATCGTAGGCACTCGGCACTAATAACGAATGCTTCCTTACAAAGTGGTCTTCGGTACTGCACCCACCTACTTGAACGTCCTTACACAGGCATATGTTACCTCACGACTTTTTCTTCTTAAAAATTCATTTTCTGTGATTTGAAACCTCCGCCGCTACATCAAGGACTGAGCCTTTGTACATGGGACTGACGCTACCCACTGAGCTAATTTTTATTTATTTTTTTGAATTTTGACTTTTTTTCCCTCAAAATTCTGATCTTTATTTCTTAAAATTCTGACTTTCTTTCTTAAAATTCTAACTTTGTTAGGTAAAATTCTGACTTTTAAACATAGAATTCTGCCTTTTTTTCCTCAAAATTCAGCCATTTTTTTCTTAAAGTTCAGACTGTTTTTCCTCAAAATTCAGATGTTTTTTTTCTTAAAATTCTGCCTTTAAAATTCAGAATTCTGACTTTTTCTGGGATTCGAAACCTCTGCCGCTGCGACAAGGACTGAGACTTTGTATAGCCGGTCTGGCCTGACACTCCTTTAATTGGACTCTGCGTTGTGTAGTGAATGAAGAAAGATGATGGATGTTTGTTCGGCAGTTGGATTGGGGTTTATTCTGTGTACAACACAATGAGATCATTTCAGCAACATTTGTTCCCACACGCACACCTCTCCTCAGCATAGCGTACCGTTACTGAGGAGAATCTCCAGGAAGTGATATCACGTCAGGGCCAACAGTCAAACTACCAAAATAAAATTAACAAAATAAAAGCTCCCCAAAATAAATACACACAAAAGTGTGATAACACTATCAGACTTTAATGAAGCCTCTGTGCTACTGTACTGTAATGTATGGGCGTGATGGGGCCAGAGTCAGGCACACCCAAAATTTCTTTAGAAATTTTCTAGTTTGAAGTTATAATTCTTACATTTGTTTTCAGAATATTTCATAACAGTAGTAGAAATTCAGAGGATAAATGTGTCTGGTGCAACTAGACAGACAGACAGCAGTGCTAATGACATGTTTAATCATTTTTATAAAATGGAGATTTCATTTTGTGTTTAAATAACACACAATATGTATCTGCACTCAGTAACAATGTGACAAATCTATGTGGAGCAGTGAGGCATTATGGGACATTGTGTTCATCATTGCTGCTGTTGTTTGAGGGTGGAGAGAAAAACAAGACAGCAAAAAATAGGTTCAAGGATTTTATTCTTTACCGTAGAAACACTGTACATAAATTACTTTCTCTGAGACTAATTTTGATGTACGGATAAGTGGAATTTCTCAACCTTCCAAATAAAAAAGATAAACCCATAAAACATTGTCAACTATCTCAATTGTCTCTGAAGAAAGATTGGTAGCATATGATGTTAACTCTCTGTGTAAAGTTCCTGTCCTTTCCTTTGAAATGATTAAAGTCGGCTTCCCACCATTGTAAACACACATACACACAAAAAAAACTCCTCTAAAAGAGTACAGAGACCCACAATCAATGAGAAAACATCCACATCGATTTTTGATCAATTACTGTTACTCATTAAAGTCACTGATGGCGATGCACTGTCCCTTTAAGGAGAAACAAGCAAAAACGAGGAGAGAAGCAACAATTAGTTACTACTCACAGCAACCCTGCCCCCCCAAAGCCATGACAACATGTTTCTATTGCAAGCAATACTACTACCTTTGACCGATAAAAGCACAAGGTCTATGCATTATGAGGCTGAGTCACATTTTTCAGAAGTGAGGGACTCCTGGGCTGACACGGGACCAGTGTTTTACAGGACCGGTGAGCCCACTCGGTCCACAAAGAGTACATCCACATAGAATCATAAACAGCTGTGGGCTGCGGTCGCCCTGCTTCCTCAATCATTGCTGTTGATTGTAGTCTGTCGATTTTTATAGACCTTGTAAAAGCACAGGGGATCAGGAGGAGTTGTTTTAGAACTGACCAAACAGATCATAGATATCAGTAAGAAAGAAACAAAAACACAACTCAAAGTTTCTGGTTTTGTTTAGTCCAGATCATGGTCCATCCGGTGGTGGTGTAGTAATAGTAGTAATAGTGGTATAGGTAATAGTATGTAAACACTTTTTTGTTCATTTTTTATATCCCCTTTTTGTCTGAAGCAAATGCAAGTTTATATATAAAAACAGAACAAAAAAATCAAACAGAAAATCAGTCTTTTTTTTCCTTCGTACAAAGTGTAGTCCTTTTTTTGTGCCTGTCTCTCTTAGAGAGAGTCCACAACAGTTCCACAACAGTTCCATTCAATGGCTTCAGCCATGGAAACAACAGATCCTATAGACATGGCTCTTCAAGGTCTATAACCCAGAGCGATGGGTCACATCTGGACTCACACAGATATGACACCTGCAACATCCGTTAGGGATCCACAAACATTTGTTAGCCTCACTGCTCTGACAGTTTACAACTGTCTGAATGTTTGCGGGCTCATCTAGCTGTGAAGCCTGCTCAAATGCTAAGTTGGCTATTTGAACACTTCTCTACAACCTGCACTGCTTCACAGCTAGACAGCACTCAGGTCAGTCCCGCCTACCAGAGAGATGGGGAGGGGCATGCGTGCAGGTGATCTGAAGGCAGACAACAGGGCCAGAAAGAAAGAAAGAAAGAAAGAAAGAAAGAAAGAAAGAAAGAAAGAAAGAAAGAAAGAAAGAAAAAGAAAGAGGGAAAAGGCATTGGTCGAAAAAGAGTGCACCAGGGCTCATGAAGATGTTTTAAACTGGAGGTTCATCATGTTACTCGTCAGTTGTGTTGAAGTGACTGTTACATCATTAATCAAATCAGTCTATAAATTCTACGTAACCATCTTAGAATAAAACAAGTTTGCAAACACAGGGTCTCTTCAGTGGCTAGTTTTGAGTCTCAAGACTGTTAAGTCTGTGACATCCATTTTGTGTTAAAAATTCACTTTTTGTGGTGGGGGGGGTTTTGACATTTAATGATGCCGTGTTACCTCCTCCCTATCTCGCTCTGCCGTAGGAACTGGATGTTGTTAGCGCTGTCGGCCAGCTCAGGGTACTGCTCTATGGATAGGACATAGTAGCCATCGTAACCCAAGACCTTCCCGCTGCTCAGCAGCTGCCTTTTCTCCCCCTCCGTCCACAGCCGGACTCCTTCCTCACCGTCTCTCACCCGCTGTTGCTCGCGGGCCCAGGCGCTCAGGAGCGCCCTCTGCCTTGCATGCTCCAGGATTCGTGCCTTCTCCTCGTCCAGCGTTGTCCCGTAACGCACATGGAGTACCAGAGCCCCGTATTGCAGCTCCACGTCAGCGAAGCGCCGCGTTCGCCCGTTCATCACTGTTGTAGACTGGGACACTGTGACATTTACACCGTTTTCCAGTGATTTCCTGCCTGAGGTGAGCCGCAGTGCACTGAGGTCGTTCTCAGGCAGACTGGTCTTGATGAAATAGTGCGTGTCTCGTCCCTCCACCGTATAATGCAGGTCCTCAAGGTAAAAGGCATTGTTCAAGACTGCAGCCACTTTGATGCAATCCTCGTTGGCAATGTTGAGAGCGTTGGTGACCACGCGGCCTTGGATCACAGCAAGCATCACTCCCTTACCAATCAGTGATTTGACGGTGGCAAACCACAGCCACTGTCTGGCGTGGTCAGAATGTCGCCGGTTGAGCTGGATTTCTGGCATTCGCTCAAAGGACAGGAAGGCCTGAGACTGACGAGTCACCTCCTGCTGGACACCTGAGATAGACTGTGGACAAGAGAAAAAGAAAGTCATGTTTGATATCAATAACATGGAGGACATTACAGAAACAGTGTATGATAATACAGACAATATGGAGAATGTCTGGTTGGTTACTTTATCTGTCCTAAACTCACTTTTTGGAATTAAGACTGAATCTGAATCAGATTTTCAGTCTGTCTGTATGAACACAAGCTGCCAAATTAAATCCCTTCCTTGAGCCCTGATAACAAATGTTCTGTGGTCTAGTACTGCTCTGTGGCCTGGGGTAGCCAGGAAAAAGACTTACTCTTGAGTAGATAATATGATAAAGTGCTGTATGTTGTTTTACTGTTGCTATAAAACTATAAATGAATTGTAACTGTTGAATTTTAGGGACTGTTTTTTTAATTTACACATTTTCTTGCAATTTTACGTTGATCTATTGCTTTGTCTTTTCTACGTAATGTGTGTGGGTGTACAGTATGTTATGCAGAACATATGATGCCTGGCTGTATTTTTCTATCTGTTAGTTTACTGTAAGTCTGTTGCAGAATAAAATCAGAATAAAGCAGAAAGGAGCAGTAACAGAAAAGTTCTGCATCAAAGCACTGACAGGATGATATTTGAAACAACAAAAAAATCATTCATACAGTCCATACTGCATGTATGCAACATAACTATTTTTGATCTCAAGCAAAGCAGAAACTCAACTGAAACTTTTTCATAAAGCTTAGAAAGCATAAAACACACAGAAAAAAATAAAACTTTTTTCTGTGTGTTGTACATGTGTGGGCTCGGCCCATCAACACCCCTGTAGCTTCTGAATTTCCCGGTGAGAAAGGCCGTTACAGCTCTCAAACTGCACAAATAAGTCCAGTGCATTCACACTTCAAACAACACTGTCAGTCAGTCCAAGTCTCTCAGGTTTCCTTCCTCATTTTCTCTGGTTTCCTTCCAGTTCCTCTCTGAATGTGCCGCTTCTATTTTTGTCTTCATTAAGCACTGTTCCATGTTGGTGTCTTTTACTGAGTTTCACACAGTATCTCACTCTTTCTGCACAAGTGTGACATCCTCATAACCTGTCCACCAAACAAGTGTATAAATAGCCACATTAACTGAGTGGCTGTAAGAAGAGAAAGAAGGTTTAAGATGAAAAGGCATGAATCATTGGCTTTGCTGGATGACTCTTTATTGTCTTTTCTCCTCATTTCCTATCTCATTATTCCCACTCCATTTCCTCCTATAGTTTTCTCTTTCCCCTCCATTTCCTCATTTTCTTTTCTCCATGAATGTCAGGTTGATTTTTTGGTTTCCTCGATTTTTTTACCCTTTCTCTCTCTCTTTATTCTCACGTTTTCAACTGCTTTGTTTTCTTCTGAATGGTCAGTTTGTAGCCTTTGTCTGGATTTTCTGAATATATATTTAGCTCCATCTTTTTTTCTTCTTCACTGTTTTTATTTCACATGGACATCTGATCATCTGTGCGTCTTGTTTTTGTATCAGTATCACCAAATGTAAGAACCATAAATCAACTTTTTGTTATCATCGATGGATTTATTTTTATAGAAAATGAATATGCATTAAATATCTTTGTTTAGTGTGAACCACATTCAGAAAACAACTCATTCGTCGTGTCCTACCAGTTGATGTGAAATAGTCAAATATTATTCAAATAAGTTGTTTTAATGTAGTGGGCATACGTACAGGCAGGTCATCCCACAGCTGGCTCTTTTTCATTTCCAGTGATGGCTGCGTCAGGTCAAACTTGGGAATGGGGAATCCTGGGATTGCATTGTGGAGATGGAAGCCGAATGTGACTAACCAGATATTGACATCTACAGAGAAAAAGAGAGAAAGAGGAGAGAAACATGGAAAGAGTCAGACAGTGAGTTCAAGCATACTGCTTTGATATTACAGTACTCAGTAGCAGCACTGGCTGAACAAACTGTAGATCTCTGAGAAATCATTTAATGGCTCACATGGTTGCAGCTTGTTACCATAAACAGTTTATGCAGCAGTTAATTACTTCCAATTTCTGCACTCCAAATGTGATCCAACTGAAAGGCTGGATCATCTCAGATCGTTGATCTGTTCTGCAGCTGTTGCACCAGCCTCATTTCACTACACTGTTCGGTACTTTCATCACATGTAGCTTTCAGATGACGTCGAGGAGTGAAGCAGAAACAACAAACACAGACATAGAACATCAAAATATTTGCAGGCAGACTGTATCTGCTGCATGTTTTATCTAACTTTTTAAAAGTCTACACTGTAAAGCTTTCTTCTTACCTGTGACATACTCTTTGACCTGATGAATCTTGCTGATGGGGTTGTTGCCTCGGAACATATAGAGGTTAAAAGGCTGGGGGTCTTTACCTACACGTGTCCATATGCTAATGTCAGGAGTGGTCCACCTACAGAACAAACACACTCTGGTCACAGGAGACACTGGCAAATCTGGAATATCTTCTTGTTATATAGAATCACCTGCTTAGACTGATAATGAGTGAAGAAGTGACAGACTGCCTACCTCCCAGCAGGGATGTCGTAGTCTCTGTCTCCAAAATGCAGCAGTCGTGTCAGAGGATCATACAGGCCTCCATGGAAACCGATGACCAGCACAAAGTCCGGGTTGGAATCAAAATAAACCTCACCATACGCTGTGTATTGCACCTACACACAAACAGATATTTATGATCTGACCTGGAGACATGAAACAATTTCATGTATAGAATTTGAACATACACACTTGAGAGCTTCCAATAACTGTGAACACATACCTGTTTAAGCAATAGTCCATTGTTGCTGAAGACAGCCAGCGGAGTCCCAGTGTTATCACATGCAATATAAAACTCCTCTCCACTGCTGATCTCCATAGCAAACACATGGCCCTGTGGAACAACACACATTTCGATTATTATGAACATCATACTAATAATGATGACTTTTGTTATTACTATTATATTTTGTACACGTGATAACAGGAGGCCTTTAAATAATGATGTCATTTTTAAATATGTGGGTTGTTCATGAACCATATTC
The DNA here is from genome assembly GCA_036365135.1 of Miichthys miiuy. Lineage (NCBI taxonomy): Eukaryota > Metazoa > Chordata > Actinopteri > Sciaenidae > Miichthys > Miichthys miiuy. Next base: position 29,816,092 of record CM071602.1, read on the forward strand.
ATTAGAATAAAACAAACAAAATCTGGCTGTCTTCCAAGTCATCTAACCTGTGAATTATTTTTAAAGGAGAAAATATGTTTTATGTGATAAAGTGGAACTGCTACACCCATCCTCTCTAATTGAGATGCTGAGCATTCACCATGTTTTCTCTATAGTCACTGGAGGGAAACCTGCTCCACATAGACTCATAAATCAAAAGTTAAGCCTGAAAACCAAAAGTGAAATAAATAGCAGTCAGTGAGAGCTCTGTGCAGAGAGAGCTAGACTCCTCTACCTTCAGTGTCATGCCTGTCTCTAGCTGGAGATCATTTGAGTTTGGAAGAGAGATCCAGACTGACTTCTTCAGTGTGGTTACCTGCAGGTCGTAGTAGAAGGATGTGATCTCAGAGCTGGAGTGGTTATAGACGTGTGTGATCCTGGTGGGGTAGTTCAGGTCAGCGTAGAAGAACTGCAGGTGTTGGCCCAGACTGTTTCTAGATGCCACGCGCCGACCCAAACCATCGTAACGGTATTGTATGGTCCAGCTGGCTGCTTTACTGTAGACACGAACTAGAAGACCTGAATCACAGATGATAAAAAGGATGAATACAGACTTGAAAAATGACAGTAGGGTAGATGTTAAAACCATCAGGAAAATGTAGATGTGGTATAATCACATACAAATATTACACATCTTTATTCATTTGTTGAATCACCACAGTGAGGAATTTAATTCATGCAAGTCTGTGTTCAATCTTTGTTGAGTATGCACTGTTTTGTGTTGACAGCGCTGACTTTGGAGGAAAGAGTGAGCCACAGCCAGCTTAGCGGCTTACTGTGTTGCACCACCCACTTTTATTTAACCTTCATCCATCTTAGAGTCTAAACTGTTCCACAAAAGAGCAATAGTTTGTAGAAAAGGTACAGATATATCGCTTGTTACTCCCACCTTTGGAGTTGTATTCAAATATCTCAGCTCCTCTCTGTCTCAGGAAACCGTCTTCATCCAGCCTGTACTGAACATCTCCCAGACGAGTGATTCTGTCCCTCAGATCATAGCGCAGAGGTGTTAACCGGCCACTGTTCCCAGGGTTTAGCAAATGCAGGTTTCCATTCAGGTCATAATTATATCTGGAAGAGCAGAAAATGGTAGTGTTAATATTTGGCATCATTAAATAATAGTGCTTTTTTATCAGGTTAATGTTTGATCATACCTCCACATCATCTTCTCATTGAGGGAGACTGTTTGAAGCTGTCCATCAACGTCATATTCGTAACCATATTTGGTTGTGTTAGCAAACGGTCCAATCTTGATCTCGCGCTTGGTGACTCTGCCCATGTTGTCGTACTGAATGGTAATCCAGTACATCAGAGACCTGAAGATCTCATACTGGATCTCCTTGATGCGACCGTGCTGGTCGAAGTGTTTGGTGTAGGTCATCACTGCTGTGGAGATGATCTGAGACAGAGGTTCAGAAAATCAACTGTTTACTGCAAGACGGCTCATTAATACTGAACAACTTCTTGACCTGCTTTGTAGACACAAACACACTGATGACAAGCTGTATACAAGATGTATTTGTATATGAGGAAATCAGGCGTCTCAAGCGTCTCAAAATCACTTGGACTAAAAACAGTTATTTGAGAAGCTTTCTGCACTCACTCTTAGTGAGGTATAAGTTCTCATTTGAGAATCTTTACCTTGATTTACCTGATTGCTGCTGAGGGATATTACGTGCTGCTACTTTCAATTTACGTAAATGCAATAAAATGCAGATTTTTAGTTTTCTTGCTTGTACATTCTTGCTTTTGATTTATTGACATGTTTGGTTTGCAGAGGAAACAATCTGAATAAAAACAATAGGTTTAATGATCATTTGCATAACAACTAATACTATTAACTAATACTTCAAATATGCTATATCATCAGTAATGTAGGAAAGGCTGTGATGTGATGCACTAGCCATAACTGTCTTTCTTCACTTCACCATTTAAATGTATGTATATATTATGTTTAGGTATCACTGTGTCCAACTTTAAAGACTAGTACACCTTACAAAGACATATGAGTTACTTGCTTATTCATTAATGCAGCCGATCCTATCTTACCTGATTTATATCATAATAGATGACTCCAAACTTCCCAAACTGCTCCACCTTCCCAGATATATCATCAAACTGATAGAGATCAATTGGCAGTGGTGTCTCGTTGATTACAGCCTGCATGCTGGTGACTCTGAAACTGTTGTCATAGGTGTAGTCGAACCGTGCATTCACCATCCCGTCCTCGCTGAAGCGGAATATTTGCCGGTCAACCAGTGGGCCGATCTGGCGATACCGGATGGAACAGATGAAGCCTTCGCTCTGCAGGTTGACCGTCTTGAGCACACCAGCGGTCTCGTCGTACGTGAAACTGACCCGTGTTGAGTCATAGAGGATCTCTGCCAGCTTGTTCTGATGAGGCACATAAAACAGTGCAGTATGTGTTTACAATAATGGACTTTGTCAGATCATGTTCATTCAGGATCAGCTACACCATCAGTTAACTTCAAAGACTGCCATTAACTCTTGAGTGGTCTATTCAAGCTGTCAGAGTTCCTGTTCATTCTCTGCTGCAGCTGCTACTTATGCATATCACGCTACACCACCATCCCAGGCTCCTCCTAACTCTGTTCCTTCATGGTTCCATGTATTGATCTCTCCCTGCCCTGGCTTTCAATTAAACAAAACTGAGCTGATTGATGCTAAAATAAATACATTTTTCATCTATTTTCTATATATCCACTAACTCTGTTCAGTTATTTATACTTATTCACAACAAACAAACTATTCATATGTGGGATGACTTAAGTGAGACTAAAGATTTATAATTGAGGAAGAAATGATAAGTTATCTAATAGTGTGGTTTCTCTGGATCAGGAGATAAACACAAACATACATTTACATTAAGATAACTCTAATCATATATTTGAAATAAAAATGAAATACCTGTCTGCGATATTTATACAGTATACGGCGGCCAGTGCCTAGATGGGCAACTCTGAGGAGCTGTCCATCTTCAGAGTAGTCCACAGTAACAGAGGCATTGCTCTCTGGGGGGGTGTAGATGTTCCTGTAGTATCCTATGGATCGGATGGTCTGCATGGTGTGTCGAGCCACGCTGGGCATGGTGACCGCTGAGAGACGGTCCCCTGAGTCGTAGTCAAAAATGTACTGGTGCTGACTATGCAGCAGCAGGACCATGGACTGCCAGAAAGACAGCAGGACAAAAGACAATAACTAAGATGTCATCAAAGCAGTAAAAAATACAGAGTAGTTGCTCAATGAGACACATTAGATTTAATTTGCACTTTTATCTCACAATATACAGTATATGCAGTATATATATATATATATATACGCTAGAGGGACTATATAGCCCATTTAGCCTGGGATCCCCCAGGAGGAGCTGGAATGTGTTGCTGGAGAGTAGGGGGTCAGGAGTTCCCTGCTAAACCTGCTGCCACAGAGACTTTCCCACCAAATGTATTTTTCTAACCAATTTCTAGAAATGGTCAAGTCTATGAAGCAAGTGTGTCTGACTGAATTCCAGTTGGCTGTTCTGAGGTCATCAATACTTCTTGGCTTTTCAAAACTTGCCAGTGTGTCTTTTTTTAAAAAAGGGAGGAGTGTACATACTATATTGTTATTCAGAAATAATCATTTGTGCTGATTGAATAGCACCATTTGTTACTGTCAGTCTGTTCATGGTGATTGTGCTTTTGTGGAACCACAGGTGGGGATGCTATTGAACTGTCGCACACAAAAGCACAAAGGAAGCAAGGACAGTTATGAAACAATTTTGAAAAAATCTGCAAGTGAATGTGCTATGGCCTGTACATTTTCAACTAACCTTCAGGAAACATTTCAACATTTCCCATGGGCAGACATGGCAGCACAGGTCAAGGAAATTGCTTTAACACTAAAACATAACACAACATGTTTTCCTCAACTTGGATGCCCTGCTACTTAATTCGTCCCATGGGCGTTTTCCAAACTGCACTGACACTGGGGCTCTGGGTTTAGCACGCATACTGTAGGTGTGCTACACAATGAGGAAAACTGGGCGTCTTCGTAGAATAATGTGACGCCAATTTCCTCGAACTGTCCACAACTAAAGTCGAACCCATCACTTTCACAAATCCTCTGGGACCCTTCCGCACCCTCCCTCATCATACACTGATGTGAAATGTGAGGAGAACACAGATCTAATCTGTGAGAAAGGACATCAGCGGCTCTTCTTTGTCTGGAAGATAACTCTTTAAATGTGAAAATACATGCTCACATTATGCTCTCCTGGGTGTGTGCTTCTTGCCTCAGGCAGGAGGTAAAGATCACCTTGATTATTTTAACCTGCTGAACTGGCTCATGAGGAAATGATTGTGCTTTTTAGCTTCTTTGCATATTTGCTCTAAACTCTTGTTCTGAGTTTATTTATTATGTGTATGTGTATTATGTGCATTAGTGCTTTCAACACCATCACATTCAGTTTGTGTTGCCAGGAAGCAGACATATTGAATTCTTGCAGAGTGATCTCATTTTTACATTACATGTGCATTACTTTACACTTGTATTTGTCTGAAACTGTTAAATGGCTTATGTTTTCACTCTGTTGATTTTTTACCTTACGTTACGTATTTGACTTATTTTCCCTTTTGCAACAAAAAGATTCTGAGCTGTAATTGGTTATACTACTTAGTATTTGGGAAATACATGGGCATACTGTCCACTCAGCTGTGCTCATGGCATTCATCGTGAATGACAGCATGTTCCATCAGGGCCGGTTTTTGCTATGGGCAATGTGGGCGACCGCGCAGGGCGCAATCTATGAAAAAAAATACACACAAAAAAAAAAACTCGCCAGTTTTCTATACCGCTCATTTCCACGTCACGTTAGTGGAGTGGGCGCCCTCATTGTCACGTCAACTTGCTGCTTGTTGAGTCATACAGGTTGTGTGTGTGTCAGAAGAGGCAAGGGGGAGGGGGGCGGGGGATAGACTGATCCACACAACACAAACTGCTTCCTAATAAATTGTATTTCATTCCTAAAATTAACATAGACCCATATACCTACATGTAATTCATTGGGTTATGTGAAAAATGAAAAAAAAAAAAAAATCTGTTCAGTCGTCTACGTGACCTCACGTGACTCCGGTTGATTGAGGCGAACCGACGGTGTTGGCAAAGGTATAGTGGTTAATGATGTGGAGTCTTCATCATGGACCAAAGTAAAAGACCAAAGAAGCCATCAGGTGCCCAGTTCAGAAAAAGAAGAAAAGAAGAAGAGGAGAAACGGGCAAAAGATAAAGGTATGCAGATTTCTGTGAGTGACAGCAGGCTATAGGCTATTTATTAGCCTCTTGCTAATATGTTGCTATTAGCCACAGAAGATGACTGTATTTGGTCGTATTTAGTTTTGCTGAACTAGCAACTATTAGAATTGAGGCATCATGTCATGCAACTAATTCCACCCATAGGCAGCCTAGTCTGGTTTGTGTTTGCAACACAACAAGTGCAAATTCACACAGACGTCCTGACTGTGGAATGTTTTATTACTGTACACTATATGCTAACTTAAATAACTTCTAATATACACTGACATGGCATTTTGTAAGCTACATGTGATATAGCTTTTAAATCATTTGTAGTGTGTTATGCTTAGTTTATAGGATGTTAACAAATGTTATTAAAATGTGCATTATGCTCATTTTAATTGGGTAACTGATGCATGTGTGATGTGAGTGTGATCTAACTTACATATTGTATCTTAATTGTAAATTCAGGGGCACTTCTGAAATATTTTGGAGCTGGAGCACCCACTGGCCAAAGTGAGAGTCAGATGCTTCCACAGCAGCCACAGACATGGCCATGGAGGATTTTTTTTTTTTTTTGTAGTTATTTATTTTATTTTATTTTATTTTTTTAGCTTTCTTCAGGGATTTTTCAAACATGGTGGATCCTGTGATGAAGGATTTGTGTAATTTACATCGGTGTTTATATACTGTATTTCATTTATTTATCTTGTGTTTTGTGTGTTCTTGTTACCTTTTATATATAATAAAGTAATACAAATCTAAAACATTGTTTGCCCAGGGCATAAATGTAGCCAGGACCGCCCCTGTGTTCCATACATACAAATGCAGTTACGATGTATAACAGTGGTATGCCACTGTGCATGATGAATTCTGCTTTTTGACGCTGAATTTCCTAAAGAGGCTTCCAGTAAGTATTTTCAGCAAGGAGAGAAAGTGACAGATGGAGGAAGGAAGTGAATGAAAAACAAGTGCAAGAGAAGGTGAGAACGTGCACAGAGTGACACATGGTGTAATAAAATATGGCTCATTTATTCATTTGGGAAATGTTATCTCTTCTTTCCATTACTCCCTACTTGTTGGTTTGTGCCTTCCCACACTTTTTTCAGCTTCCTTTGCTTCTTTCTCTACCACCTGTCTTTACTTCATTAGCTTTTGCCATTTTCTCTGTATTCATTAAAAAATAAAAGTCAAATAAAGTTTGTATTCTACAATCTACTTTTTCTGCATATCAATCGATTTAGGATGAAAACAACCATCACTCAATACACCATCAGCTTTGGGAAAATTGTGTACAAAGGGGCATTAAGGTGGGAATGTTTGGCAGGTATTCCACCTCGTCATTCTGTATAACATACAAACGCTGAATGGGGGGTGTCGTTGATCCACTGTTAAGCTGGCAGTGGAGATAGTAACAGAGCTGAATCGACGTCTTTGTATAAATGGGGAAGCCAGCAAGACGGGCACTGCCCAATGTTCCAAGCCCCCCTTTTTTCGAGAAACGCATCCAACAAAAAGCCCATTTGTCCAAGAGTCCCTTACCCTTAAGTACGAAAGCCAGAAGGTCACGTAGGTAGTATAGTTTTAGTTAGCCAAAAATACTTAACTAACACACTAACAGATTGGAATGCACTCACGAGGCTTGTTTTTGAGGGTAATGTGAAATTCCACACGTTAAGTCATGTGATGAGTCCTGATTTAGCTTGTTTCACTAATAAGGATGAGATCGAGCTCCAAACAAACTAGGGAGTGGAGCTTGAGTTGACACTGTTTTGTCACACATACTGATCCCAAGAACCAACTTTGATGCTCAGACAAAGTTTGATATTAAAGCCTAACTCTGCTTGACTGATTGACAGTCTATTGAGGTGATTTGTGCTTTATTTGTTTATAGTGTTGTGTAAGTTTGGTTAGATGTATGCACAGTTGTTTTGTACAATACAGTATCAGTATTGTTTAAGATGCATAGAATAGTGAAATGGTATTTTAACGTCCTGGATTCATCAGACTGAAAATCTAATTGAAAACCTGTTTATTTGTGATTCGTCGTCGTCATTGTTTCATTGCTGATTTTATGTTCTATCTGAATATGTAGTATATTATTAATTAACTAAACAATAAACAGTCATTTAATGTATTGTATCTTTTGTAGAATGCATTGAAAATACTGGAACTGTGTACTGTAAGGAAACCTCCTCTGCTTTTCTTTCTTTTAGTCTTCTGGCCCTGTTATTTCTCTATTTCTCTCTCATTATTCCTTCCTCTCTCCTTGTGTCGTATTCTATCACTCCTTTCCCATCATTCTTGCCTCTCTTCATCACAATTACTGCTATTTCTCTCTCTGTCTCAGTCTTTCTCTCACTCTGTCTAACATGCTTTAACTAAGCTCCCACCATCCCTTGGGCCTTGTTTCTGCAGCAGTACCTCTGTCTTCCCAGGCTCTTAAATATGTATCCTTCCGCTCTCTGTCTCTCATCTTCCCTCTCTCTCTATCATTTCTGTCTTTCAGTGTGCACTGTTGTTGTTTGGTGTCGAGCTCTGTCTGTCTGCCCCTCTGTCTTCCTGAGCTAACAAACACAGAAAGCATCTGATTTATCCCTCCTGTCTCCTCCTTCTCACACCCATTTGTTTTTCTACACCCTACCTTTCGTACTGCAGAGAACCCCCTCTCTTGTACTTCTTAAGCGACAAGGTGAGTTGTTTTTTAAAGTCTCTCCTTCTTTTAAGTATGTCTTTCTGTCTTTTTTCTTCAGTCACCTCTCCTTTCCTCATGTGTCACCTCTTTGTCCTCACAGACATTGCTTTACTGCTCCGTCCTCCTTTAGTTTACTCTCTGTGTCTTCTTTTTTGTGTAAGAAACAAAGTCAGTCACCCATTTTAAAGCTGCCTCTCTCTGCCCCCTGGGAGCACTATGATCACTGGGGAAAACTTTGGCTCTGTTACAGATACAGCATTGTCAGGTCTAGTTAACAGATGCTACTTTGCCTTTCCATATTTTCATTAGCATTCAATGTCACTGTAAACCTGCCTGCTGAGAGCTTACTGGCTCCACTTTTAATCTGTGTCCACTGCCTATAAATCTCATTCTCATTGAAATGAAGTGAGACCAGAGTCAATGCCAAATTAGCATCCAAGCTACACAAACTCTGACCTAACCCCCTGGAACTCAAAGTCAGATGTTTTTAACAATCACAGTATACCTGGAAGGGAAAAGATAGTGTGAGGTATTCCTCTTCATGTCTTTCCCTCTCTTCATTGCTCCTTAACAGACTAGCGAGCTGTGTTTTATTCTTTTTTAACTATTACAAGCCATTTTCCTCTCCTCTCCTGTCCTCTTTCCAGGGGAGGTGGACTGTTTGTTTGGAAGAACAGTCTTTGTGGCTTGTTGTTTTCCCCACTAACTTTGTGACAGTACATTTCACACCGGGGGAAACACTTCAGTTAGTGTTGCTTACTTTGCTTGACCAGCAGTAACCTTGCTTTGTGTGGAAAAACAGAAAACAAACTGTGTGAATGTGTGTGTATATGGCTGTCATTTATCTTTTCATTTCCATTTCTGCAGAATTGAACAGCATTTCTATCACAGTACCTCCTCTACTGAGAGAGAGAGAGTATATATATTAATATACATGAAAAGTGATGACATATGGGCACATCTACTTTAAACTAAAAAATGTGCAGTGCCCTCTCATGGGGCCGTCGCAAATGCATAATATGCTTCCATTTGATATTTCACAAGAGTCACAACCCTGTTTCCAAAAATGGCACAAAGACAACATGGTATGCTCATTTTGTGGAAACAGGGCTGTATAATTTATTTAAATCAATAATGTATATTTCTTATAACATATAAAAATAATGAATGCATAGCCAGCTGTTTTTGACCATCTGTCACTACGTCACACTCTTTTGGTGTTAGTGTATAAGATAGAAGATTTTTAGAGGCCCCATCTGGCCACCGCCGTGAAGAATTTCAGTGTGTGTATTCCTTGTGTGATCTTGTACCTTATCCAGGTAAGTGTAGCTCCATGTCTTTCCATCAGCGAACACTCTGGAAATGATTCTTCCCTGACTGTCATACTCCCACCTCTCTGTGGTCGGGCCCCTCTGAAGGCCTGTCACTTGTCCCGTACACACACACACACACACACACACACACACACACACACACACACACACACAGAATATAAACCTCATCTGGTCCATATAAGGATGTGCCATTGAAGTAATGTGATTCCATTTAACTGAGTTAAAGTAAAATGACAGTGCCACTAACAGCACTGTATGTCAGTGTATTAGTGGCACAGTCATGCAGACTCAGAGGCTGTTTCATGTTCAATACAATCATAAAATAAATACAACCTTGACCGAAATGACAGATGACTCCCATAGCACTTTCAGGACGCCTTCAGACCTACTGTATACACTAGCAGTGTCTGTGGGACATATGTGGCCTCATTTATATGACCCATGAATTATTTTACAATGAAAATCTGATTTGACCAGCTGGCTATATCAAAGTGCAGTTCCTACTGTGAGCAATAGGTGTCACTATAGGCACATTGTTTGCACTCTTCTCCTGTATCAAAACAGCTTTGCCGGTCGACAGTGTGTCTAATATTTTGCCCCCTGGACAAAATGTTCAAAAATATTTTACAATAGAATGCACTCGAGTACACCATCACCAATCATCATCAATCTACCGTACATAGGTGAGCAAACATTTTCTCTTGTGACACTGAACAGACAGTCACCTCTGCGGGTGTACTTTGAATGTCCACAACAAAACTGACCTGACCTGAATCTTCAGTCCAAGGCTCATCACCACTGAGTTAAGTTTAATGGTGATGGAATCAAATTATTACACAAACTGTATACCACAAAGTGTTTAAAACTAAACCTAAATGAAAAGGCACACACCTTTTGTTTTGTCTATAAGCTGTAGTTGTAACATTATTACTTATGTAGCTGGTTTGGGTTTGTTTCACATCAGTCATGGTGTGGTGAACAAGTGTCTCCTAGTGCATTACCTGGAGTAGGTCAAGTTAACTGACAGTAGCTTGCTGCTGGGAACCCAGAGTGTTGGATGGCCTTGGGTGTCATAGATGATCTTCAGCAGGAACTTCCTGTGGTCATCATAAATCTTCTCTGTTCGCAGCGTACGATCATAATCTACAGAAAGCAAGTTCCTACCATTCACCTAAAGGAGTCAAGACACACAAATTAGTTAGATAGATAGATAGATAGATAGATAGATAGATAGATAGATAGATAGATAGATAGATAGATAGATAGATAGATAGATAGATAGATAGATAGATAGATAGATAGATAGATAGATAGATAGATGCTCCACCTTTTTCAACTTGAGGACATGTTTGGTCAACTTTGACTAAATGACACAAATACTTTGAAATGAAGACAAAGAGTGACAGTTCAGGTTCAGATCTTACTCAGTATCTTTCTTCTGTTTGTTTGATTTATTGGTACACAAAGAAACATGCAAAGAATGCTCCATGATGAAGGATTAGCCACCTGGCTAAACAAACAGACAAACAATAAATAAACCCAGGTGTTAAATTCTTGGCTGTTCAATTCAACATCTGCGCCTCAGCCAGTGAATTAAAACAAACTTCTGTTCCAAGACTCATAAAACACTGTAGCATCAGCAGCTAGCCAGCTAGCCGCTCTTTATTGCTTTCTAAATGACTTGCTATTTGTTCAAACTCCAATTTACGAAGACAGATAACCCAGGTTCGGCACTAAACTCACCTTATGGGTCCTTGAAGCAAGGAGAAATACTAAGATTTAGCCAATCAATTGTTTTACAGACCTATTTCATTAAAGAGAGAGTCTTGCTGGAAAATGTTCAAGAGTAATTTTTCTCATCTTTTTATTCAGCCACTCATTCATTTGTAAATTAGCACCAGTTGAATGCAGTGAGGTGAATAAAGAGGGCAGAGAAGGAGGATATTGGGATGGTGGCTAGTAGCCAGCTGGATGAAAAACAAGACCATCGGGATGACAGCCAAAAGCCATGCAGAGTGTGAGCCACACCATATCAGGGGAAACAAATCATTTTGCAGGTTGGCATAGTCTGTCACATTCATGTGGGTCCAAGCACTGTGACTTTCATTCCAATGTAAAGCCAGACTCTCTCTGGACTCTCTAACAGTCTCCTTTAGCATAGAATCGCTCAACATAGGCTACAAGAAGTACATTTACTCAACTACATAGTATAAAGTGGCACTACTGGAAACATATCTGGGGTGTATTTACAACTAACGGTGTATTCATCAAGCCAATCTCTCTTTTTTTGAAAATTATGAGCTTTTCCTTTCTGTTACTGGGTCCTTGTATGCAAAGAACTGAGCTCCTGAAGTTTCTTTTGACTTTATGTCATAGTTTGATTGACTGAATGTCCTTCACCCATTTACCTTTTCCTCCAAGTCACACATTTTATATCTTTTACAACACTATGTCAATTGGCCCATTTGCAGCTTGAATTCTTTTTCTCATGCTGTCCTCTTTCTACAATCTCATATGTGTGTGCACTTTCACTTCTATCTTTATGAGAAGCAATTTAAGTAATTGACCTTCAGAGTTAGGACAGTTTTGAAAAATGAGGTCATGCTACCCAGTTTTCACAGCCAATGTCCAATTTTAGGGTTCGGATGTTAGGTCTGTGGTTTAAGTTTAAAGAAGTCATGTGTAGCAGTGGCATCCAGCAGTGTAGTCACTGATTGCAACCCCAATCATCTCACCTTTTTCTTTTCTAGTATGAAGCGAACTATGGTGACAACAAAACATGAAAAAAACACGAAAAAGCCTATAGCCGGCATTTAGTTTATCCATTCTGAGCTACAGTAAAAACATAGTGTTCAGTTTGGCCTTCTATGACCTCCTCTCTGTATACTGGAACTGGAATTATGTGTATGTGTAGGTGTGTGTATTGAAGGATTCAATCATTTAAATATTTTTCATAATATTAAAACTCTGATTCGTGTGAGGTGTAGAATTGAATGGGTGAAGTAGTCAAATACATGATTAACAACAAAAATGATGTTTTCATGATTCATTAAACTGTTCCCCGTCAATTAGTCCAAATGGACACAGTCAAATCCCGTTTTCAATTTAAGAACATTTGTAGGTCAGCAGTCAGTCATGAAGCTTTCTATTGTTGCTGGAGAGCACTCACCCGGAGTTTTCTCCCGAACACGATGACCTTTCCCCGTGTCTGTTCCTTCCTGAACCTCCATTCCACCAGGTTCTGGCCATTCTCTCCCGGCAGTGTCATGTTGCGTCGGGCTACAGTCGGGTTAGCAGCACCTAGCAATGAGGAAGAATAAGACATGAATACCAACAATATATGACAGTGGAAAAGTCTAAAGCAGAATATCTAAAGCCAAAAAATTCCCAAAACAACAACAAACTAACAGTGAATCAATATGTGCTGTTCACACATACACACAATATCTACTGTGTGTAAATGTTTGAGTGGGGCCTTCTGAGTGCTCCGTTTATTTCATACTTGTGAGTCACTCTCCGTAAATGAGTTGAATTGTTGCATTTTTCAGATTGCAGTCTCCTTGCTGCCTTGCATACTACCTGCAGTGCTGCACACCTTTTGACAATTGATAGCAGATCATCCTGATCATGCTAGTACCGTAATACTAGCGAGCTCCTTGCATTATGATTTGATAATAACAGAAGACATCAACTTTTCTTTCATTCAGCTTCTATCTCAAATGAGGTTTGCTTGTGCTTGTAAATCTGAAGTCTGCACTATAATACCATACAATGATGATAAAATGTTGCCATAAACAGCAGTGGGAGTCACACCTGGGTGGGTTCTGGGGTGGTAACTGTACACCCTCTTAGTTATGTGTCTCATGATTGTGCTTATAACCATTCTTTTATATTTCTACATTGATTGATTTATTATATTTATTTAGCCTTTTTTATATTTCTCTTTTATCTCTCTTTATTGCACTCCTTTAACTCTAAATGCTGTTAAAATACATTCAACCTATTTAAATGAATATGAACATAATCTTGAGTATTACTGGAATTATGTTTCATCACTGTGTCCAGCCTCATCGTGACTGATCCTTGTGTCTAAAGCTTCATACTTATTTTTCAGAACTTCCACTCACAGAGGGACATGCAGAGGTTTGATTCTGAGCTGAGGGTGACTTGATGTTTTGTAATATTTGAATGTGTTTAAAATGTCTGACAGCACGTAAAAACATTCACTTTACAGAGACCTGTGAACAAACTAACCAGGTTTTGATTCAGACTGTAATCCCCAATAATTATTGCACTTTGACACAGACTGAAACACATGGGTCCTAATGCCTAAACTTATATGTATAAAATATCTAAAAGTGATTGATCACTCTAAAAAATACTGAAGATTGTGAAAATTAAGAACTGAAAGATTTTGAAAAAATCCTATTTCCACCACTGCCCATAAATAAAAGCTTCCATGTTTTTTAATGAGAGTAAATACAACATTTTTCAAAACTGTATGAGCTGGTTTTTACACTGTATTACGGTAAATACAGCCCAAAGGCTGAAGCATGATGGTGGTGATCAAAATCAAAGGCAATAAAATTTCATATTTTGTGTTATTGTGATATTTTCAGATACTTGCAAAGAAGATCAAATCCTAATATATCAAATCAAACAGTGTGCTAAAAACATTCGATTAGGTTACATTACACAACATTAGATTACAGCTGGACAACTACATGACAATGACATCCCACTATACTTCTTCTCACAAACAAGCCCATCATTATATAAGCATAAACCATGTACCACCACTGTAGCCCAGTGCTTTACAAATACTGCAGAATAAAAACAAATGAAGCAATTGATTTCAACTAATCCATAATGGAATTATTTTGCTCAAATTCAAGCTGAATTGTCACATATGTTGGTCTTTACAGGGCCTCATGGTCTGGTTCAGTGCTGTTTCTGTACCAGACAGTAATCTTCCCAGTCAGGATGTGCTCAGTGGTACAGGAGTAGAAATTCCTCAGAATTCGAAGTTATACCTGCAATAGATTTCTTTATTGTATTCAGTGATCAGGCCCACCACAACTGTATCATCAACAAACTTGACAAAAGTGGCTACTAGTGGCAACCTTAGCGACTGTCAAATGATGTCAACATGGAAGTGCCAAAAACTGCAGTTCTTCAAACGTCCACTAACTCCAGAAGTGAGTCTGTCTCCATAAGTCCCCATGTTCAAAGGTCCAACTTCACAGCAGAAACAAACATGTTTACAGCCTGGTAAATGGACTGTACTTATGTAGCGCCTTTCTAGTCTTCCGACCACTCAAAGCGCTTTACAGTACGTATCTCATTCACCCATTCACACACATTCATACACTGATGGCATTAGCTGCCATGCAAGGTGCCAACTGCTCATCAGTTTGAGGAGCTAACCATTCATACACATTCACACACTGATGGCACAGCCTTCGGGGTTCAGTATCTTGCCCAAAGACACTTAGAGGAGACTGGAGGGGGTCGAGCCGGGGATCGAACCGCCGATCTTCTGATTAGTGTACGACCCGCTCCACCAAGCCACAGCCACCCCATAAAAACAGTTTTGGTCTCTAGAGCTAATTTCCCTGTTCATGACAACTGTACTGAGGGTGAATTTATATACAACTCACCTGTTCAAATGATATTAAGGCTTAAAGTTATGCAGAATTAAGAGCGTGAACATTTTGATTGACAGGTGGGTGCCATCACAGGTGGCTTGTTTGAGCAAACCAGGCTTCATTCAGTCTGCATCAGCTCCACCAATGCTCCATCTCTTTGGCCATTTTTAGGTTGTCCCATTTGTGGGTAATGTCACAGTTACCACCTGGATACTACGTCCATGTTTCATACAGTCTATGGTAGTCATATGTTATCAATGTTCAATATTATTCACAAAAAGTACAATAATATTTGTACAAATACAGAGTAAAGAGCATACATTCAGTGGAGCTAACAGATTAGTCCACATTATACAATCAGGGTGCTCAAAGCTGCATACCTGCTAGTATATGAGGCTCTGTTTGGTAGTGTGTGTCCATCCCATTGGCATAGATGACCCTCAGTGAATGGTCATTACCCACCTGGTAGCTGTTACGAAGTTGATCTATATGAGAGAAAGACAGAAAGACAAGTATCAGTAGTGTTCAATATGACAAATGTCAATGCATTGATTTAAACACACTGTGTTAATACTGAACTGAAGTAAGTAAGGAGGAGGCGAAGGAAAGAGCAAGAAAGTACAGGAGGGAGGGAGATAAAGGGATAAATATACAGAGAGAAAATGGTACACTTCATTTCTTGTGGGCAGTGTTTGAACCTGCTAATGGTATTAACATCCACAGGCTCTTTTAATTACATTCCCTTTGACCTCTCGCAGGGCTAATGGCCGTGTGTGTGTGTGTCTGTGTGTAGGTGTGTGTGTGTGTGTGTGTAAGAAAGAGATATGAGACACTTTTACTTAAATGATTCCCCTTTGACTGATTTTCTTTAAACAACGAACCAAAGTAGTTAGTAGAAAGGAAACCTTTCACAATAATCAAGGGCACAGGAAAACACTGACACATTTGACACCACAGTTATGAATGATTCAACACATTGACAGAATGTTGTGTCTTCTTTTGTTACACATTTTACTACACAGTACACAGGGATGATCTTCTAAATCACATTTTACAGTTTGAGTTTGATTTTGTTTCACCAGGATCCTTTTTTTTTAATAAAACAAGATTTTCCATAAACACGGGTGGAAAAAATATAGCTTTGGTTGGCTAAAGTCTTCAAGGTCAAATAATTAATTACAAATATCTGTGGCAAATGTAACAGCGACCATTTGTTTTTATTTTATGGGGATTGCATGTGCTGGGTGGAGCTGATTCTCCCACCCAGCATCCACACACATCAATTTTCTAGCACACAGGAAAAGTTTGTACAATATATTATGAATGTGGAGAGACAGCCCATTATAACATAAAAAATAAAGTAACTATATTAGCTTGTTTACAATTTCTGGCCTGCACTTACACCCGATGTGATTTCACATTACCGAGACCACTTTCACACTGGCACAGTGTGTGTGGTTTAGATGATAGGGAGGAGGTGAAACGATAAATAATGTACATGAATTGATGGAGAGGAATGCTACACTTGTCGATGGCTTTGAATAACTTATTACATTCCAATCAATACTGCTCTGCTGTGAGAGAGATCCGACTCTGTTTTCCTTCACACTCTGGGCACATGTAGCTCGTTCTGAAACAAATCACTGCCGGCCACTCGAGGCCTCGCTTCAACTGGCTCATTAGTTCAGATTTAACAAGGGCATCAGTGCTAAATTATTGTGTTCCCTCGCTGTATAGGCCCAACGTCTCACATGAAGGATGATGAGGATGGTGAAGCTAGCGTTTTTCCTTTCCTTTTGCAGTTCCCCTCAAATCTTAGTTATCATAGGGGATGCTTTGACAGATAAATCCATAAGCCACTTCCTCATCCCAGATCAGTTCTTAAAAGGTTTAAAATAGAGATAGAACACTTTAAATCCACTTTACAGCTTTCATTATCAACTGTAACACAAGGTGCTGCTGTGATTTCCTTTACTGCCTCATACTGCTTTTCAAAGTAAAAGGGAAGAGACTTGAAGATTGGGGCAGCGTTTATCTCAGTTGGTAGAGCAGCCGCCCCATGTACGAAGACTCAGTCCTTGCTGTGGAAGCCCAGGGTTCAAATCCGACCTGTGGCTCTTTCCCGCATGTCATTCCCTGTCTCTCTCTGCCCACATTCCTGTCACTCTTCAGCTGTCTCTGTCAAATGAAGCTTGAAAAGGCCAAAAAAAAAAATCTAAAAAAAGAGAGACTTGAAGATTGCTTTTATTGTGAAATAGTGTCAGGATGTTGACAGGTCTACATTGGTCTACATTTATCTACATTTAAGAATTTAAAACACATTTTAAAAACAAGTGCACTTGTTAGGAAAGAGCTTCAGGCACTTTTGGTTTATATCAAAGCTCCAGTCCACAGAATCAATAAAAACAAGGCCCTTTCTAATGCTGGTATTAGGATTAGAAGAGAAGGACTGCTCAGTGTCCTCATGAGCACTGAGGTTTGGAAACTGAAAAGAAAATTTAAATAAAACCCAGTTTGTGTACATTTCTTTCTTTGTGTTTGTCAGTGGTTAATGATTCTGCATCAAAACACACTCTGGAGATTGGTCTGACATTTTCAGTCATTGCATCGTGGTTTGTGACATTACAACCACATGTCTAACTGTTCCAGAAAATGTGTCCTTTGTTTAAAACACTGCACAACTTTCTATCAGCTAATCCTATTTTCTCTGCTTTCTCTGGAGACAGTACACAGCTGTATGTATCTTCAGTGTGAGGAAGAATTGGTTGAGATGATGATTGCTCCTTGAATACAAGTTGGGCTTTTTCCACAGTGACTAATTTCCATGTGAATCACAGCAGCCTGTCAGTGATTTAAATAGAAACCAGGCACGGTTTTTCATTAAAGAAAAATGTTGAATAGAGAACACACAGCCCTCGTTTCTACTGGGACAATATTGTCCAGAATGTAAATAAATGGGGTGACAAAACACACTCACTTACAGACTCTCTCTCACACACACACACACACTCACTCACTCACTCACTCACTCACTCACTCACTCACTCACTCACTCACACACAACACACACACACTCACTCACTCACTCACTCACTCACTCACTCACTCACTCACTCACACACACACACACACACACACACACACACACACACACACACACACACACACACTCACTCACACACACACACACACACACACACACACACACACACACACACACACACACACACGTAAGTGCCTTACCCTGCACCAGAGTGTAGAACGAGTCTATTGATGACAAGTTGGTTGTTATGGAAACATCCTCATCCCTCCCTGACGTCTCAATGTCCACAGCAACAGCCCCTGACGACATGTCGCCGTGGAGATTGGTCACCACGCCGGTAGGGAAGGTCACATTAGTCAGACGGCCCTCGCTGTCATAGCTACAAGGACACGATGCAGTGAGGGACGAATAAATGCACATTAGTCGGCATTACTCTAAATTGCATTATAGGCACCTGTGTAAAAAAAATTACTAAATATTCTTTACACACACACACACAGCTGTGGCGGGTTTCTTACATCGAGCTGAGGAATAGCAAGTTTAAAAATTTAAGTGGATCTCCCCAGAGACAGAGAGTGAAACTAATTATTGTAATTGGAGGAAGTACATTTTAAATTCAGTAAAATTCTGCTCGGTCATTAAAGTAACTTTTCAATTATTTTATGTCTCCTGCCCACTGCTCGCACAAAAACCTTTGTCTAGACATAAAAACTAATGAAATGACAACTTTGTCAGCTCAGCTTGACATCTTATACAGACCTGCAGATCAGAACAGATGAAGCTAGAGCTGAGAGAATTTAACTTGGTTAATGCTATTGAAAGAAAACAGTACAGACATGTACAAAGATAGAAACATAGTCAAACTGCTCACTCATAGAAGGTAGTCCAGCCTATTTGGATGCTCTTGGTAGCCAGCAGGCCACTGTTGCCATGGTAACTAAACAAGACCAGTTCCTGACCCTGAGCCGTGAGAGTCTTCAGACCTCCATTTGTCCCGATGGTCAGCCAGATGACCTACACACATGCAGAGACACAAACAAACAGGGTTACAAACATTCTACAGGGATCGGGAAGAATATCAGCATGACATGGAGTGCACGCATAAATCACCACATCACATTACATCTTCTCCACTTCAGAGAGCAGCACCTGCATGAACATTTCACTCCATCAGTACTGGATATTGTGTGTAGGAGAACACAGAACATTTATGCACATTACATCCTGGCAGCCTGTCAGGAGATTTTAATAATCAATATGCATATTACTCTGCTGTACCTCATGTTTTGACATATAAACGGGTTCAAAACTGTATGAAGTCATTCAGATTTTTATCTCTGTTTATTTTCTATTCTTACAAATAACATGAAACTCAACACAACAACACAAGATCTTAATACCTGAAGCTGTTGTGGTAAAGATGTTACAGCAGTGACACTGCTCATATTGCAGATAAATGGCAGCTAGATACTACTTTAGCTTTGACTCTGAGCATCTAACTACTACATGAATTCAACAGTTATTATTTATTGTGTAATTCATTGTAAATACACAATTACTAAACTCTGTATTAAGGACACAGAACAAAGTGAAGAAGAGGTTTTTCTTCATCTTGAGGGTCGCCTTGTGTGGGTGGCCTAACCTGTCGTCCATGTGCTCACTGCTAACTGCTGTTTCCATAGAAGCTATGTTGGTAGGTGTCGAAAACTGTGGTATTTTGTTCAGTGTTGCAGTAAGAAGTCAGAAGTGTTGGACAGGACATTTAGATGAGATGAGTAAACAAAAAAGGCGAGAACTAACATTTTATTTGAACTGATGTCACATTTTAATTGAATTATCTCATTTCGCATATCTCAGCATCGAGACCGCAGCTGCAGGACATTAACACAAGTTTATTGGTGGTGTTTAGACCTTCATAGATTTTATTCAATCATATTATTTCCTAGTTATTTTGATGTGAAGATATGTATATACACTGTGTATATATTTATCAAGCATCATGTGAATAATTTTAGCTGAAAACCGAAATTTCACAACTGGGCACAGATGTAGAAACACCCAAATATGGACTGCATCTCTTAATAAGGAGACGCTTTGCCCTATTTCACCCACCTGCAACCTGTGCCTATTAATCTGAATCAGATGTGCATATTAACCGCAGCGCCTGTGACTTTAACTTGATCTTTAACTTGATCCTCACATCACTAATCACTCCATGTTGATAAATAGTCTGGGTTGTACAGTACAGTGTCTTAGCATCTTTCTTGCTTCCAAAATCACAAAATGGTGGAACCTCTTGTTAACTTGTCAATGTCTGCATATGAAAGTTCATTCTGTCAAGTTGAGCTGTGCAGCATGGCAAAAGACTTGTCTCACCTGATTGTCAGGGGCGACCACGCGTACAGGCATCCTGTTGGTATCTCTACGGATACGCAGGGTGTTCCCGCTGCTGTCTGTCACCGCCGTTACATCCTCCTCATTGCTGAGTGAAGGAATGGAGGAAGGGAAGTGACAAAGTGAAAATGTGCAAGAGATTGCAGTCATCTTCAAATATGACACTCAAAAAGCAAATGGATTAATTCCACATCCACACCAACCTGTAGCTGAAGTTGTATTTATAGTCTCCAGTGACCAGAGACATGGTGAATTGGTGAGTCCCATTTGCATCAAACACATAGAGCTCCTGAGAAGCTGGAGAGGCCACTTCATACGAGCTTGGACCTGACGCCAGGGAGCCTGAAGACGCACAGTCAGTCAGCTTTTGAAACTAATTTATTTGATTTTCTATTATTATTTATTATTTCAGTCCTTCATTAAACTCTGTCTTCCCAGCACCCTTTACAATTAACCGTGCTGTATGCAGAAGAACTTTGTTTGATCACTGTCTATAATGTGTATGGAATATACTGTATGTGGGGCTTCTTGGAGACCATGCACAATTTGGTCAGTAGTATACTGCTGTAGTAGCTGTTAACCCCTTCAATCAGTGTAGTGAGTGCATGCTGTGTGACCGCTGTTCTAATGCAAAATACACAACTGCAAATGCACCATCAGTGGTTGGTATACAGCATCCTTTCTAGCCTAAACACGTGGTCCACATTCATCATGGTCTGCATTTGAAATTGCAGCAGACAACATAACACTGTGACAAATAATGTAGCCTGAAACTTTCAAATTATTTCTAATATTTGGATCCCCCTAAATACAGAAAGACACGGGGAGCAACATTACCCACACTGTGTGTGTGTGCGTGTGTGTGTACTGTATACTGTATGCATACCAGTTGGTGGTTGGTTGCGTCGTATGGCTCGTATCCGGATGTTTCCCAGATCAGCCACATACAGTGTCCCATCCGGAGACACCACCAAAGAGGAAGGACAGTTAAGCCGTGCGTCTTTAGCATAGCCGTCTCCTGTTTGATAGCAGTCACAGTTGGCATCGTTCTGCAGGACCGAGGGAGGGAGTGTGAGAGGAAGAAGGAGCAAACAAAGACAGAGGTAGAAAACAACACAGCATGAATAATTCAACTTGGCATATGTTATGGAGAAGAGAGAGGAGATTTGGGCACCACCAAAAAGTCAACAGGAAAAAAAAAAAACATGCTTTTTATTCTACTCGATTATTAATACACTGTCAAACCTTGTTATTACTTGACTGCTACACACTGATTTTGAAATGAAGTGGGTTTGGTGAGCTGATGGACAAAACAGCTGTTTAGTGACAGGGAAATCAAGATGAATTAATATACAGAACTAAAAGCTGGATGTGAAGACTGAGACTCCTCAGTGTTAAACCATGTAACATATATATGGAGTATGTGTGGTGTATTACCTTGCAGTCACAGTCAGATGGTGCTCCAGCTAGATGGGTAATTTCTCCATCAGTAGACACCTAGTGGGATGAAGAAGAAGAAAAAGACATTTGAAAATCAACCTGCTATTACATCATGAGTACTGTGCCTGCATCTGGGGTTCAAATCTGACCTCTGAGACTACAGTAAGATCAAATAAATGATACAGAGACACAGGTTGTTTGTCAGGCAATGCCTTTTCTTAAACCTGAGGGTGGAACAGGTACATCTCAGCACTGCTAATGATGGACTGTCAACTTGAATCCTGATCCTTGCAATAATTGTTTATCTTATGATGAGGAAATGACTGCACCTGAATGTGCCGTATGTATCTTTAAGATTACCTGTCGAATGCGGTGGATTTTCTTCTCATCTGTCTCTGCGATGTACAGGACTCCGCTGTAGGACAAGGCTATGGCTGTGGCTCCCTCTAACATGGTCTGAACTGCTCTCTTCCCCAGAGTATATTCTATACCAGGCACCTGACAGTGCATGGGACGACCTGCCACAATACGCACCTGAACACACACACGCACACACACACACACACACGGATATTACTTAATCATTAAGCAATACCTTGTATGAACTGAAATGAATCCAAGAGCAGCCCATGCTGCAGGAAATGCCGTCAGTGTGGGTGTAAAGAATACCTGTCGATTTTCAGTGATCTGCAGCACAACGTTGTTGTCCAGGACATAGATGGAGTTATCCATGGGATTGATGGCTAAATCTGTGGGCCATTCTAATCGAACCTGGATAGAGGAGAGAGAGTTTGGCTTCACACACTACTCTGACTTGCTATAGTCTCATTAAACCAGACTGCATTTTGCTCTCTGATACCACTGATTTAAATACTGATATACAGTGTGTGCAGTGGTTCAATGTCCACAGATGGTTTAAAAACAATATATATATACTGTTTCCACGAAACATCTTCTACACTGTATTTGTATTTACCTGGAAATATATAAACCTTTAAAGTTAGTATAGAAACACAGTGCTGGTCTACTGAATCACATGGTTTATACCCAAAGAGGACATGATGAAGTGAATCTACAGGGAGCAGTACAGTTACTGTTCATTCTGTGTAATATATTCACATACATACTACACTGACTGCACTGTCAAAAAATAGAACAACATGAATTTATGGAACGAGCTGTGAAACCTGACAGTGTGTGGGCTGCCAGTTCACTGCTTCCACGAGTCAACTCAGGAGGTCAACTCGAGGTCAGCTAGAAGTCAAACTGAGCTAAACTCTGCAGAGAAGGACACGTGGTCAGAGTTCAGACACCTTCAACAACTCAGTAAGAAATTCTCCCAATGATGCTGCCCAGAAAACACACACAAGCACACACACTGCAAGTGTCAAGTATTAGACCTTCAAGGCTTAATATGTGTATGTATGGGTAATCTTTCCATTCTCGTATGTGTGTGAAGACAAAAAGTTTTTCTTTTTTGCCTCTGCCTGGGTATATAGGGCTCTATATGTCTGATGGCACATCAGAACTAGCTATTATATAAATTGCATCTCAGACACAGTTACGAGTTACGTGACATGTTACCTGTCTTATGTGCATGCTAGTATCACAGGTCAAAGGTCGTGCAGAAGTCAGGTCATTGCTGCCCAGCACTGTGGAAATGATTCCATTCCGATCCACTTTCCTGATCATAGTGCCGTCCACAAAGTAGATCAAACCATTTCTGTCAACTGCAATCCCTGTAGGGAACAGACAAACCAAGAACACACACAGCTCAACACTACCATTCTGTTGATTATTAATACATCAACTCCCCGATTCCAAAGAGAAAATAAAAGAGAGGCGGTCCTCCTTGTGGGGGAGTCCAGATGCAGCTGCAGCTGTTCATTTAAAAAGGACACAGTTAAAGAAAAATATGAATAAGAACATACTGTATATAGAGCCACAGAGTCAGCCAAGGTGAATATACTATATGAATGAAGAAGTGAGACGTGATAAAAAAGTATTGCAGAGAGGAGCAAAGAAAAGATTCTGAACATGGTATAGAAATATATGGAGACACTGAACATGGTGTATTCATTTTAAATATGTTCACTCTCCCATGCTTGAATATCTTGATGGTAATAAGTGCTTGCTCATGGTGGAATTGTTGGTCTGTAAATAATATCATAAAGAGTACCGTCTAGACCTGCTCTGTATGGAAAGTGTCATGAGATAACTTCTGTTATGATTTGGAGCTATATAAATAAAGCTGAACTCAATTGTGGCTCAACAAGCTGCTGACATGCCGAAGGCTTCATTTGCTTTTCTCTGTCATTTCCTGAGCTTGATGAAAAACGTTCAGTGCAGAAAAAGTCAGAGCTACTACTCTCACATCTATTCTGAAAGCTTCTGAACCAGTTCTGTAAATGATACATTGGCCAACTCCATTTGATACTTCCCTCATGCAAACGGGCACATGTTGCTGCAGTGTGAAAAAGTCTACCTAGAACCTCTGCACACACTGGGGACTACAGTGGTGGAAGCTGTCCTCCCATAGTTAAAGTGTCCCTGTGGTTTACTGTCACTTTCTGTTCCCTACTGTTCTCCTCACAGGAGCAGCACGGTAACCAAATGCGTCACCTCCTCCCCAGCTTATTTCATTTCAGGTGCTGTATGCTGGCTTGTGGGGATTCTATAACTCCTGCACCAGTTTCCTTTTAGGGACAAAAATGTCAGCAGTTAACAGCTGAAAATGTTTATTTCGAGAGATACGCCTGATGAAAGACTGAAAAATAAATATTTATCCAGCAATACTATACCCTGTACAGGTAAACATAATGTCAATCACTTTTTTCATAATGCTAATGACTAAACAGTATTTCAACACTTGTACAAATGCTTGTGAAAGATTGATATGCTACATAACATTGGTAAACAGAGTGGCAAATTAATGTTTTAAAATGTGAACATCTACCAGCCACTGACAGATAAATGTTCAAATTCAGCAGCCACTCAATAGTAAATAGTATTTTGTGTCTGAAATCTACCAGCCA
Organism: Miichthys miiuy; assembly: GCA_036365135.1. Lineage (NCBI taxonomy): Eukaryota > Metazoa > Chordata > Actinopteri > Sciaenidae > Miichthys > Miichthys miiuy. The sequence continues at coordinate 29,841,011 of CM071602.1, forward strand.
CTTTCAGACACGTCTCAAGAGAACCCATAACCATCATGGACTCATTCAAATTTCTTGGCACACACATCAACAACAAATACTGAATTTTTGTCTGGTGGTCATCTGTTTAGTTGTGTCTTATGTGATGATGCCGTGTGGTCATTGGAAAATGATTGACAAATAAAGGATTTACTTCAACTTCAAAGGTCAGTTTTAATAATAATAACCACCTACTTGTATTTATCTTGTGTGTGTATGTGTGTATGTTTATGTGTGCACCTTTAGGTCCCAGTAGCTGTGCCTCTGTAGCTTTTCTTCCATCTCCACATCGTGCTTCATCAAATGGAGGACACTGCTCACCTGTACCAGCCACTACTTCTCCATTACCTGAACACACACGCACACGCACACACACACACCATGTATTTATTGCAAGAGTCTCTTTTGTCACTTATAGAATTTCACTTATAATGCATAAATGCGAATACAATACATTCAATATTAATAATAAATATATTAATATTAGTTTATGAAACACTGACTTCATGCTGTCTTACTGAGAAAAACAAGGGCATTCTTACTGATGAGGTCACGGGCACCGCTGAGCATCTTGGGTCGGTAGATTCGGCGTGAGTTAGTGTCCGACACATAAAGCTGCCCTGTTACTGGGTCGGTGGCTAGATAGTAACGGTGAGCGGGATTGTTGCTGTGGAGAGTGGTGGCAGACAAAAGGGGAGAAACAAGAAGAAATGACTGTCATCATTGTGCATATTTAATAATGTCAGCACCTCTGATATCACTGACTTCAACATTTAAAGGGTAACACCTAGTTTGAAACACACAAACACTAAAATCAAGTCTAAGGCTTAGCAGTTTTACCAGTGGATTAAAAGCTTACAATGAAGATGATGTGGAAATAAAGGAAACTTGCTGATGATAATGAAGAAGTAATGAAAAAGGAGGGTTGATGAAACTGGTGCTAATTTACTGCCAGTGGAGTAGCGGGTGGTTGGTGTGTGTGTTTGTGTTTGTGTGTGTGTGAGAGACAGAGAGGGAATGCTGGGTGATTGTGTGTTGCTATTTCTGCGTATATGTTTTGGATTATTTTCAATCCAATCCAATCCACTTTATTTATATAGCACGATTTTTAGCAAACACAAGGTTTCCAAAGTGCTGCACAACAAGATAAAACACAATAAATAACACAATAGAAACACAATAAAAATATGAAGTAGACAATAGAAAGATAAAAAAAAACAATAAAATAAAATAAATAAAAAGCACTGCCCGCACAAGATAAAATAAATAAAATAAAAATAAATAAATAAGTAAATAAAAATATGCATGTATACACATAAAATCAACACTCTACATGGTGTCAAAAGCCAATGAGAAGAGGTGGGTTTTAAGAAGGGTTTTAAAATGAGACAGGCAGGAGGCCTGTCTGATGTGCAGCGGCAATTCATTCCAAAGTTTTGGAGCTGCAACGGCGAACGCTCGATCCCCTCTGAGCTTAAGCCTAGCTTTAGGCACTGTCAGGAGCAGCTGGTCAGCTGACCTGAGAGAACGGCTAGGAGTATAGGGGTGCAGCAGCTCAGAGAGGTAAGGTGGGGCAAGGCCATTCATGCTGTAATGCTGTGTGTGTGTGTGTGTGTGTGTGTGTGACTGTGTGAGTACTGACAGCAGGTTTGTCTGTCTGTCAGTCTGAACAGCTGAACAGAGATGGGTGATGGGCCATCACTTCTCTGTGACACACTCTTAATGATGCCTGCCACACTGTCATGTAACAATGGAAAATCCATCACACACACACACACACACACACACACACACACACACACACACACACACACACACACACGCCTCTGGCCATAAGTCTGGGTGGTGGTGATAATCAGCAGATGATCACAGGCTGTTAATTAAGACACCTAAAAATAGGAAAAACTATGTGTGTGTGAGACAGATTTTTCTATACTCGTGAGTAGAGCCCGACCGATTTATCAGCGGGCCGATATTAGGCATTTTCCAAACTATCAGTATCGGCATTTATAATGGCCGATAAATGAATATTTTAAAAAACGGACGAAACACCCTTCAACCATGTTATGAGTGTTGCCGTTGCATAGTCCCTGTTGGCAACACTCTGTTTAGAATGTCACAAACCCTACAACCAGCTGATCCAGCCAGAGTCGGGCAGAGCGAACGAGTTATCCACGACTGAGATCATCGTGAAGTGTGTTCATGGTAAGCTGGCAACTGTCACGAGACATACATTGCTTGAATAACAATTAAAAGAATATCCCCATCAGTTCTCTAAACTCAAACAAGCATGACAAAATTCATGCTGAGAGTAAGCCGAGAGTGAAATGAATTTAGCTAGTATGTTAGTTGTTACAGTATAGTTGGCTGACTGTCGGTTTAACTCTTGACAATGTGACTGAAGATGTATTTCTTTAATAGCGTGACAGTTATAGAAATGAGACGTATCATCTCTCCCCCGGCCCGTTATTTGGAAAAACTATGGATCATTTGCAGCATCGTATGACGTTATCCACTGCTAAATTATGGCTTATCATAGACTTTAGCTAACCACAAAGCTAGCTAATGCCATGACTATCAGTGGAAGACCGCTAACATTAATGAGCTTGGAAACCACAACGAACTTATTCTGCCTAAATAAAGTAATGATTACTGTATTTATAACTAGCATATCTGTAGTTACAGACATTGTAAAATGTAAGTTAGGCATGTGAGGAGTGAACATTTAGACATAGAGAAAAAGTATCAAACAGCTTGTGCATAAAAGTTAGCTTTTCTTTTACACGTGTGAAATCCAGTGACGCAGGTGTGCGTTGCTGACTGTCGTTCAGCCGCAGCATTAACGAGTCACATAAGGGATTTAGTGCATCACTAAGTAGTAGATTTTAGAAGGCAGGCAGCAAATTGTTTGTTGTAGCTTGATGGATAGAATTAAAAGAGTGCAGGTAAAGGGATAAGCAAGTTGACATTGTAATTATAAAGTAGCTCAATAGGGACTAACCATTACACACACACAAAAAAATGTTTGTTTAATAATAATACAAATTATCATAATAATAATAATAATAATAATAATAATAATAATAATAATAATAATATCTACATATAACTAATGTTAGGGAAATCTGTTTATGTTTTGTTATACGTTTCTGGAATTTCTTTTTTAAATATATATATCGGCCGATATATCGGAATATCGGATTTTTAAATCACCAAATATGGGATATGGGATACGGGATGGATATCGGTATTGGCCTTAAAAATCCCATATCGGTCGGACTCTACTCGTGAGGCCCAGACGTGCTGATAAGCATGCCCTTTTGTTTTCATTGAACCTTTATTTAGGCAGAGAGATCCATTTAAGACTGAAACACTTTCAAGATTCAGGATAGGCAGCAGTACAGACAGAATGCATGGCATCACGCATTGTGCACATTAAAAACAAATGCAAAAACAGCACTGGAAGATGGAAGAACTAAATTAAATTAAATTAAATCCAGTGAATCATTTCTGTCAGAATTTAGTGTGAACGCAGTCTGTCTGCTTCCACCTGTCTGCAAGAGGCATCCTGTTAATTAAACACAATGACATCCTGACAATTCTGTCTCCTCTTTTATCATTTTCATCCTCAGATTTTAAACATGTAATGAGGTTCACTTTTATTTTCCCATGAACCAACAAAACAACTTGTGAAGATGTTTTTAATGGCAAAGCTAATTTAAGATGCGTGTGTGTTCAGTTAAACAGCCGGAGGATGAACTTGACATGGTTGGCACTTGATTTATTGTCATTTGCAAGTAAAAACACATGGTTTATACAGCAATGAAATTCTAATTTTGCCGTCTCCCTTTACACACAACAACAATAAGAAAAGAAAATACACAACACAATGAGTAGTAAAATAAAAAATAAAAAGTAAAATGTATATATATATATATATAGAAGGAGGGAAGGCAGACAGGGAATAAATGATTCACTGAAGGGATGGAATGAAAAAGATGGAAGGAAATAAATGAAGAATAAGGAAAAGAAGGGATTAAAGCAGGAAGAACAGTGTGGCTGTAAAAGAAGAGAAAACAAAAAAATGTCAAGCTGGTGTGAATAAGTAAAGGAAGGACAGAAGGTAGAAAAATGCTCAGTGACACAACTCCTCTACCTGAGAGGAAATTGTGTTTTAATTAAAAAGTTACATTTAATTTAAAACTATATTTGGACGAGTCAAAAAAATGAAATCCAATCATTGTGTCTTGCCAGTGGCAAAGAAGCTCCGGTATGGTGCTGCTCTGTACGCATGTGAGGAGATACAGAAGAAAACTAACTGGGCTGAGCTTCATTTTCAGAAGGGACGAAAGAGAAGAGTCTGCCAGCTTGGGCACGCTAAGCGCATGTTACATATTATATTAATCTGTGGCTGCTGTATAACAACACGAAAGAGGCAAAGAGGAGGCAAAGAGGAGACCACACAACTAAAGGAAATGACAGTGCAAGTGCTTTTTTCTCACAGCAGAGGAATCAACATCAAGAAAATGTTTGACATTACCAAAGACAAGAGTGATGGGGAAGCAGAGAGGGTTCACTGAATTCACCCTGTCATGGAGTTTTATGGTATTATTCACTAGGAACAGTTGAGAAAAGTCTGATGTTTCCTCTGCAATGGACGCAGAAGAATTTATCTTGTTGTTTATTTGGACAGTGCCCATTAGGTGGCAGCGAGCAGCAGGACACGCCATCACTAAATTGCCTGTTAACATCAGAGTACTTTGACAAACTTGAGATTGAATTTTCCACCAGACTAAGCAGCCAAAGGAACGGAAAGGGATCACACTAGTCTGTGAACCAAATTCATATTTTACTTGTGTAAATAACTAAGTGTCCGCCTGGCTGCCTCGGCTTCAAGCTCTTGTTGTTGGAGTTAAATTAAAGGAGGGGATCAAAAATGATATGTATCATTCCATCCATTCATGATCATCAAATATATGAAAGCACGTAGTGATGATCACTGAACTGCTCTGCACAGCCCTGTCACTGAGCCTCTTTTAGCTCCTTGTTTTGGTTTTCGGACAGAACCTGCACTCTTATCAACTTATCTCCAGCCACAACCAGTATCAATATCTCATAAAGCCTCTGCGCACTAACCTGCTCAGCACCAAACGGCACAAAGACCAAGCTAGCAACTAGCTGGTGAACAAGCTGAACTCTGTTATATACTTGCAGGTATTTTAATCTATAACAATGTATGTTCATTATTCTATAAAATGGTAATATCTTTGGTATGTACAAGTTTGTATATATATAAATATATGTTTATATATGTTTTTTTGTTCGTACTCTTTCTATGAACTATGAATCAACTTGAAAGAATATGAAAAGGACAATGAGGGCGTCACTGGGAGAGGGGTGGATAAAGAGACTGGAATATAAATCAGAGAGAAATAAGGAAGACCAGTAACCATGATCAGCACCCACCCATCCACCACCCTTCCCCACATCTCTCCTTTCTTGGTCTCCTTGCTAGGGGCTGCTAAAAATGATCACTGTGTCGTTCATCTGAGCTGAACAAAAAGCAGAGAACTCGATTTTGTGTGAACAACCAAGACGAGAGCAGGAAAGAGACTGAGGAAGACAAAGAAGCATCAGGCCTCATTCCTCCTTATTGAGAGTCATATTGCAACATTACTGATTATCCAGTAAAGTCCATGTTTCTAGATTTTATCAATTACGTTGGTGAGTGAAATTTGATCATGACAGATACCAAAGTTATAATTACTTGGACTGCCCGACAATACACCCATGGAATCGTTATTCGCTCAGCTAAAGCATCAATATCCTTTGCATAAGATTATTTTTCTTCTAAAATGGAAAAACCCAACAGCCTCTCAGTTATGTTTTATCATACATCATTTATCATATGATATATGACATATCATTTGATTAATTTAAAACCAGAGAATTTCAGAATTTTGGAAATATTCCAAATCTGAAACTCCATGGTAATTATGGAAATTTATGGGAATTTATGTGAATTAACTGGAAATTGGGGGTAATTTAAACAAACTGTATCATATCCAAACATAAATCTAAACATTTTGTTTTGTCATAAGCAGACATGAAAAATAAAACAATTAAAAAACATTTCAACAGATTTATTTGTAAGTAGAACTTTAGCAAGTTTGAATTATTTCATTGAACATTATGCAGTCCACAAGCTCAAATGTGTTTCTTCAATAGTCTCTGTGTGCTCTGGGCTCTAAAGTGTGGTCCAGGTAGAAATCACCTGTGCAGGTAGGGGGCGTGGCCTCAATAGCCCTGCAGTAAGCAGTGTGCTATGTGCATGTGATTGAGGAATAGAAGATATTCAAGTGTACCTGCATGAAATCTGGTTGTTTATGCTAAAATATATTTTACCCAACTATATTTAAGTTCCCTGTTAAGGTCAAACCTTCAATTTTGTAAATTCACAGTTTATTTCTGTTTATTCCCATAAATTCCAATAATTCCCACGGAAAGTTTCCAACTTTGAAAATTAGCGGAATTTTGCAACCCTATTCAGGTCTGAAAGCTACCAGGAATGAGCACCAGTGATTGTTTTGAAAGAAAAAAAGGAAAGAGAGACTGAACAAATAGTACACACACAAGTAGCACAACTGACAGTGGAATGAAAAGAAGGTTAAAGGTTGAACAGGATTAGTCATTCTTACCTATGTCTGAAATCTTTGTTTCTTTAATAGAGTGCAAACAAAGGAAAGAAAACAGAGAAGAAACATGAGTTAGTAGACAGACTGGTCTCTGATAAGTATTATGACTAAAAATCAGCAGAATAATTTATTGGAAGATAAAAAGGGAACAGTTAGAAGATTCAGTCACAATTCAGAATTTGAATCATGAACAGAAGCCAGTAGGAAAAAGATTTCAGACAGCTGTTAGATGAGGAGTTTTTGAGACATGAGTCCTCGGGAGTCTGCCAGAAGCATGGTGCTATATTCAGAGCACTAATGCAGATTTTTCCTTCTAAATTCAGAGTGCTCTTGTATCTTTTAGCGCTTTGGCTAAAGAGTAAGTGCTTGAATGTTAATTACTGTAGTGGCAAAGCGTCCAATCTGGCCATACATATATCCGTCTTTTCCTTTATGTTTTCAAGCACTGCTTCAAAGTCCTCCAAGAGTTGAACAGTTGAGTGCAGGAAGGAAAGATGCCCAGAAAAGCTGAGGTAGAAGATGAATTTGGATGGTACATTTTAATTAAAAACCAAGCACTACAAAAATAAGTTTATTTTTACAAATGTTTATGTCATATGTTTGTTTTATAATGACTTGGGGGACATAGATGAAACCGTTTTGGCAAAGCATTACTAGAATGGATCAAGAGTTCTCTGAGTGACATCTTTATCTGTGTGACACTAGGAGATGTATTCTCTAGATTAGGTTGAAATCCCAGATCTGGCCGCAGCAGTAGCTGCTCCCCTCTTACCTCAGCTCCATGACACTGGTAACATTCCCAGAGGGGAAGATCCTCCTGATGTAGTTGAAGTCTCCAACGAAGACGCTGCCATCTGCTCCACAGGCCAGAGCTAGGGGTGCCAGCAGCTTGTTGCCTTCCGCCTGCCCATTACAGCTTGGGCAGGAGATGCTGCGGCGACGTCCATTTCCTAATAGAGGATGTTGAAATGCATTTTTACTGACTGCAACATTTGGTTTCTGCTCTTCCCACAAAACTTACTCAAGCTGAGAACTCATTCCATATGACTTTTTTTTCAGGCCAGGTTGTTGAGTCCTCAGAGGAAGACTTAAAAATGTGGGACAGGTATACTGTCCGAAACTGTAAAGATCCAGGGTTCACTTCCCTGTAGGGACACTTCTAACATGAACCTCCAAATCCATTACACCCAAAAAACAAAACTCAACACCGGCAGGCAAAAAGATGTGGGCACTGACAAAATGTGTCATTTATTGTTGACAGGGACTACAGCACATTGGGAGATGGACATTCCACATTGGGAGATCCAAACTGATGGCCACTAGATACTGTCTTACATAAAAAGTGATGACTGAATCTTAAATTCTGAGTGAATAATATTTGGTAATAATGGTTCATATAGTTTTTTAGTTCTTAGAGAACAGCTAGCACACAGCCCCACAAGCTATTTTTTCAGGGTCATGCTAGATTCCCAGTTCTCACACTTAAATCATTGGAACAAGACAAAATGACTAACCATCATGCAATGACACGACAACACCGATCACAAATGTGCCGGTCTTAGAAGCTCAATTCTTTTTTGAATCTGTACTTACCCATGATGCTGCTGATGACAGGGGGCTGCTGGGAAATGAAAACGTTCTCACCGTTGCCCTTGTACAGTATACCTGGTGGACAGGATATGACAAGATGAGAGAAAGATATAAAGAGCATGTCTGTGATGTGATTGAAAGAATTAGACACAGCTGTCATTACACAATCACCCAAATATGACACATGCTGTCAACACATCCATGTTTATTTGATTCAACTTAACTAGAAGATTAACTTGTCACACCCAACCCAATACTATGTTGAACTATGTTCTTCTTTGTCTAGGTGTTGTATTGAAGCTCATTTTTACTCATTAATACAATGCAAAACTACTTTATTGCTACACTTAATAATGAACAAACTATGCATAATCATTCAAAGAGAGAGAGAGAGAGAGAGAGAGAGAGAGAGATCCACACTGTACTTATTGGAGAGATTGGAATGAAAAAGAGGAGACAGAAGCAGAAATGTGGACAGATAGGAAAAACACAAGATGAAAGAGGAGAGGAAAGACAATGTGAGCCAAGCGGAGGACAAAGAGGTGTGGGCTGACTGACGTGTGACAAGGCTAATGTATATGAGTGATGAGAAGAGAGAAGATGAAGAGAGAAAAAGAAAGGGATGCACTCATTCTTCAAAGTGAGACATCAAAGAGGAACCTCCTGTGGTGAGCTGAATTATTCAAACTCTGACGCCATCTTGGAAACCAGCATGCATTGCACTCTATCTATCTATCTATCTATCTATCTATCTATCTATCTATCTATCTATCTATCTATCTATCTATCTATCTATCTATCTATCTATCTATCTATCTATCTATCTATCTATCTATCTATCTATCTATCTATCTATCCTGTCAGTTTGTGCATATAAAACCTGGTGGCACATTGTTGTATGGATAACAAAGTGCAATGGAAACAGACAGTGAATAAATCCTGACGTAGTATGACTCAAACTTCAGCAGCAGAAAAAAACACTGGTCCTTAAATCCCCAGTCAGCCAGTTCCCTTCCCATCCAGCTATGTCTATATCCCTCTCTTTGGCCTTCCCTGTATCCTCCTGTCCTCCTCTCCCTCTTTCATCTCTCCCTCCATTAGGAGGTGTTGATTGATCAACAGAGGCCAAACCAGCAGGGTTCCACCCATGCTGTACTGCGGTCTACACAGGCAACCAACTACTTGCCTGATGGGAAAAAGGTCTGTGTGTGTGTGTGTGGTGGTGATGTGGAGACAGAGAGAGAGAGAGAGAGAGAGAGAGAGAGAGAGAGAGAGAGAGAGAGAGCGCAAAGCAGTGTCGAAGAAAGAGGAACATTGAATTCTCCTGCTGTGTTAAAAGAGAGTGCAGTAAGGCTTTCTCACACGGCTTTCTGTGTGTGTGTGTGTGTGTGTGTGTGTCATTGTGCACGCATTTGACCTTGATTTTAAAATTCTCATTCTCAAAACCTAGATTCTTGCATTCTTACCACATCTACTCAGGGCCCAGACACACTGATCTGATCTCAAAAATCTGGCACCAACAAAGTCAGATTGATGAAAAGGTTTTTTTTGTTTTTTTTTATTTGTCTCATCCATGTCTCATTAATGCATGTTACTAACTAAACTTCTTCCCTGGAGTTTCTGTGCTCTCTCGTCCAGCAGGTTCTCATGGATCGTGGCTGCTGCTGTGATCCTGCACGACGTCCACTACATATATTATTACTGTCATTATTGCTACCATATCTCCATTACAGTTTATAGTTAGTTAATGATTTGCTGTTGCTGTCCATCTGTGTCTCTCTACCTCTCTCTATTCATCTATCTATCCTCCCTTCTCTCTCTATCTGCCCCTCTCTATCTTTAACTCAACCGGTCGTGGTGGATGACTGTCTACCAATGAGCTTGGGTCTGCCCGAGGTTTCTCCCTGTTAAAAGGAAGTTTTTCCTCGCCACCATCACCAAGTGCTTGCTCATGGTGGAACTGTTGGTCTCTGTAAGTGATATTATAAAGAGTACGGTCTAGACCTGCTCTGTATGAAAAGTGTCATGAGATAACTTTTGTTATGATATGGTGCTATATAAATACAATTGAATTGAATTGAATTATTTTGCCACACATTGTATTCATAAGCCAAAAAACATAACAGAAATACAACACACACCAGTCAGCCATTTTCATGCCTGTGAACTGGTTTAATGTGAATGGACAAATAATTAAGAATGTGTGTGTGTGTGTGTGTGTGTAGACGTGCTCCTGCAAAGTTGCTGTACTGATATTATTCCATTATAAGCAATATAAAGGCCCCTCTCCCCAGAGAGGCAGTCGTTGTCTTTGTGTCACTCCTTCTTATAATGCACAGTTCACAGAGAATGAAGTGACAAACAGCTGCACATGAAGAGGAGGAGAAGAAAAAATGCATAAAATGGTGAAATGACTGATTCAGACTGCTCACTGTCACTGACTGCTTCAACAAGGTGAATCATCTGAGCAGATGCTGATAAAAGCAGACTGGAACCAACTGTCAGGTGTGGTCAGCCAAACATGACCTAACAGTGGCCAAGCAACAGCTTACTGACTGTATGTCAGGGCTGACACACACACACACACACACACACACGAACACACACGCAAACACTTCTGGTAACTGGCACAGGGAGTCCCAGCAAACACGGACGGACCCAGACGTGTCCGAGAGAGCCTGATTGGGTCGTGATCACGTCAAATCACAACTGGTCTGATCAGGCCCATAATATGACCCTATCACAACCAATTATTTGCGCATGGGTGGACCAGTACAAGTCTGAGAGAGCCCAATGGGGTCGTGATCGAGTCATATCATGACCAGTCACATCAGAGACTATCACCCTATCTCTATTATATATATGTATTAATTCATGTATTTATTTATTCATGTGATTTAGTGAAGGCGTTGAAAAACTTCTTAGATTGCGACCGCTGAGCACGTTCCATGGCACGTTCACTTACGCATTACGCCACAGAGACTCAGCAAGAGGACTCAGCAACTCAGCAAGCAAATTTTACAGACAGAGCTGTTAAGGAAGCTTATACTATTTTCATTATTTCAGAGTTTGATTTAAATAAAATAATACTGTCAAAAGTATCTTGTCAACTAGGCCACAGAGGCCTGCTCCTAGCAGCATTTCACTGCACTCAGTCCAACACAGGGAAGCTGAGAAATAATAATTAAAGTTTCTAAATTCTACTCTGGTAACAAGTTTAGTTTAGTTTATTCGGATCCCCATTAGCTGATACCATAGGCAACAGCTACTCTTCTTGGGGTCCACACAAAATTAAAAATACGTACAATATAACTTAAAATAAAATGGCAAGAAAATCATAATCCATACTTAAAATAAAGATTTAAAAGCCCTAGCAGTTTGGAATACATAATTAAATTATCAGTTACATATATGTTTTAATCAAATACAAATAAAATCAAAATAAAATTATTTATTTCCTAATCATTTAAATTATATATTAAAACCAAACCGTGGAGATCTTGCAATAAGAGTTTGAATATACTATTTATTTGTTATCTGTTTTAATAACATCTGTGTTGTTGGTTTTTTTTCTTGCAGGATCACAAAAGACAACAAAGAGGTAGCTCATCATAACATTTTCAATGGATTCCAACTATAACCGTGACTGGAAACGGTCTAACAAGCAGCTCAGATTTTTTGTTGAGGCAGATGTTGACATTGATGCATTACACAGTGACACATCAGGAGAGGGTAATGAAGCACCAGAGGGGGCTACCACTAGTGAGAGCATCATGCCAACAAGCGACACCTCACCTAGTGCTGCAGAAGTGGGTGGTACCACAGCTGAGGACAATGTTGTTAATCCAATTGAGGAGTCTGATGATGACATCGTTCATGACTATGTTGCTTTACGTTTACTCAAGTGACTCTGAACCAGAACTTCTTGGTGCAGGTGCTGCTCCAGAAGTGGAAGTGCCAACGTTAGACCAAGAGCTGGCAAAGTGGACTGTAGAAACAAGGCAAACCGATCGTGCCATGACTTCACTCCTTGGCATTCTTAGAGGGCATGGGCATAACCTTCCCAAAGATAAGCGTACACTTCTTGCTACCCCACATCAAGTTGAAGTAAAGGACAAATGCAATGGCCAGTATAGTTATTACGGAGTGGAACAAGGAGTTATCCGCTATCTGTCTGTATGCCCTGAGTGCACAGGAGATATAGAACTTTTTATCAATATAGATGGGACTCCGCTTTTCAAGTCTAGCAGAACAGAATTGTGGCCAATACTTGCCAAATTCCATGACTCCCAACCATTTCTAGTTGGACTGTATTGTGGTACAGGAAAGCCAAAGTTCATTCTCTACACTGGGTCTGTTGTTCTCAAGGATGTAGTTGAAGATGCTTACTATGAGCACTTTTTTGGCTCTCTCAGTAGCCACTTCCATTCTCCTGGAGTCTGGCAATTCAAAGAGACAAACCTACATTCCCTATGCCAAGGAGCTTATGGAGCACTTTGTCAGGAACAGTGCAGAGCTGTACAGCAACGACTTCCCCGTGTACAATGTCCATTTGTTGAGGCATGGGGCAGACGATGCTGCATATTTTGGCAGTTTATTAAATGACATCTCCTGCTTCCCCTTTGAAAACCACCTCCAGAGCCTGAAGAAAATGGTCAGGAAGAGCTGCAACCCAATTGCACATAACCAAGAGAGTGGCCCGAAAGACAGCATGTTCAGAGTGACATACTGCGCCCCAAACACAAAGGTCACTTTGCTTCAGCAAAACCACAGAATTTCTGCTTCCTCCTGAAGAACGAGGACTTTGTCTTTGTCCAACAAAACAGACCAGAAGGCACAGTGGTTGTGGACCTCATTTCACAGGACAGTGCAGAGGACCTGTTTAAAAGACCGTGTAAATATGCAGCATCAAAATTCTTAACCACATTGTCTAGTGCTAACAGCTAAAATATTGAATTACCGTATTTCCTCAAATAGTAGACAGGGCCTTTTATTTACATAACTGCCCAGTATACCCAGCCTTTATTGGAGGCAGGCTTTTATTTGAGGGAGGCCTTTATGTCTAAATCCCTCTGTTTCTTTTTACACATTAGCGACTAAGCTCATCGTTCAGTAGCTCATCTTCATCTTTCTCACATGCTCCTCGCTGCGTGGTCAGACCTGGGTCTCTGGTCTTTTTTTTTTTTTTGACCCGGCCTGTATTTGGGGCCGGCCTTTATTTATCCGTGCAAACAACGCCCCTGGCCATTATATGAGACCCGGCTGGCTATTAATTGAATACCAGCTATTATTTGAGGAAATACGGTAAGACACAAATTTTAGTTGTAATAAGATGCATTTTCTTTTCAGAATTTCAATGTAAAGTCTTCAAGAAGCTCCTGAAAATTGAGGACATCCTGAAGGAGCTTCGGGGCCAAAGGATGTCCCATATATCCCTTCATAGGATGGACTCCATCAGGAAGTTTGAAGAGAAAGTGGAGTCCAACCCTACTTTTAAGGACCAATTGGTATTGCCATTTATCATCACTCTTCATTCTTTGTGGACCCAGAAGAATTGTAAATAATTTGAATAATGTTAGAGGTTGTCTCTTAAAGGAACAACATCAACTGACTTTATACATTGATATACACAGATTTCCTATCTGGCCAGTGTAGGAGGGAAGTCCTTGATCGACTGTGTCCACAAGGTTTTGGATCGGTATGTACAAATGATCCGATTTAAGCACGGAACATTTCTTAACCTGAAATGTGTTGGGAGGTTAAGATAGTGGTAACAGTTAGTCATCAAGGAGACGGATGACTGATATTTTCAGTAAAAATGAATATCCCAGAAGAGGCAGACGGGTGCAGGTCAACACTGAAAATTCATTTGATTGGTTTTGACTTGCAGTCAGTTGGGGATTGTTGTGGAGAAATTGCTGAAGTCAAAGGTCAATGGTGAGGTCAGGAAGGAAGAAAGTGTTCAGGAGCCTCTGATGTCTTATGCTGTATTATTTATTGACGCTTGATCAAGGAGAATTAGAGACACTCTCATGGTGCATCAGAAGTGCCTGAGTCGGTCTCACATTCTGCCGAACTTGTGCTGGTGGATAGACTTTAAACCTCAAGATAACACCACAAATACTATACGCCCCAAATGAGACAAAGAGAATGTTTTTACCAAGAATGGTGTTATTGTCAGCATATTCTAGTCTGGAGACACAGATGTCTGTTTACGTCAATAGGAACATCAACGGCAAGCTGTCTTTTATGTCTAAGCAGGCAGCAATAGGTCTCTTCGACCCTGGCCACCACAGTGTTGAGATAGACTGGCACCTACTGTTCCCAATCAAAGCCAAACTATTAGAACTGCCGAGGACCTCAAGGCCCACATGTGACCTCGTGTAACCTAAGGATAGAAAATTCCATAACAGGGATGGGCAGAGCAAATTCAATTTTGATATGTTTTATATTACTATCAGTTCTATTTTTGTTTTCCAATCTAAAATGACTGCGCAGGAATTCATGAAATTCCGATGTTCAATATGCAAACTGAATAAAAAACAATGCTACATGAAAACTCAGCTTCACCATTATTTTACCAGTTATTGCCTCTTGTTCTGTGTTTGATATTGTTTGTCTTTCTTATATTTCAGATTGTTCACCAACAGCCTAATGGCTGGAATGAACATGAGGGGACAGGGGTAAAGATGGCCTTCCAGCCAACAGCTGTGCATGCAGCTGTCTTAGGTAATTCAAATCAAATCAAATCAAATCAAATCAAATCAAATCAAATCAAATCAAATTAAACTTCATCAATCTACTGAAATCAGTATCAGTGAGACCCCTGTGCCTGTTTGCCGGCCACAAGAACATCATACCGGGGCGTGATGGGAGACAGTGAGACACGCAGGGTATTATTCACGTTCAGTCTGCTTCTAAGTCTGGTCTTAGTGGTGGTCATGGCAGAAAAACCGGCCTCGCACAGATATGACGTTGGGAAAGGGAGCAGCGTCTTCAGAGCGAGCGTGCTGATCTCGTTGTATTCTCCCGATGCTTTGATTCAGAAGGATGACAGTGATGTTGAATCAAAGAGTGTTTTCAGTTCTCCGTCATTTCTGAGCTCAATCAGCTGGTCGTCCTGTTTTGATGGGAGCCGGTCTCGACCATCGTCATTTTGAAAAGGATCGCGCATCCATCCTTTGCCATTCCGCGGGTCCTTTGAAGATGGGAAATAGCGCTGAAACGCATCAGACAATGATGTCAGGTGGCTGTGTATCAACTCGCCCAGTTCCGCCGGCTTTTCCGAAAAGCTGGACAAGTTGCTGAACATGTCAAAAACACCCCGGTTGACGCGCTGTGCCCAGGCTGCCAGTTTAGCTTTGAATCCAGCGATCTTGTCTGCCAGCCTGAATGTATCAGCCATCCTCCCCTCCATCGTCAGATTTAATTCATTCAAAGACATGAATATGTCGCTCAGATATGCAAGTTTTGAGAGCCAGCTTTTGTCACTAAAGTGCTCTGCTAATGGTGACTGTCTGTCGGAGAGGAATTTCTGTAATTGCTCCCTTAACTGGAACACTCTTCCTGGAACGCTTTTCCTTTTGACAGCCACCTAACTTCTGTATGTAGAAGAAGGCGCTTGTAATCAGCATCCATGTCCTCGCACAATAATTCAAACAGCCGCGAATTCGGGGCATGGGCTTTGATGTGGTTAAAGACCTGTATTGTGTTGTTCAGGACTGCGTGGAGTTCAGGGGACATTTTCTTGCTTGCCAACATCTCGTGGTGAATCATGCAGTGAGTTGCCTCGCATTCCGCCGCCACTTCTTTCAGTTTGGCGGTAAACCCCGACAACCGGCCCGTCATCGCAGCAGTCCCGTCAGGACAGACCCCAACACAAAACGACCAGTCCAGTCTGTCTGCAGCGTATTCCTTCAACACTCTGAATATTTCTGAGCCGGTGGTTGAGCTCGGAAGTGAAAGACAACAGAGTAAATCTTCATGCACCTCATCCTGATGCACATATCGGACGTACACCAACATTATTGCCTTATTTTCTACATCAGTGGATTCGTCCACTTGCATTGCGTACCACGGAGATGCTTTTATTCTGTCCAGCAATTGTCCCTCAGTATCCCCGCCAACTCACGTTTTTTCCTGTCAAAAAAATCCACTGGTTTATCTTTGTGAGAAGGATGCTTAGTAGTTAAGTGTCTTTGGAGTTTGGATGGCTTCATTGATTCGTTGGCGAGCGTTTCTCCACATAAAACACACACGCAACAGGTGATTCGGAAGTTTTGCTCCTCCGAATCACCTGTTGCAATAAATCCATATTTTATATAGGAGATGTCATACTTGCGAGTGAAGTTCTGTTTGCTTTTTTTTTTTGGTAGCATTTTCCACTTGTTCATCACTGTTTCTTTTACTTGAACAACCCGCGAGGAAACGGCTAATGGAGGTTTGCTGAGGTCCACTCATCTCTGCATCGGCCGTTAATGCTACACCGTAACCTAGGTTACGGCACCTGTGTATTGCTAATTAGTCCGGGCGGGTACCAGTGTCAGGAACTTATGATCCACAAAGCCGTCACAGGGGCGCTCATAGACACCCGCGGCTCATCATTATGGTTCATAATAATAAAAAAAATTTATGAGCCATTTCATGGCCCGGTAGGAATAGCTCCGCGGACCGGGGGTTGGGAACCACTGATTTAAAGCATGCGCTGGGAAGGTCTGATGGAGGGTTATAATAAAAATTTAAATAAAAATGAAAAAAAAAACAGCAAACAATGTGGAATACAGTATGATACCCCTTGAATATCATCTCGAACCCTTTCCCCTCCCCATAACACCACACCCCAATAATAAGTAAATAAAAGTTTTCCAGTAAATAATAAAGTTGTATAGTTTTATAATAATTAAGGTGAAAGTTATAGTTTTGAAATAGTTTTTTAGTTCAGCGTAAAATATATAGTATAATATATGTTGTGACCTGATACTTCATCGCACTTGCTTTATAGCTGTAGAAAGTAAGTAGTTTTAATTGAATTTTTTGTTTATTTGTATCATTAGTGTTTTTTAAATTGTTCAAGATTGTTTTTGTTCAGTTGTAAACAGTAAATACTTTGGTTTTAAATAAATTTGTAAAGTTTGGTTTATTTCCATCATTTGTGTCTTCGAATTGTTCAATATTGTTTTTATTAAATAAATATTTTTCTAAATATTGTACTGAAATTACTTAAACGCTGCATTTTGTAAAAGACAATGTCTATTTGTGATCACGTATTGCATATATTGCCTTAAATTGGACAATGCTTGTCTTTGCAAAATGCACAATTTGATTTGGCACTTTTCTCTCGCTCTGGATGTTTAAATATGATGCGATGGCGGCTTTTCAGCGATGTTCAGGAATGGTCCCAGCTGAATGGGGGGATGTTTGGACGTCATTTCCAGGACGTGGTCACCAAGACGTCCTCTCGACGACATAAATTGGATGGTTATGTGGTCGGTTAGGGTCATTAAAAAGCCGTTGAGGTGACGTCTTGGTGAGGACGTCCTGGAAATGACGTCTAAAACATCACCTATTTGGACGTGATGTAGCCTAGTCCGAACGTCACTGAGTGACATCAACACAACGTTAACCGGACGTCATTTGGCTTGCTGGGGTGTGGTCGTTGTCGCACCTTATTTTTACCTGTGCACTTGGTGGCAGGATTTTTGGACAAAGAGGGTGACAGGCTCTGGAATTTTCTGTTGACCGTGTCATTTTTTATTATCACATTTCACTTCTTATTATCGTCTTAGAACTTATCTCATTTCATATCGTACACGGAATGAATCTACATAAAAGCCTGATTTTTGTGTGTCTGAAGAATAAAGTGTAGTGCTTTACTGGGGAGCTTATACACTACACACTCCCTCACTCTCTGCACACATACTGTGCGAATACGCAGACAAACAGTGGCTTCAAAACGTGCACTTGAATGGAAATCACACACACACAGAAAATAACCTCACAATGCATGCACAAGGAAGCAGAGCGTCAACTGCCCCTAAAACCCCTCCACACACTCTCTCTCTTTCATCCAGTCTTATCAGACTTCAGCAGTGCTCACTACTCAGTGCTCACAGATCACACAACACCAGGTGTGTGTGTCGGCCTGTGTGTTTGTGCCTGTGTGTAAAGGTGTGAACAAGGCTTCTGCACACAAATCCAGTGCGTCTCCTTTAGTCCACTCGTTCTCTCTTCGTGTATTTCCTGTTTTCCTAATCTTTTATTAAATCCTGTTCATCTAAGTTTGTGCTGTCTTTTGTTATATTTCTCCTGGTACCTCTCGTTTAAAGAGTAAATATAGAATATCCACATTATAAAATACATGACACGGTTTTCAGATGATTTGTTCCCAGTAGGAAAGGAAAGTTGAATTTATTGAGAGTTTAAAAGTCAGTGATGTCAAACAAAAAGGTCAAAGTATGCCTAATGGAAATCATATATTAATAAAGAAACATACTGACCTGTGTGTATTGTGTGTCATGTCATGTTGTTGTTTTCTTGTGTAATGTGTATCTCTTGTCTGTAATTTTCTTGTGTAATTTCATAAAAGTGGTAGTGCTCCAAAAAAAAAAAAAAAGATTTTAAAAGAAATTTTATTAGTTTATGTTAGTCAATAAGAAGCAGCTCATAAAACAAAGACATGCTTCTTCATTCCAACAGTAAATGTCGATGTGAGATATGCTGCTGTTTATATTATATTCTGTCAGTCCTTCATAGTTCATTAAATATGAAAATGTACAGAATTACTGTATAGTCCAAACTACAGACTGACTTTACTTTGATTATTTACACACAACGGAATTCATATTTCCATGTATGATGCTTTGATTTTTTTCAAATCATCCAGAAAAAGGAGCAGTTTCAAGGAATGTCTGGTTACTACATGTTATGTGAAGCATTAATGTAAATCCAAAAACAGAGAACAAAATAATAAATAAAGGTCCGGTTTGTTAGATTTGGGGGTTTAAGAATAGCAGGGATGGAATATGATCTTCATAATTCTGTTTTCATTAGTGTGAAAATAATATATATCTTTGTGCCAAGTGCTTGCTCATGGTGGAACTGTTGGTCTCTTTAAATAATATTATAAAGAGTACGGTCTACAGGCTGCTCTGTACGAAAAGTGTCATGAGATAACGTCTGTCATGATATGGCACTATATAAATAAAATTGAATTGAATTGAATTGTTTTTGTTAAAATGAATCTTTTATAGCTACATTTTTATTCACATATTTTATTCTACAGTAGCCCAGATGTAGTTACTACAGACCAACCAAACACTGGCTCAGGATAAGGTCTTTTGCTAGATGCCTCTTCCTACACATTAAACCTTTGATAGAATCAGCTCCACAGAAGTGTCTTTTGATTGTTTGCTTTATTTATGGCTCTTACTGAGGGCTAATATTATATATCTGTGAGTAGAGAAAGAACATGGATAC
Source organism: Miichthys miiuy (assembly GCA_036365135.1). Taxonomy (NCBI): domain Eukaryota; kingdom Metazoa; phylum Chordata; class Actinopteri; family Sciaenidae; genus Miichthys; species Miichthys miiuy. Next base: position 29,860,789 of record CM071602.1, read on the forward strand.
AAAGTGAAGCTGTAATCTTTTGTTTTGCTCTTAGAAACTGCATACAGTTTTGTTTCACACACTTGCATGCTTCAAGCCTTCATTTGTCAGATCCAGACAAAAAAATATCTGAAAGACCAGAGCCTCTGTTTGTGTGACTATTTTAACCAAGCAGTCACAGCTTAGTCATAGTAATATGCAGTGGGCATGTGTGTCAGTGTTGTAGATGTAACAATATACTGCGTGACCACGTGTCACGTTACAGTCTGATAGCCAGGACCGGCACATCTACAACTAAAAGCTGGACGTATCTGACAGCTGCATCATATTTCTATCTACAGATCTGAGACTAAACTCAAATTTGAATCTGAGACTATCAGTGATCTGAAACACAGAACAAGAAACAATGAAATCCCAGAAGACTGTTGGAAGTCAATGCTCACTGTATGTTTACATGCAGACATTTCCAAATCTAACACATCATTAGTGACGCTACAAGACAAACTACGAAGAAAACACAGCTGAAGTGTTTAATGGTCTCTCTCTCTCTCTCACACACACACACACACACACAGATCAAACGCACAGTGTGTTGAAGTACTGTCCTTCAAGACACAAAATCACACCCACAGAGACCAGTACGCATATAAACAGAAAATCACACCTGCGTTTTAAAATGCACACACACTCACACACACACACACACTGAATTGGGTGACAAGGTGTTGAAAGCCCAAGAGGACTGCAGGGAGAGAGGGATGAATAGCAATGTGATGGATGGGGTGACAGATAGAGGACAGCAAGGAAGCAAGAGAGGGAGGAGGGGGAGGAGAGTTTATAAAGTCAAAGTGCCTTTAAAGCTGCAAAATGCATTTTTTAAAATATGTATCTATTCTTATACAAGCCAGTTCTTGACAGATGGGCTGTGAGTGCAAGTATTTTTCTTTTCTATCTTCAAATATAGTCAATCAATATATATACTGAGTAACCATCACTGATCACTGTGCCTTTACAGAGCAGAAGGGGCGCACACACACACAATCAGGAAGAAAATGCTGAGCTGGAATCAAATCAATTCAAGAAAGGCTCATCAACGTCTTCATGTCTTCACTTCTTGATTTTTTATTTGTAGAAGAGTGAATGTTGAAAAAACAGCTGTGATAAAGTTACTGTCAATTCTACTTGGCTCTGTTTACTAGTTTTGTCAGTAAAACTTAATATAATTTAAGATAATGTTCGCTCCATGTACAGTATGTGTCATGGGGTGGTGTGGTTCACTTCTCTATGACAAAAGTGACACCATGCATTTCTTTTGGTGGTTAATATCAGACTCAAATATTTTGGTAAAGATAAAGTAGATTGTTAAATTATTTTGGTTAATGTTACTGTATATTGCGTACATGTACAACCCTGATTCCAATAAAAGTTGGGATGCTGCGTAAATAAAAACAGAATGCAACAACTTGAAAATCCTTTATGTCCTACATGCAAATTAATAAAGTACAAAGACAAGGTATTTCATGCTTAAACTGATGAACTCATTCTGAATTTGAAACATTAGGGACAGTGACAAGAGACTGGCAGGTGAATAGCTGGATGGGCTCCAGCCTCACCGTGACCCTTATGGATGGATGGATTGATTATGTCCTCTGGGAGGAGTGTCACAACTTTTGGGAATCAGGGTTGTACATTAAGTCAGGTCTTACTGACTGACTGTGTGCATGAGTTTCCAGAATGACTTCATGTTTTAACAATGAAAAAAGCTTTATTGTAACTAGAAGGACACTCAGAGCACCGACCTCCACCACGGTGTTTGCTTCTATATTTATGTTTTTGGTGGCTGTTGTGTTTTGTTGTACGTTTAGTCTCATTTAGTATGAGACAAGAAATTCAAACTGTGCATGCGTGTGAAAGAGAAACACAAAATAGCACCGTGAAGCTGGAACAAATCTAAGAGGCCAACAAGGAACACTCTCTCACACACGCGCATGCACACACGCACAAACACACACACTCACAAACCACACACACACACACACACACACACACTCACACCCACTCACACACACACACACACACACACCTAATAAATTCCTTTCCATCTGCTCCGTTGACCATAGCCTTCTTCTTTCTACATTTCAGCCTATAAACCTTGACTCAAAATAGGTTTTATAATGTTGAGATATGTTTTATCTTGTAGCATGGATATTATGCATGTGGACATTAAGATTCAGCTTCAGTACGACAGTGCAGAACAGGGTGTTGTCGTGTCGTAGCACCTACCGTTTTGCAGGTCCAGGATGTGATGTTTATCCAGCGTCCATCCCCCCATATTGGAAGCGTCCAGCTCATAGCCTTGTAAAATGGCCGTTCTCTTCTCCCACAGGATGAGGTCCAGACAGGACTCATACTCAAACCCCACCGACACTATTGGACACACACACACACACACACATGGCGAGGTCAGTTATTCAGCTCTCTCTTTCAAACCAGAACAAACTGGGATGTTTCTGTGATTGAGAGCAAAATTAAACAGACAACACAAAGTTAACCTCTGTCCGTCCACTTTTATAACATCTACTGACTCCTACTGCTGGTTCACTGAGGGAACACACACCCACACACACGCTTTGCAATGACAGACTACTTGTCAGGCCTGTCTCTGAATAGCACTGTAACTTCAAGGGTGGGACACTTGCTTCATCAATGTGCCCTTGCGCCCTAGTCATTTTTTCTACCAACACTTGAGGGAAGTATCTTTAGTTGCTGAATGCTTCACTATCCTCCACAAGTTAGTTGCTAATATACCTGTTTGCCGTGTGCTGCTGAGCAGGTAGTATACAGTGCAGAGCTTTTTCTCTGCAAACAGATGCCTGTTGCAGCCAAAAATGATCGTATGGGAGCAGAGAGTGAATCAAATCAGTAAAGTTGTGGGCTGGAGAGCTAAACAATGAGCTGCAAATTCAGGTGATGGTTCTGTGTATTTGATAGTGACAGTGCCATGATAAAAATATCTATATAGCCATTGTTTGGATCTGAATCAACCTGAATCAACCTATTTGATGAAGTTGAAATAAAACGAGCCTCTGCTGATCAATCAGGATACTGACTTGAAACAAATGTGTTGTCCTCCTTTTATTTCTCATATGGCCACACTTGCAGACACCCAGGACTATCACCGTCATTTTGACAGCATGATTATTTTTCAGTGTCACCTATTTCATTGCTGTAATAGCCAACGTTTGTTTGAATTAGCCTGATGTAATGCGTACCTTGTTTGGCTGTTCACTGCCAAGGACCACAGACAGCAGATACGCTTCCACGCCTCCCTTGACATAGATCATCTATCCTGCGGAATCTGCTATTAATCACTGTCTGGGCTTGTGTGACCATTCATTTATGCTGCCTCCAAACTCTATGTTAAAGAGGTTTGCAGTTTGTATTACATTGAGACTACTCAGAGAACCAGTCCTTTAGGCCAAAACACACCCATCTGTGTTTAGAAAGCCAATGTTTTCGCCAAGAAAAAGAAAAGGAATACATTTTCCATGAGAAAACACAGCTTTAGAAAAGACCACTTCATTCACAATCACAATCATCATTCAGCCCACAATACCCTGAATTCAAAATCTAAAATTGTCTTAAATGTGGAATTGAGGAAGGGACGGGTTCAGCTGTGGTCTGTAGCAGATTGAATAATCGTACATGTCTTTCTGTTATGTTTATTTTATTGGATCTGTATCACATTTCAGACTTTATTTGTTAACTAACCTACACTCAGACATTCCAGTTTAAACCCTTTAAGTGAACTTTAGTGTTTTGGGTTTTTGACACACTGGCACAATGCTGAAAAGGCTGATTCTGGGCAAATGTTAAGATGGTTAATATAAAACGTTTGATCAAATTAAAAACCGTAACGCCATTATGAGGGATGAGACAGTTACAGACTGAAAAAAAGAAAGCCATTGAAAAGGTGCAGGTCAGCGTCTATATATTTGTGTCTCAGCTCTGATTTGAACAGTTGCCAGACATACACTCCAAATATTCTTGGTGGTTACGCTACCTTATTAAAACTTATGAGCACCAATTTCAGAATGTTACAAAACATAGCTGTAAATCATCTTTATGTTCAACCCATTAAGCCAGGCTACCATAAGTAATAACTCACAGAGGAGTATGTCTTCTGGACTTGTCCCTCATAAAGGTGTCAGAGGGGTTAGCATGCCCATTATGTCCAAGCCATTTCCCTGTCAAAGTCTTGCTCCACAACCTATTTGAACTTAGCTGTGGCTGTCTGCAGCTTTATGTATGTTAAAAAGAAGTCAGTACTACAGGACATTCCCTCCTTTCCACAGTCACTGTGCACAGTATTGTTGCACCCCTTTTTTTTTTTACTACCTTGCTTTTTTCTTGCAGTCCCTGTCCCTGTCTGTCTCTGTCCACAGCAACCGTTAGTGCTCTCTTGCCTTATCTGTCTTCTCACTTATGCCTCCTCTCTCTACCACAGACATTTTCCTCTCTTTCCACTTTCCTTTCTACTTCTTTTCTGGACTCTTTCTGTCCTCTCACCTCTTGTCAGGCTCACCTGACTCCTCTAGTCCTATGTTTGTCGGAATCAGTGCAAACTGACAGAACCACCCCGTGGGCAACTGAAAAAAATGGTGAAAATCCAAGCACCACAAGGATGTCCTCGCCTATCAATCACTCCTAGTTCTCTACCTCCTTTCTGCAGCTAAAAGCTCTTTCTTCCAATCCAATTTTCAATCTCCCTTTTCTCCACTTTCCCTTTCTCACCCACCTCTTCAATACCTCTCTGACCTCTCTGCTTTTCTAAACATTCTTAAAGCAGCTAAAGTGACCCCCATTCCTGAAGAAACTCACACTCAAACCTTCTGAGGTAAAGAATTAATTTCTTTCCAAAGCACTTGAGTGTGCTGTCTTTACTCAACTTTCTGCCACAGCAGCTTCCCTGTCCTCTGCTGTCATCCTGTGAATCACCAGATCCTCCTCTCCATCCCCAAGAACCGGGAGCCTCAGGCTCTGTCTTCTCACTGGTCACATCCCACCTCAAAGGCCACAAAGGGTAACTTGGAGTGAATTTGTGTGTGAATCTTTTAAGCTCACTACAGGTGTTCCCTACAGTTCTGTTCTGGTCTCCCTTCTCTCTCTTGGCTCTGTTATTCTCTTATGCAGCTTTTCCTACCACAGCTATAATCTTTGTAAGTCTAGCTGACATCTCTCAGTGAACGTCTGCACATCACCTGTTCAGACTGCACCTTGGTCTATGAAAAGACCCTCTTTATCTCTTATTGTTCTATTGTTATTGTGGCACTTGTAGCAGTTCAGCTGATTGGATGTACTTGCATAATTGGTCATTTTTGTAAGTATCTGTCATGTCCAGGAAACTTTGTTAAGTTAATTTAATCAGTTTTGTCTCGTGTCCTTTTGTCTTGCGATTTCCTGTTTTATTTTGGTTCCACTTCCTGTCTGTGTCTATTGTCACCAGTTTTACTTTCTCCCATTTGTCTGTTTTCCCGCTCTTGGGATTACTTGTCTCCGCCCTGATTGTTTCCACCTGTGCCCTTACCTTTGTGTGTGCATATATAGTCTGCGTCTCCCTTTGTCCTGTGCCAGTTCGTCTTGTCCCATGTGTCAGAGAACCAGTGCTTTATCCATGCCATTGCCATTGCCTGCCCGTTGTGCATTTGGGTTCTGGTCCATAGTTTGGTCGTGACAGTATCCATATAAATGAATGCACTTTCTTTGGATAAAAGTGTCATCTTAATGTAAAAGGTTCATGGCATCTTAACAATATCAGTTAGTTACTTCAGAATCAGGGAACTGTGATGGAAGATGCACCGATCATACAGTATAATACCTGTAGACTTTTTGCACTATGGCAAAGATCAGGGCTGAATTCTCCCTAGCTGACTTCACATTATCAGATCAACTTTTAGATTTTGCAGCTGAAACAATCTCCATTGGTTTGTCTTCAAAGTTTTCTGCCATGAACAGGTTTGTTCAGAATGTGCTGCCAACCTAACTTTATATCCTGATACATTGTACTTCCCCCGCTGTGCTTCATTTCATCTTACAGACAGTGGGTCCGGTCGAATAGCCAGTTTTGCTGAGGAAGGTTCCTCACTGAGTGAAATGTCCCGAAAGTATTAACATATCCGCCATGATAAGAGCTGTAAATATCAGTGTATTTAAACAGTGTGATGCAGACTGCAGCAGAGAGAGCGTGTGAATATGGACAGATGTGTTGATGTGGTGATAAACTTTGATCATGAAGTGTGTTCTGTTGTTGACTGTGGAGCTGTGTTCACACAGAGTAAAAACAGTTTCTAACTGTGACATCCAGCGTCCTGCAGATCATCATGAAGTTACCCTTGATTATTAATCATCCATCTTTTACCATAACCTGCTAATGTTTCTATATGAGTGGACAGGAGGGTGAGCGACCAGACCTGAGAAGTATCTCAGATCTGCGTTTTGTAGTCCATCTTCTGAACTTTGTAGTTTCACCACAGGTCACGTCAATAACATCCACTGTCACATGACAACGTAGTCTAGTGTAAGAGCAGTTTAATTTTCTGAACACCATGGTCGTCTTCTCCTAACTCCTTATGACCTCTTCTTCACATCTTTCCTTGACTTCATGTTTAACATCGAGGTCAAGGAAAAGTGGGTAGGAAAGGAGGGGTAAGGAGGTAATTTTGTGACTATTTGACCGTACCCATAGCCCTAAATTCTGACAACACATGCACCAATGCTCAAAAGGAACACAGAAGTGCATGTAGTGGAGGGCTAAAATAGAATTCATAGTCTCAAGAAAAGTCAAACACAACTGCTTAGCTTTGCTATTAGCAACAAACTTACCAACCGCCTCGGATAGTCCATAGACACGTTGCCCATAGGCGTCTGTCTTGTCCCAGATAAAGGTGTAGGATAGATTTGGTTGGGCAGGGAACCATTTCTGGAAAAGGCGACCCACTACCGCCACCATCAGGTGAACCTGGAGAAAAATAACCAGATACGTCACAAAATGGTAGTTCAGATTCCACTGCTATGAGCAACCATGGGTGGGGTTGGGGTGCTTCCACAGCTCCAGACTTGAATCTTCTAGGTTTTTCAAACAACTTTAACTTTAGGTAATTTCCACCCTGGATCAACAAATGCACACAGCAAAAGTTCTTTGACAATCACAGTCTATGGGTATACCCTAACAGTGTCATGGGGACTGTTGTCTCGTGTTTATGGAATTTCATACAGTTGGAGTCAACCTCAGCTGCCATCCACAGATAATGATTCAACAGCATCTGCATCAGCCAGTGAATTGTGGACAGATTTGTTTCAGGTTTGTGAATCTGCAGCTATCTGCTGCACTTAAACTGCCTTCACATAACAAGACTTGTTTTTCAATTCAATTTTATTTATATAGCGCCATATCATAACAGAAGTTATCTCATGACATTTTTCATACAGAGCAGGTCTAGACCGTAGTCTTTATATTATTATTTACAGAGACCAACAATTCCACCATGAGCAAGCACTTGGCGACGGTGGCGAGGAAAAACTTCCTTTTAACAGGCAGAAACCTCGAGCAGACCACGAGGTATGGCGCAGAGCAGCGTGGTCAGCAAAAATACATTCTTCAAATCAGAATTTTCATGGAACAATATGATGGACTTTACTGTTGCTATATGTTATGCTATGGTTGCGATTCAGAAGCATATTCCGTACCACTGTGTATCACTGGCACAGCAAATGCATAAACATATAAGCTAACTTTAGCATTTGATTTAGCAAGTTACTTTCATAAACTAAGTGCCGATTCACAAAGCTAGTAGTTTCCCCACCTGGCTGCTGACATTTCACAATGATTACTTTTGCTGGTGAGATCATGGTATGTTGTTAATGTTGTGCTAGCTAAATGTGTGATGAGGAGCAAAAGAGAGGAGTGAAGTGGTGAGAAGAGGACAGTCTGAATTTGAGAAGTGAGGAAGAGAAAAGAAAAGGTTGAGTGAGAAAGAAAGTGAGGAAAAGAATGAAGCAGAGAATAAGATGATGACGTGAAAATATGTGGAGAAGAAGAGGTGAATATGTGTTGAGAAGAAAGGAGAGAGGAACAGAGTAAAGGCTAAACTTTGATCTGTAATATTTCGTTTTATTCTTTCAGTGGAGGAAACTTTCAGGGATAAATGAGTGGAGCTGGAAAAGTTCAGATATTCTCCAACATATTTCATAGACTGTAAGTAAATGTTCTTCTGCTGGCCTTCTGCTTGGTAGTAGATTTGTCAGCTAAATATTCATTTTGCGAACTCCAACATAGTCCAAATAATGATGCTGTTTACATCAAAGTCCTTTACTTTACTACTCTCTATGCTACTCAAAAATAATGACATCAGTTTTTGTCTCTTTTTAGGTGGCTGGAGTAAAATGAGTCATCATCAACATTGTGTTGTGTTGTACTTTCAGATTGATGAAGACAGTTCGATACAAAATACGATGATGATGGTCCAGGATGATTTTTTAAAATCTTGTCCCCAAATGATGTACAGATTTTTAGACATGCTGTTCTCTCAAACAGACTGAAAAGCAGAGCAGTGGTAAAAGCTGAGCCCTGAATGGTTACAACTTCTGGCTCTGGCCCTGTGAGGCACAGATGCTGATTGGTTGACTGAAGCTGTTAATGGTCAGCATTTTCTGCTGATATCACATCACAGTGGCTTTGAGGAAACTTAATAACATATATCGTATGATATATCTCACCTTCATCAGATTGAATGGTATCGATGACTGTGTCATGGTGACTTTGAGGACTGGTTTATATCCCGCAGCTCTGGAGCTCAGGTAGATCAGGTTCAGATCACTGCCTGGTATCGAGGTTTCCTCCTGTAAAACCTGCAAAAGTATAAAATAACACAGAAAACGCATCAGCACCTGACCTGACACTATTTCACTGCCTGATTTCTATCTGACATCATATTTATCAGGAATAGCCTGCTTATTGGCACGCAGTGTTGTGGTTAAAATATACAGTATATAACATTGTAAGATTTGTAAGCATTAGTGAAATGACTTAACAAATGTATTTGTCTAATAAAACAATAACTTGAATTTCCTCCACAGCACAAAAACAAACAGAACAAACATTGTTTCCAAACCTGAGGTGGCACATCTTTAAAGGAAGCCATGTTAATGTACATATTTTATTGGGTGCACTTGCAGGTGAAGGACAAGTAGGAGGACTGCTCTGATATAGATCATAACACATACACATACAGAAGCACACACACCATGCTGACGCCTCCTTGACCTTTTGATACCCACTGTGAGTCTTTTAGTTTGAAATCTGCCTCTTTGCTCACTGTTCACTGGCAAGTAACATATCATCTTCTCTGATCTTTGACATCTCTGCTTGTTGGAGAGAAGAGAAATGAAATGACTGAAGAGATTCCTGTGCGAGTGAATGCTAAAGTGTGTGTAAGTGTGTTTGTTTTGAGTATGTTTTTATCTATGTTGGTGTGTGTTTGTGCATGTGTCCTTGTGTTGAACCTGAACGTGGTGAGACTAAATCACAGCTCTGTCAGTGGGCAGCCACATAAAGCAGAGGACATGCAACATGTCTCAGCGTCACTGATGATGTGGTAACACCAAGTGTCAACAGTGGGATGGCACAGAGTTGTCAGGAGGAGTGTGAGGGCCGCAGCATGGCAGCAGACTGGCAAAGTCACTGAGCGAACAAGCAAGACATTTCATCTTCAAACTTCATCAAGGACGAGGGGCCGTCTGCAGAAAAGAAAACCTCAAGGAAAATTCTTTTGGTTGTCTTGATATTATTTTAAACGGGCCAGTTTATCTACATCACACACAGAGTGCACACAAGTATTGGTGTCTGTCATTGCATAGACATAGACATAGAAATTATGAATGCACACCTATGACAAGAATAGTAAATCAAAGTTGAACAGTAACTGTGACGGGTGTTTTTAATGTTGATGATCCCCTGAATGCTCATTTCAATTAAATACATTCATTCATAAATACAAAAAATTGATTTCAGATCGAGATTAGATCATTTTAGATAGAACTCTGTACAGAATTTGAGAAGCAAAGGATTTGATGAAGAGGTGGACTTTCAGAAAAAGGAGATGTAAGAAGAAATATTTACGAATACAAAAAAAAGCCTCCTCAGGGAATGATCCATTTGGACTGTTCCAGTGTTATATTTTTCAACTGCACTATTGCCTTTTCATTAGCCAGGCATTAAGTGTTCATTACAGATCCATTACATCCCCTTTAAGACTGCCCTTTTCACTGCCCTCCTCTCTAATGGACTCAGCTCCACCAAAAGCTAAGTAGCGGCTTTCCATTCGCTTGCTTTTGATCTGCACTCAGGCACACACATAGCTCACACACACACACACACACACACACACGCACACACGCACATACCGCACACACACATTACACGCTTTCCACTATGCACAACCCCTTTCCCTTTATCACAGATAGACAGGCACATACACACATGCTTGTCAAATAAAAAATAATTATGGAGCGCTGGTTCAGGGTTGTAAAAATATAAAAACAGACATGGAGTTCTGTCATCTGTTTCATTTCCTCTGTGGACTGATTAACACAATGTGACGATAAAGAACCATGCATGCACGCACACACGCACACACACACACACACACACACACACACACACACACACACACACACACACACACACACACACACACACCCACACACACACACAGCCCCACCCTGTGTCCTGCCACTGATTGCCTATGAGCCTAATAATAGTTTCTCTTGGCAGGCAACTGAGGCTCATCATGGAGGAATGTTGTAATTGCATACACATTACACCATGTTATCTTGTGTGGTGTGTGTGTGTGTGTGTGTGTGTGTGTGTGTAAGAGAAAGGGAAGGAGAGAGAAGAAAAAGGAGGTATATTGGCTGTGTGCATGCAAGACAGATTGAGAGAGTGAAATAGAAAGAGAAGGAGAGGTAGGTGTGTGTGTGTGTGTGTGTGTGTGTGTTTGTCTGTCTCTATCTGTCGGTCCAGGATCCAAAACTGTAAAATGTGTTTAGCAGTTTCTCTGACAGTTACACTTCATAAGGAAATGTTCTTTGGAATGGAGCAGCGCCCTCTTCCTGTTTCAATCAAAAATGTATATCAATCATATATAATCGAATATCGATCAGTGGCATTCCTCCTTTATTAATACACACACACTCACTCACACACACACACACACACACACACACACACACACACACACACACACACACACACACACACATATATATATATATTTTCATAATCATGCCAATAGTTATTAAATGTATGGGAGCGGGGCTCATTCTTATGAGTCCCTTCAGACATCCATCATGTGCCATACGTACGTACATTCAGACAAACAATTACAAACACCACTGACAGAACCACACCAAACAGAAAAGCAACAGAACACTCCAGCATCAACATGGGCCCAGCACACATCATCAAAGTGCTCCACATGTTATGATGTGCAGCATCCTCCCACACAGAATAAGCTGCTCACGCTGCTCACAAATTCAATTTGCATGTGAGAATTGAGCTGTACTATGTGTGTGTTCAAACGTAAACATCCATGTCTCATTAATGCATGTTACTAACTAAACTTCTTCCCTGGAGTTTCTGTGCTCTCTCGTCCAGCAGGTTCTCATGGATCGTGGCTGCTGCTGTGGTCCTGCATGACGTCCACTACATATATTATTACTGTCATTATTGCTACCATATCTCCATTACAGTTTATAGTTAGTTTATGATTTGCTGCTGCTGTGCATCTGTGTCTCTCTATCTCTATCACAGGTTCCACTGCTACTGTAATCATTTTATCATTCATTGTAATTCATTGTCATTTTATCATTCATTGTAATTGTACAATATGTTTGTGTTGATTTGTTCTGTACACGTGACATCTATTGCACGTCTGTCCGTCCTGGGAGAGGGATCCCTCCTCTGTGGCTCTTCCTGAGGTTTCTTCCACCTTTTTTCCCTGTTAAAAGGGTTTTTTGTGGGCAAGTTTTTCCTCACTTGAACCGAGGGTCTAAGGACAGAGGGTGTCACTCCCTGTACAGATTGTAAAGCCCTCAGAGGCAAAATGTGTTTTGTGACTTTGGGCTATACAAATAAAATCTGATTGATTGAATTTGAAACGTGTGTGTTACCCATTTTACACATTTGCTAACAATACTAAAGGTCTTTATGTAAAAAGGTCCACAGGTCTTCAACACAGCTCAGATATACAGTATGTAGATGAATGGACAGAGTCAATCAGAGTGTCAATCTGCACAGGTTGTGATATTCTGAGCCTTTTTTTCAATTTTGTCACTGCCATAATTATTGTTCTCTTACTTCTATTTAGGGGTAATCACACTCATTGGAACTATAGTTCCCATAATGCTTCGGGGATATAGAATGTTTTATGGATCCACTGAGTTCCACTGCGGGCTACAGCTTGTCTAGATTTGTTTACACAGTTTTGGTGCATCTTTTTGTCTGATCTGAAGATAATTTAAGAACATTCATTTGTGAGTTTGAAAGTCACACTGAATCAAAAATCTTTAAAATATATGTGCACTGTGTCTGTTAGTTACAGCTCCTAAGGTGACAAGAGTTCATTGAAAGATACTTTTAGATAGATTACTTATAGAATGATTTCTACTTTCTGATAACTTTCCATGACAAAATAATTAAATATTTTACATGCATGGCCTTTGTATTATTTATTACCTGTGTTTCAGGTATGATGGGACCGTCCTCAGGTGAACTTCTGTAAAACGTAGACAGAGGAGAAGCAACAATGACAGGACTGGGTCTGATGAAACCACTCAGGTCACAGCTCGGGATGTCATTCTCCTCCTGAAAAAAGCCAGACACAAACATGTGTGTTAGTCACAGATGCATCAACTCATTGAGTGTGAAACCAAGAGTTCATTAGTCACCTTCTCAGTCAGATAGTGTATACATCAGGAAAAACACTACACCACAGCTGAGCATGTCATCCTGCTCCAAAAGGTAATGAAGTAATTATGTCGGTAGCAAGTTCAAAAAGCTTCATCAGTCATGTAAGACAACGAAAAGTTCAAAGTGGTGTTTCAGTAACCGTGATGACAGACAGTGGTGTCAGCGCTCACCTTCTTCATGACCAGTGTGTCCATCACATAGAAGACGTTCCATGGCACCCACACCGTTCTGTACTGAGTGAGGAATGGAGCGCGCTCAAAACTCAGTGTCAGGGATGCCCCACCATTAGCCAGGAGATCAAACCTGCATATAAATCAATATATACTGTTAGTGTTTGAACATTTCATGGAAGCAAACCAAACTGTTTGTTTTAACTCAAAAACTGTTGAAGCACGAGGCGGGGTTATTTGCCCTGAAGAGCTGTCGAGTGAACTGGCTCATAAATGTTGAACTGTGAGTTTGTAATTGGCTCATTTAAATTCGATGAGTGTGTATGCTTCTGTGAAACTACAAGCATTTCCAAATAAGTGTTTATACTGCGTGTGCATATCATTACATATCCATATGTTGTTGAGTCTATGTGAGCATGTGTTTGTATGTCTTTTGTTCTCTGTGTGTTTCTGTATGTGTGTTTCTGTATGTGTGTGTACTGGAGTGTGTGTTCTGCAGTGATTGGTGCATTCTTGTGAATCCAATGCATTTTAAAAGAGTCTAACACTTGTACTCCTCCACACATTCACACCTCTTCAGCTGATGTTCTTGAGATTGAAGATAGAGTCTGGAGAGGGTGGAGGGGGACGGGTGGAGCAGAGTATGGATGTGCTTTAAGTGCTTTCCCTTTGTTTTGCTGAACTGGCTTTTCATCAAGTACTTCTGTGTTTTATGCAATGTGTTAAATGCTATTTCTTCTAGTTTCAAGTGGAGATAAAAATGACACCATTTCCAGAGCTCGACCTCCGGAAAATGAAGTATTGATGTGTTGGATCATGACAAATTGATTTGTTTTTAATTTGGTTTACAAATATAATGAGTGAAATATGTCAGTCAAAAGATTCATTGCAGTCAATCTTCTATTAAAGTTAGAATGTATTATTTCTTCTCTTTATTTACAGATTTATGGCATAGTCACTACATGCCATACCTAGGTATGTAATATATATATATATATATATATATATGCTCCTGTTATTTTTAGGATATGCTGTCAGAAATACCATCACTTGGCAGTTAGCAGTATTATACAGTTCATGTTTAAGGTTTAATGTTTTTTATGATAGTGATTATAAATCAACAGTTTTTTTTTTTGGTCTGTTTTCTAAGTGGATTTGTGGATGTGTCGAAAAGAGTGTGGTTCATTGATTCCAGATGTGAGTGTAAAATCTGTGCATTCTGGTTTCACAGTGTGACTTCACAGTGTTACTCAGACTGACACGACTGTAAATGTAAATGTAAAAGTGCAGAGAAATACAGCAGTGTATATTTCATACTTCAGTTCATTCCTGCTACAGATGTGTAATCAGGACTGTGAGGAACTGTATATTTCATCTAAAATGGTACTAAGATTCTGATAAATCCAAATCAATACATACATGCCATCCTTGCGAGTGACAGTGTATCCGTGTTCAGGATAGTGGACAAACGTCACGTTGACTCCAATCAGAGGTGTTCCGTCAGCTGTCAACACCTGACCTCGGATTATCGACTAGAGAGAGAGAGAGAGAGAGAGAGAGAGAGAGAGAGACCTTTAGAAAAGAAATCACTTCATATTTCACTGTAATTAATTAACATAAGACAGTAATACACACAGACATCATCACTATTTCTCATTGTGAGGGAACAGCAGAGTACAGCGAGCTGTGGGAGTGGAAACACCTCATCATCATCATACCAGAGCACTGGCTCCTGAAGGCAGTGCTCTGGTATGATGATGATGTCCATTGAAATGACTCTTCTTCTCATTATTATTCTATGTTATATCAACCTATATAATATATAGATAGATACAACAGTGTTTCTATTTTGATCAAGGACATCTGAAACTCTCTTAAACTCTTTTAACTAGATTCCATGAGTCATATTTCACATCCACTTCTTACATAGATCTGTACAACAAATGTCAAGGCTCACAAATCTGACTATAACATGAATATAGATTATTTTGTTTGTCTCCACTAGGTAACTGGATGGCTTAAAGAGTAATGACATTAATCCTTGGAGCTGAATAGCTTCAAGTGTGGCCAGTTGAGAACAGTCAAATTATTCAGTGGACTCATGAGGGAGAGAAATCCTCAGAAACACCAAAGAAATGAAAGAAGAAATGTTTATTGCAGCTTCTACAGCCTATAGAGTCAAGTATTCCCGAACCGCAGCAGATTTATTTCTGTGGATAGAGAGATAAATATTTATGAATACATAACTAATGATTCAAACATAATAATAAAATGTATTGATTAGCTATGCTCAGTAAGAACTCTCATCAGATATAGACTTCACTGACTGGATCTCATAACTTTTAAAGCTGAACACTGAACAGGCCAACATCAAGGCCACCAGTCTTCTGTACTGCAAAGTCAGCACTATATCCCATAAATCACCATGAATGCTAGTCCATTGCTGTTTGGTTCCAAATGGACCTGCTTGTACTGATCTGGATCAATATAGTCTAATCAGGTTGTGCAGTGCAATTGTGTGACTTGTTTAGCATTGGAACTGTAATGTTTATGAAGTTTTTGTTCATATATACAATGAAAAAGAGACAACAAAGAAAGAGCAGAAAACATGAATATAAACAGTATCAACAGTCATGGCTGCAGGTATCCAGAGTCTGCACGGTTGAATACAATCAGGTTTCTTTGGTATATACAGTATTTATATATGTTCATATGTGTTTTTTGTTATGTCACACAACACCCATTTTTCCCATTTAGTAGCAGAGAGATTTTCCTTCAGTCGAAGTTGGTAGGTAATTTTTTCCATACAATATATCTCCCTATTGTTCTATTGTTGGAGGTTCAGTCTTGTACCAGTTCTTTATTATTTCATCTTAGTTGCAATCAGTAGTATCTTGACTATATATCTATCATTTCAGTTACATTTCCACGGTAGCATTGGAACTTCACTTGTGTCTTCATGTCATCAGACCACTCATGTGGCACTCATCCATCAATTTCCCATTTTATTTTATTTTTTATTTATTTTTTAAACCACACAGCATTGATGCACTATTTTCAGTTATGGCTAGCTATCACAACATATGAAATGGCAGTGAGATATGGCAGTTATATTAGCAGTGATCATGCTAATCCAGATTACACACGCTGCACACCTGTTTGTGATTGATTTTTCTAGGCGTGATCACTTAAAACCGGTTCTAGCTTCATTCACTTACTTAACTCTTTGAACATTGTTGTGTATTTGGCTTTTACTTTCTAGTATATTTTATCATTTTTTCATGCATATTGTTGATGATTTATGCAGGGTTGTGCATTTTTGAGTGTTCTCAAATTTTTAATGTATTTTTTATTTTTAGGCTTTTGTAAACAACGTGGACTAAAATAGACCTGTTGTTACTCCTTTGCACATAAATGTGCATATTTAAACCCATTCAAAACACTATTTTTGATCCTGTTTAAATACAAAGTATAAAACATGTAAATTCTCATTTCTCCACTTCATTTGAGGCCTGGGGCTTTTAAATGTAGATTAGTGAAGACTTTATGAAATATGACACTACAAAAAAAAAACATACACCAAGATGCAAAAATCAAACCATAAATAATCCAGTTTGCATGAAGTATACTGAAAATAAGATGAAGATTTTTTTGTGTTTTTTAGACCATAAAATGGAGGTGCATCATGACAAAAACTTGCCAATTTAAGGGTTAGAAATTGATACTAATCATTAATTAATTAATAATTATTACATTAGTATTTGATATGTATGATTAGGACTGATGTTGGTTTAAAAAAAAAAAAAAGAGATAAAAAAAAAGATTTTTATACATTGATGTTTTTATGCGCACATTTATGTGCGAAGGGGTATTTACGATTTTAAAGGGGCATCAGTCCTGAGTCTGAGAAGACTGCTTGACCTAACAGCTAATTATGCATTCTGATGATTACTTTTGTGATTCATGCAGTCTGTAGTGCAAAAACAACACTGGTTGGAATTGTAATGCAATGCAATGAATACACATCTGCATGTGTGCATACAATGTTTTCCACTGTGTACGTTTGTCTTTGCAAGCATCATGTGTGTCTAAGATTGTCAATGGTTAGTCAAAGGGGAAATTAAAACCATTTTTTTGTCTTTTGACACACACACACACACACACACACACACACACACACACACACACACACACACATGTACAATAAATCAAATGAATTATTATCAGTTAGTATAAATCTCTTTTAGAACACAGTCACTGTATAAAACATGAGGACAGCACACTTTAACATGAAGTGGACTGAACAGATACATCCAGAACGCTGCTGCATGACTCCTCACCAGGTCAAACACTCACTCTCACATTACCCCTATACTTAGATAGATAGAATACTGTTTTGAGGTCTAATAAAACATTTTTATTATAAGGTTGCAGGGCCATTCCATTATGGAAATACAGGACATTTTTATTACAGGGTTGTGGCCCTCTGCTCTTATGAAACATTCAGGCTAGCATAAAAATGTGACAAAAGCAGAAAAATGGCTGAACAGAATTGCCGTCATGTTTCTTCCCTGTCAGTAGTTCTGCCTTTCATGCTATATTCTGCAGACTACAACTCTGTTTCTCTTATCATATTTAATGAATGTTATGTCTGAGGCAGATGTGGGCAGAAATGGCTTTTGGCAAGCGAAAATGGCAGACCTAAAGTCTCATACTGTGATTTCTGTCTTGCTCCCACTTCCTTATTCATCCAGACAGAAAGTCAACCTGCAACCATTCATATGATGGCAAATAAAAGTAGGGTGAGCTATGACTTGTATGCAGAAGCATCAATCACTGATGCCTGAAACTGCTCAAATCTCTTTCATCCTTCATACGAAGCCAAACATTACATTATCATTACATGATAATAATAATAAGGTATCATTCCTGGTGGTTTTGATTCAATTTCAGTTGCATTAAAACTCCCATTAACCCCATTAGAACTCTGTCTGTGAAAGCACAGGTGAACACAGAGTCATCAGCTGCAATGAAAAAGGAAATAGCTCTGTAAAATCTAGTAGATGTTTTCAGAAAATCTGTGCTGTCATCTGCAAACACCCTGTTTGAAATGTATGATTAAACTGTGGATTTGTTAACAACTTGTCTGACCACTCATGCTGCTGGTCTACTGATGTTCCTGTATGTCCAGAATTCAGTGGTAAAAGTAAAGTAAAAGTACCTTTTATTGAACGGACTGTCTCCAGTGATGATGTGAGTGGATTCGGGACCAACTAAGAAGTGGATACGCTGGTAAAAAGACCTGGCAGCCTGAGGAAAATAAAAGGAAATAAATAGACAGACAGACAGATGCTGCTTCCTGTCTCTGTTATATTTGCTACACTGGAAAGAGATGTGGATGTGTTCCAGGAAATGGTAGGTACGTTCTTATTTTGACTTTATTTCTGATTACCTGTTGAGGAGCCAATGAGGATGGAGACTGGCTGAGCACCTCCCCTGGGTCAGGTGACCCTTTGCAGTATAACTGGTTCTGACAGGAGGGCTGCAGACAACAGTCTGGATCCATACAGTCAGCCAAGCCATCTGAAACACATACACAGGTTATTATATTCACAAAGCTGGGAAGGAGGGACTGAAGCTGAAATGTGAGGCTGAAATCAGGATACGAATGGATGGAAAAATGAAGAATTAAGCAGCCATGAGTGATGATGAGATTAGGAACAATATGCAGCAACTATGCAGGCAAACAGTGACAGAGGAATCAGGATGGAGGGATGAAGGAGAGAGAGAGAGAGAGGATGATGGATGGGGAGGAAGGCCACATATCTCTCTATATATCTCTTAATACATTTAATCCAACATTAAGGAGCTCTGAGGAAGGATGGCTGTAAATGCTTCAAAAACAGGAGACTAAAAACTAAAAACAGAATTTAATTCATTAAAATATATTTGTTCTCTTTGTACCTGACTTCTTTCTTTACAGGATTTTTTAAAGGTGGTAAAGTGTGTCCATGAACACAAATGATTAATTACAGTGAGGAGCTGTATAGCAGAGTGTGCAGCCATGTTTGCTCCATGGAGATCTTCTGGAAACTGTCATTCTTAGGGTTTTGGAGAGGAGTGCAGCGGATAACATTGAGTGTAAACGCCTCTGTGCACGCTCAGAGCTCACATGAAAAAGTTTAAAGCCTCCTGAGGATGTAGCTCAAGGCCGTTCATGCCTCATTCATTTTGAAGGAGCGATGGCTAACTATAAAACTCCAAGTTTATCTTACCTTACTTGGGAAGGAGAGTGTGAGGCGAGGGGTTGCAATCGGCATCTACAATGCTAGATGCTACTTAATCCTACACACCGATCCCTTAAGTAGTTATTATAAGCTATATGCCTAAAGCTTCAAAGGTAAAAAAAAATAAATATATTCAGTCCAGCCCTATTTGAATCAAAGAGAAAAAACACAAAGAACAAAAAGATGCCTCCCTTGTACTCTGGATTTCTTACTAAAGGGAAATAGGAAAAAGGGATGAATGAGGGAAAAATGGAACGATGTAGTAGAATTACTATGTGTGTGAGCACCAGTATGTGTTTATTAGGAGCTGCCAAGAAGAATAAAGTCAGAGTTACAGAGGGAGGGAGAAGGATGGAGGTCTGCAATGATGAGAAGCAGGGATGGAATGATGGAAAAAGAGAGACTGAGAAGAGAGTGTTAAGTGAAGGACAGGAAGCAAGAGAGGAGGAGGAAGAGTGTAGGGACAGATGGAGAGATGGAGGGATGAAGGAGGTATGAAAGGTAATAAAGTATTTGCTACCATTTGTCTCTGTTAGTTTATAAAAGCCAGTTGCACATCTGGCGAACAGGCACCAGGGACTGCCATCACACACACACACACACACACACACACACACACACACACACACACACACACACACACACACACACACACACACAAAGTAAGCCTCTCTTCTCTCTGACTCTTCTGACTTGCTTTCTTCTCTTCTTTCCTCTCCATCTATTCAGTTATCACACTGCTCTCATCAAACCTACTGACCTAGTTTCTGGGTGGACACTGTACTTCCGAGCTCTACTTTAAGGGTGAAATTTATGTTTGGTGCTGTTAATAAATTATTATTTTTAACATCTAACATAAACTAATGTTTGTGATTTTCTATTCTCTGTTTTCCACAAGATCGCATACATAGCTTTACATAGCTTTTGTTTTTGTCAAGAGTCAAGTGAGACTGGGGGTGCGGTCGAATAGTCAATTTTGCTTAGGAACCTTCCTCACTGAGTGAAACCAGAAGTATTAATGTAGCCGCCATGATAAAAGCTGTTCGAATTCTCAAACTGTTAAGGAAAGGAGCTTCAGTGCTTCCTTCATTATCTCCTTTAGCATAGGATACACTGGACCATCCTTTATGAAAGGAAAGGAGGTAATGCCGCCCCACAATTCCTTGCGTCAGTGACAAAAATTGACGCACCGTTCAGTCATTCACAACCAGAAAACATGAATTTATTTAAACAGTGTGATGCAGACTGCAGCAGAGAGAGCATGTGAATATGAACATACGTGTTGACGTGATGTAAAAACAATAAAAACTTAGGAGGAGTAAAGACTGTAACTGTGACATCCAGCGTCCTGCAGATCATCATGAAGTTACCGTTGCTGATTAATCATATATCTTTGCCATAACTTGTTAATATGTTTCTATATGAGTGGACAGGAGGGTGAGCGACCATACCAGCGTAACAAACACTTCATCTGACTTCTGTGACAGGTGGACAATATTCATTTATTATTTAAATTCTGATGTTGATAATGAAGTCAGATTTTTACCGGGTTGTCTGTTTATATTTCCTGCATGAAACTACATGTTAAGAGCGCACGGGGAGTATCTAGTAAGTATCTCAGATCTGCGTTTTGTAGTCCATCTTCTGAACTTTGTAGTTTCACCACAGATCGCGTCAATAACATTCGCCGTCGCATGATGACGTAGTCTAGTGTAAGAGCAGTCGGATTCTCCGAACACTGCAGTCGTCTTCTCCTAACTCCTTATGAATTCTCCTTCACATTTTGACCTTGTGACGTTTTCCATCGAGGTCAAGGAAAAGTGGTTAGGAAAGGACTTAGGAGCTGATTTTTTTTGAATATTTGACCGTATCCTTATTGTTGGGTTGATTAAATTCTGTGGGTGAATTTGTTGTCAGTTCTCTGTATCTGCAGAAGAGTGCATTCAATTAAGGGGCTTTAAATAATGCAGAGCACAACAAGGTAAGAAAAATGTTTTCACACTGATCCGTAGGCCCTTTCTACGGCGTGCCATGAATTTTAAGACTGGACTCTTCCTGAATACCCTAACTGCTAATGTCTTGCTAAGTTCTCCGCCTGTACACTTACCATTTAAACTCCTCAGTGGACACACGGAAAATCTGCACCCTGTCCCCACCAACATTTTTCATGGACCATGCCCCATATTTGTCCAGCTATCAGACAAACAGACTTCATCCATCTAACCATTTAAATACTCTATGCAGACATATATACCTCCTTCATTGTCCTTGCCATCAGTACACAGTGTCTCCATGGCTACGTGACACCCAGCCCCTCTCCATCCTGATTGGCAGATGCAGTGCCAGCCGCTGGCTTCCAAAGTGCATCGGCCATTGTTGTTGCAGAGACCTGGACAACCCTCTGGGGACAGGGGACAGACACACAGTTAGAAAAGTTAGATCAGTGCAAGCGAGTGGGATGGGGCCATGGCTGGCCATCAGGGTGTGAAATAGGCTTCAACCAATATACATTTCTGAAAGTAGGCGATGATAGTTTTGTACTGGAGCTCCGAAAGATGCGAGTAATCAATATATATATATATATATATATATATATATATATATATATATATATATATATATATATATATATATATATATATATATATATATATATATGTATTTACATCAGGCCATTTTCATGGCAAAAATGCAACATATTCAGTGTTTCCATCTCAGCAGGGAAAAGCCTCTGAAACAGCTCTCAGACCATCATGGGACAATAAATCTCCAGTGAAAGTCAAAAACAGCCTGAGGTGGGCTGGCAGCCTCTTAAGGCATGAGGCAGGTTCACTGCAGGTGTTACACACTGCAGAGTGAAATCCTCCTACGCCACACTGGAGTTATTTCTCAGTTCACATACTGTCAAAAACAAATACACATGCTGTGGCCTAGAAGTAAACCAACAAATAATCCATACTGTTCAGATCGAGAGCAACCACTATGACTTAAATGACAAAAAGAGGACAGGAGTTAATCAATTTAATAATATGAAATCGTATATTTGATGGCATCTTAAGTGTGGTTCATTTGTTATGAATTTAAAATGGTTTACAATGACTGTGTGAAAGCAGCATGTCAGCTGCATGCTAATGCTATGCAGTAGAAGTGTTTGAGCAGTGCTCATAGCTTAATAGACAATCATAGTTACACACGGAAGTTGAAGGGAATACGATAGCACAATATATGTATATACTAAGAATTGCAATCATACGTGTAAGAGACGTGAGCTGTTGCGTGGCCTGTACTGTCTGTTCCAATGCAGCTGAAACGTGTTCAGAGCTGCTGAGAACTTGTGTTCGGTGAGATTTAAATATATGTGTGTGCATTAGTGAAGCAATACCAGGAGAAACTTTACTTTAAAAAAAGCAATGCCTATAAACCCACAGTAAATATGAAAATCAAAAAAAGTAATAGAAACAGGTATGTGTCATCGATTATTACCATGGAAACAGCTCTTACTGTGTGTTCAGACTGAACGCAAATTGAATTTTTGAGGTGGTATCAGGTCAATGGGAAGATGTTATTACACTCATATTCGCCTGAGGCAGCAAGAATTGATGCTTCTGTACAAATGATTCAACTTGAGGGGGGAAAAAAATAACATGAATCCTGGATCTTAGAAATTTCTTTATAAATGAACAAAGATGAGAGGACATGGGGGCAAAACTAAAGAGAACTGAAGCTCTGAGCTTAGTAGGAGGCTGAGCTAACACAAACACAGAAACATCCCTGCAAAATTCATTTGACTAACTGAACACATCATAGGCTGAGAGACGTCTGGATGCAGAAGTTTAACTGCAGAAACTTAAACTTAAATTCAGTCTAAGAGCAAAGCTGAACTCTATATCTCTATATCCATATAACAGCTTCATTTCATAATCATCACTACCACAATGTCTAAACAACACGTGCAACTGTCTTGTGAACCTGTAAGCTGTGTGAATTTATACTGGCTATATGCATTCTTCATGAGTTATGCAATTCTCTGCCAGCCAACCAATAGCTAATTTTGCCCATGGTATGTTTGTGTGTGTGTGTGTGTGTTAATGAAAGATCGGACCTTTCAGATAAAACCTAAATATATGTTCAGATAAAACCTAAATATACATTATCATAAACATCCTGCCGTTTACTGCCCCAGAAAGGCTATTTCAGAAGCTTTTTCAACCTCTTCTCAGGGAAATACTCAATACTTGTTTTAGAAATAAGACTTTAAATTTCGAAATTTAAACACATTGCATGTCAGCAGAAAATGCTAGCTGTCAGCAGCTTCAGTCCAAAAATACCTTCAAAAAGACTTCAGAGACCCATATTGGTTAAATCCTGATGTGTATAAAGGCACTTGGCCCTGTGTGATGAACCTTTCTCCAACAAATGGACTGACAGACTGAAAGACAGATTGATAGACAAATAAGACAGATCAATACATTAACCCACATGTGAGAGACACGGACTGACAGACAGACAGACAGTCAGCCTTCGGTGAAATGCACTGACGTTGTAGTTTCACATGAACCACTAAGATTGCCAGCAGCCAAAATGGCTACAGTGTGTTGCATGGCAATGGAAAATTGATTTAAAAAATTGTTTTCATTTTTGATCATCTGTAAACAAAGAAAGAAGATGTTATTGTTGCATAATATGGTGGTGGAAAACAGGGCATACAATCAAACAAACAAACAAAAAGTCAAAGTTCTAAGCAAAGAGTTCTGAGAATGATCAAAAAGATGTGAACATTTAAAGTGAAATGGAACCAAATCTGAGGGAAATTTAACACCCAGCAAGCTCACATGACTGCAAGTCCTCTTTAAAAGGACACTTTTTTTTTGCTTAAGAAATGTGGATTCCTTTGGTCTTGTTCGTCTAGTCAGTGAAAAAAAAAAAAAATACAGGTTAAAATCCATGTGAAAACACAACAGGTAGACAGATACGTAGTGCACAAAGTATAGGGAGGACAGGGTGCTTTGGACTGCATGCCTCCGAAGGCTATACTTTATGCCTCTGTTTGACATTCCTTGATCACAGAATAGACAGTGAGGCTGGCAATCAGATAGACTGATTCATAAACAGTGAGTATCAGAACCAAGCAAGCTCAGCTGAAAAGACAGAACGAGGGATGGATGTAGAGATGGAGGGAGAGGGAAAGAAAAAGAGAAAGAGACAGGAAAGTGAAGACAGAAGACAGAGGGACAACAGCTGGCTAAATTAACACACACACATATATATAGATATATATCAGGCTTGTGGATGCAAGACAAAACAGGAGTCACACATCTTAGGTTTGTGTCTATGTATGTGTGTGCGTGCATTTCCATGTTTGTGTGCATGTGGTTGCGTGCATCCCCATTTTTTATCATTTGTGTGTGAGAAGAGATAGGGTTAATAATGATGTACCAGAAAACAAAGAAAACACTGATACTTCAGAAATAAGAAGAGAAGTAGAACACAATAAGACAATAGAAAAAACAGATACATCGAGCTTTAGGAGACAGAAAGTGAGACAAAGGAAAAGACAGGAAAAATCAAATGAAATGGAAGAAATCAGAACCAAAGGAAGTTCAAGTTAACGAAGCAGAGTGTAAAGTGGTGGTATTTTGGGACAGTAAGGCCTTTATTAGGTCTTTGGCATGAATTACCTTTATATCCTGAGAATAGGAGAGGGCACGGGGGAGAGAGGGAGGAAAATTAGGGAAAAAAAGTAAATCGAAACAAAAGCAGCACTGCCAAATATACTCTCTGTGATGGACAGATGAAAATGGCAGCCAAAGGAAGAGGAGGACAAGAAGAAAGAGCTGGGATCATGGGAGTGCAATAACAGAGAGAGACACACAGCAGTAGAACCTCAGAGTCAAATTAATCTGTCGTCATTCACATTCAAATCACATGAAGGAAGAGAGACAACAGGCAGCCGATAAAAAGAAACCTTTCACAAATAATAGTTTGAAAAGATTAAAAAACAACAACTTGTCTCTAATTAAAGATTGACATCTACCTTTTCAGGAAATGGACAAAAGCTTTGGATGGGAAATAATACAGTTGCAGTCAAATGGAGGGAAATGGTTATGCTGATGTACTGTTACTGTAAGTGTTGTGCAAATGAGCATTTTGAAGACGTGGGCTGGAATGGGGTAGTGGAATTAAAAACACTTTTTAGTTGTAGAATTTTTTATACTTCATATATTTACATTTATAAATAAATGAAAACCAAAGGATTCATTATTTCCCCATTAAAAGTTCATTCTTGGTGCTTTTCAACAAACAGCATTCAGACCGTTTCATGTTGGGAAATTACCTTCGATTAAATCCTTTATGTAGGCAGGCAGACAGTGAGAGTGTGGCTGCCTGGCTGCTGGATGGTGGTTTTGACCATTCCTTCTTTAAGCTTCTTAAAACTGTCCCCCGGTATTCCGAACGCTCGAGGCAGAGTATGCTCTGGGACATGTTTAGCTGACTGACATATTGCTCAGTTCATCACGCTCCGCTGTGGTGGTTGCTGTTTGGTCATTTAACCTCAGCTTCAGGCTTTGCACACTTTGCCAAAAATGTGCTTCCTTACATGTCTTATAAACTATATCCAACATTATACCATTCACGAGCAGGATGCAATAAGATGCAATAAGGAAAGTCAATTCTTTTTTAGCAATTGTAGCTACAAATAACCTTTACCAACTAATTGACTGCAACTGTATTCAGTAAATGATGTAAAGGAAGGCCACCATTGCCCCATACTGCATTGCTTCTGAGCAAGCTCCTTATCTTGAGTATACTAGTGCTACACAGAAGGAGGCTTAAAACCAGCTAAATGACTGAATACTGTCACAGCGTGTTGGAATTTGCTTTGTAATTGTTCAAATACACAATATCTTGTGGAAAAATAACGTATGACTGGCATCTTTAGCACAAAAGCCAGATTATGGTTACTTAAACCCATTGAGACACATGTAGGCGTAGGGTTGTGCATAAAGACATTAACAGGGACAGGAGGATTCAGCTTAGAGGGAAACTAAGCCTAAAGCAGAGCCAGGATTTTATGGTCTATATGAGAAACTTGCAATATTATATTTGTCTGTGTTTGAACAGAGCTGCTAAAAGTAAAAATACGCCTTGACTATCAAAATGTCCCAAGCCACTAAGAATGTCAAATATTATATTGTACATACAATGAAAGAAGTCAGACAATCAGTTACATTTGAAGGATTTCTTTTCTTTTTTTTCTTTTTTACCAGTTCTGTTTTATTTTTAATTTTCCTTTTTTGTGATCCAGCTTCAACATGCTGTACAGTATGACGACCACGGGAGACTGGGTCACTACCCTCCTTCTAGGTGTTCACTGCAGTGACATTAGCAGTACTAACTGTACACAAACCTTCAAATAGAATTCACCCATGTCAAACCAATGAAAGGATCAAATCCAGTTCAGTTGATGTTCAGATCAAGTGAACTATTGTTTTGTAACTTTTGATGGAAAGCACATTTCTTGGTATTATGGGATTTACGTTGATGACAAAGAACCAGCAGACAACATACAGAGAGAAACACATTCGAACTCATTCAAAGCCAACTGTGAAGTCATAAGTAATAAATAATAAATGAATGAATGAATGAATCAATCAATCAATCAATAAAATACTCTTTAGGTTTTAATAATATCTAATAACATCCAAGTGTGTTGCCTGATAGGCAAAGAAAAAGAAAGCCACTGTACATTTGGCTGAATTGGAGATGAGATGACAAAAAACATCAACAACACCCTCCAATCCAATCAAGAAAAATAAATAAATCAATTAAATAAATCAATTAAAAAAACAAAAAAAAACAAATCAATCAATAAATAACCCCTGAAACTGAATCACTGAAGCAGCCACAGCGCCATGGTACAAGAAGAGAAAAGTAAAGAATGAAGGGAGGAAGACAAAAAGCTAGTGATGAGGAGAAGAGAAAAAGAGTACAGTACCTTTTACTCTAATGTCCGGATTGTGGGCTTTAAGGAGAAAGAAAGAAAGAAAGAAAGAAAGAAAGAAAGAAAGGAAGGAAGGAAGGAAGGAAGGATAGATAGATAGAAATAGAGCATTTAGTCTAGAACCATGGTTGGTAGAATCGTACAAGAGAACCTCTGTTATCACCATGAGTGTGGACAGCTGATCACAGGTCAGGCTGCAGTTCAGCAGACAGGTGAACGTGGCAGCTGTATACATCGTTTGTACAAGCTACTTATTAGGACCAATGTTTCTGTTTATTGTAACGTGGTGGCCTCTAGTGGCTGTGGTATGTATGACAGGAGCAAAGGAGGATATTGGTTGACGTACTTAGCAGAGCAACAAAGTTCTCGTAGAGAAGAGGTCAGGGTCGGAGGACAGACTCAGAAGACTCTGTTCATTTTCTGTATGATACCAAAAGTCAACGCTGACTTATTTGAAATTTTATTCATACAAATGTAAGTTACGTTACGTATAAGGTAAAGTGGGGTTGGTCATACTGGAGAAAGATAGCTTCGATAGAGTGTCATTTCCGGTTTGACAGAGAGAGCCTCGCTGCTCGTCAGATATCAATGCTGTGGATCGGTGGCTCGAAGATAGTTTATTGTTAAGTCTAACTCCCAGCACGGACCCCATCTGGTACTATAATGGTCATATATGTCGACCATGCACACATTTGGAATGGTCAGTCAGTCTGTTTAGTTAGTTAAGTATGAGAAGATGTTGGAATAAAGACACAAAGAGGTTGGGTCAATCAGAGAAAGGGAATGAAAGACATCATTAACACTAGCATGTCCAGTGAATTTTCTGAACATCAAGCTGACTACTCATATTTCGTGTTAACCACTGGACTGCACTGGCTTTAGGAAAAATCATAGGATGTTATGTATGCTGGGTTATTTCCATGTTGAAATATAAAAATAGCCAATTAATGAATATGGAAACAGTTGAAGAGTGAGATCACAGTTTCCAGCAGACTCCAACACGAGATGTAAGTGTGATGGTTAGAGACGGGAGGACGGGAGAACAGAGCAGGTCTGTAGGAATCCTCTCCCAGCCATACAATCCGTCTAAACAAACAAGCTGTTTGTTGGCTAAGCGCTCTAAATGGATTTCTCCTCATCTCACTGTTGTTATGCTCTCAGCGTCTTTCTCCATGTGTGTCAGTTTGTGTGTGTGTGTGTGTGTGTGTGCCTAACTGACAATAAGTGAAGCCAATTTGCAGCTCTTTCCCAGCAATACTGTAGCTGCCTATCTGTTTGACAACAAATAGCTTTTTAAGTGAGGGGTTTGGTGGTGAGCTGAAGCTGCCACAAAGGCCCTGCTACTCATCTGTTTCACTGTTTGACTATCACAACACGACAGGATGGGGTTTCTCAACCTCGCTATGGATACTCACTCAGACACACAGTCCCATTGTATACTGTAGATACCGAGCAGAGCAAGGAAAGGTAGCAAGAGTGGTTCAGTCTGTATTTGAAGTGTCAGAACAATCCAGCTCAACATGCAAATTTGTACTTATGTATATATACATAACCATTCTTTGAGCAAATATAAACTTATTTATAATAAGTTTATATTTGCTCAAAGATATTAAGCTGATATAATCAACATTTTTATTAAATGTCTAATTGTGTCATGCAGTGACGTCACGTCACATAGCCACAGAGGATCACCTGACTGACTCTGCTGGGTGTTTTAGTGTCTTTTAGCTCATTGTTGGTACAATTCGGCTTTTTACAACCTGGATATCATGTTCACTAGGTGCCACTACAGTGGCTGCACTTTTATCTTTGTGATTAACTAAGCAACACAATCACGGACATCCATAAAATAAGCCGGAACATTTTCCTCTAATCTCATCCAGGCAGCAGCCATGAAGAAAAGAGAGGGTAAAATATCTGTCAGACGCTCTATTAAGAGTTCTCCCACCCACCACACTCTCCCCAGGTCTCATGAGGGCTGTGTAGTGGTGTGCTACTATTTTATTGTGTCCTGTCGGAAACTACTTGAAAGAAGGAAGTCATTGAGTAATGCCGGATTACAGTGTCGCTTTTCATCTTGTCAGCGCAACCTGGCTACCCAAAAGTTGGAAAATGTCTCTGCACACAGTATGAGTTTTACAGACACCCTGCTGATTTCATGATATTTTGGTATAAATTGCTCTAAATTCCAGAATATCCACTGAGTCTCACGCTGTGTGTGTGTGTGTTTGTGTATGAGTATGAGTGATACACTCACCGATATTGCAGTGCTCCCCTGTCCATCCCTGGTCACACTCACACTTCCCCTCCTTACACACTCCGTTCTTGCTGCACAGTGGGTGGCAGGCCTTCTGGTCACACACAGTTCCTGTCCAGCCCTCATCGCACCGACACACACCGCCATAACAGACGCCATGGCTGCCACAGTCCACTCCACACACCTCTGTTGGAGAAAGATAATTATAATATATATACAAATGCAGAAAAATAATGGTAACTGCAACCTTTTCTGCAATTATTGGTCAATGCTAATAATATCAATACTAAAATTTAGCCAGTATGAGTTAAAGCACTTGAAAAACATCATACACATCATAGTGTTTACAGGGTTTGTCTGTACTGTCACATCACATCACATCAAGTGCACAGCATCAGAACAGTTAACTCCAGTGTCACTGACAGGCCAGTAAACACAGTTTCACATTGCTGAGAAGGAGAGAGAGAAGACATGGAGGCAGATAGTTGTACAGAGGGAAAAGAAATTGTAGTTTAGCTAAGCTTCTCAAAAGCTGACATCTATGACCACGACAGGAAAGCTGCAGTATAACGAGCAACTTCTTTTATCACCTCACATCGACAAGTAAGCAGAATGTTTTAAATTTTGTTTTAAATAATACGATGCATATAAAAGTAGGATTTTAAGAGTAAAAACAGAAACTATACAAGAGCATTAGGAGACAGAGTTATAGACTGATCACTGTTCTTATGATAAGAAAACTGACACACACCATAACTGTGCTTCTGTTTTTACACTAACGTTCAGACAGCAAGTTATTGGTGCTGCTTGGATCCACTCCTACTACCATACAGTAGAGGTTGCTGCTATCCAACTATTGTTGATGTCATCGCGTAGCTCAATAGATCAACTTCAAACGAAGGAAATGATTATCAATATGACATTTCTAAAGTTTAGCTAAGATCATACATGTTTTACGGGCCCAGGCAGGATAATGAAATTTCAAAGCTGATGTAATTTAAGCATTGACTGTCTCTGTGTGGTTACTGTGGTTGCCATGAGCCATGGCAGCATGATGAAATAGTTCACCCATCATCAGCACAAATGACCACAACATGGTGACTGATGGTTGTGTTGTTATGTGAAACAATGGAGGTGTCACTGTATGAGAGTGGCTTACTGTGATTATTAGAGGTGCTGGCTAATGAGCTGAGTGAAGACTGTCAGCACCGTTTGCCTCATCAACTCATGGTCTCAAACATGTATTAACAGTTATGAATTTCATATTTATCAATAGTGGTGATTATGTAACACATTAAGTTCATGCGACATTTAATATGCATTGAAGTGAGGAGCTGGGAAGCAGCAGAGCAGAGCCGAGCAGTCCTGACTCAGACAGCGAAACCATAATGACCTGTCCAGACGAAAAGAAATGAAAAAATCAATTAAGAAGCTTTTCCCGCAAGTCTGTCCCTAATTCACTGTGTGTGTGTGTGTGTGTGTGTGTGTGTGTGTGGACTGAACTGGACTGAACCCTGTGGTTGTGTACAGCTGTCCGTGTCTATACTTTATTTTGTCTGTATGAGAAGCAAAACTGTGTTAAAAAGCTTGATATGGAAGAATTACAAGTCAGTGTGATTGTTTAATTAACTGTGTGTGTGTGCGTGTGTGTGTGTTTGGATGTTTTGACAGAGCCCAATAAAAGGTCAAGAACAAGAGAATAAGCTAGAATAAAAGTTGTGGGTATTTGTGTTTATGCAATGTATTCTGTGCGTGTGTGTTTGTGAGAGTGTGTGTGCGCACGCGTATGTTTTACAAGGAGACAGTACTTAATTGGACGTTTGTTTGATGGTTTTGACAAACCAATAGTCAGTGTAACAACAAGTACACAAGTGACACACACACAAGGCAACATATACACAAGTGACACACACACACACACTCCTTATCGCTTGTCTTTGTTTTTATGTCAAGCCATCTGTCACTGATCTGCATTCCTCCTCCAGTTTTTCCCCCCTCACCTCTTTCCCTGCATCAGTGCTGTCACTTGTCTTGTTGTGTCTTTCTCTTCACCTCTCCTCCCTCCCCCTCCCTCCTACAGCGCAACAAAAAGGAGACTGCCCTCACCAGAAAAGAGACAATATTGGTCACGTTACATTTAGCTGACAAGTGACCTCTTCTGGATGTGTAAATTATGACTCATGTCTGTCAGCTTGAAAGAACCGTCACCCTCTTACAGTATAGAGCAGCAAAACCATGGAGGGAGGGGGTGGGGTGAATGAGGTGGTCAACGAAGCCTTTGTTTCTCATTTCCTACTGACAGTCAATTTTCTTTAACCATGGCTATAATCTTTCCCTGATCTTAAACAAATGTGCTATGCAACTCTTCACTTTGTCAGATACATTTTAGAGGAAATGCAATGCCTACTAAGATTATACTCACTGACAGAGTAACATTCCTAATCTGGAGTCTTTAAAAGGTAAATACTTCCTGTCTCATGATTCAAGTCAGCATTGATTTTTTTTAAATAATTAGCCAAGACCACAATCTTTTCCCATCCTCAATCACCTTTGTCATAATAATCAATCATTGTTTTAGCTGCCAGAAGCAGATATTGCGTGAAAAATGTTTCATAACTTAATATGATATCACCTTTTTGAATCTGTCAGTGACAGTCTGGACAGTTTCATGATTCCTAGGATGTTCACTTTAAAAAGACTCGTCCATCTACATCACACATAATTTAAAAATGTATCTGTGCTACTTTTTCTTGTTGTCCACACTCCTGTACACTGTCAAGATACAGCTCTCCTGTTTGCAGCTGCTGCTGTGCAAACCACAGCTGGAGGCAGTCGAACACACGGTAAGTCATCCTGAGACCACAGTACTTCTATTTTAGCTTCTCTTTATTGGCCGCCGGTTAGTTTAAGAATTGATTTGCAGATGTTGGTGACTGTGCTGAAGTCTTAATGTGAATTAGCCCCTAGCTATGTCAATGACCTTGTTCGTCCTCACAGTGTAACAGTGAGATCCACGGGCAAGGTTCTCTGGCTCTTTGAAACTCCTAACTAACTTCTAAAGTTGAACATGTTTTTACCATCAGGGCAGCTAAGCTCTAGAGTACACAGTACTATAAAAATAAACCTAGCTAAAGCACATAATCCTTTAAATCATTCCTCAGAATGATGTTTACAGTTCAGGTACAGGTTTTGCATAACTGACTGTCTTACTCAACTTGTGTCTTATTAGTTGTTTTACAAGCTATGTATCGCATCCTTTATGGCTGTTCCTAGGGGCTTGCATCACTAACACCGTTATCTTAATTATGTTCTGCTCTGTAATTGCTTTTTTTTTTGCTGATCGTGCACTTCTTTATCCTCTCTTAATAATTTTGTATAGCGCTTTTATTAACTCTGTAGAGCTCAGTGTAATGCTGCTTTTACAAATGCTATAAAACAGAGTTTAATTATTCTGATGACAAATCTATACAGTGACAGACACCTGACATGACATGACACACACCTGAAGAGCACTCGGGCCCGGTCCAGTTCTGGTCGCAGGTACAAGTGCTGGTCTCTGCGTTGTAGGTGCCGTGACCTGAACACTGATCCGGGCACATGGCCTTGACAATCTCACAGCTGGCTCCGCCCCAGCCTGGCTGACAGTGACACTCGCCATGAATACACACCCCATGGGCCGAACAACTGGGGTCTATGCAGTCCACTGGAGAGGTGAAGACAGGGAGTTAACATAGAACATCAACATCGATGGTGATGATAGCTATTAGTTGACTGGTTTTAACAGAATAAAGACAACAACGTATGCCATGTGAATTCTCATACATAACGTGATCGAGTCAATATGCATAATCAACTTAACATTATGTGCATGGCCATGGTTAAGTAAGGATGATATAATAATAATTAAGATCATCTGTCGCAGCTAGAGCTGTCAAAGCAGCTGAAGGTCAGGAAAAGGACTCACACTCACACCACCCCATCCTCTTTTGTAGGCCACTCATCAACACCCACCCCCACTTCCACCAACAAACATCAAACCCTACCACCACACATACCAATCCACACCCACTCCAACCCCCCTTCTTTCACATGCACATTAACTCTTTCAGTGCTGCTTTTCACAACTATTTGGTTGTGGATACTGTGGAAATTGTACACGACATCTTTGACATAATTTGCAGATTCAGCAGCCATAAATAGGATTAACACACACACACACACACACACACACACACACAGTTGTTCAGGATAAATTCTCTCTCACTCTCTCCTTCTGTCTTCCTCATAAACTCACAAAGGATTAGTGTGACCGAGGATTGAACTAATCGGAGACTAATCTGGTTACTGTCCCCCGTGGTATGCATTTGCATATCTGTATGTGTGTGTGTGTGTATACACCACATGCACATATTTTTGTCTGCATGTGCATGTGCGTACCCGTATAGAGATGTCAACCTCTTTACATTGTAGTATGTGTGTGTGTGTGTGTGTGTGTGTGTGTGTGTGTGTGTGTGTGTGCGTCCAACCAGAAAATAGCAGATTAGTATCGAACAATTCAGATTAAATTTGTGCAGCCTATGGCTTGTAGCCTATTTTAACCAACTACCTGTCAGCAATTTGGGCAGTAACCCTGTGTGTGTGTGTGTGTGTGTGTGCGTCTGTGTGTGTGTGAGAGAGAGAGAGGGAGAGAGACAGATTAGAGTAAATTCATTTGCCATTAACACTATATTAACCTGTCAGCAGGCTCACCTCAGGAGTGATTTTGTCTGATACTTACAGGCAGGTCACTTCAAACCCACAGTGTATTACAGGTACATGTTACATACAATATTCATACAGTAAATATACAGTGCCAATCAAACATTTGGACACACCTGGTCAATCAATCTTTGTTCGTAAACTCTGATTAACTCTGAAGACATAAACACTGTAAAATAACACATGGAATTATGTTGTAAACAAAAAGTGTTTTGTACTGTATTTTAGCCACCTTTTGTTTTAATGACATCTTTGCACACTCTTATTCCACAAAAAGCTTTATGAGGTAGTCACCTGGAGAGCTTTTCAATTAACAGATGTGCAAAAAGTTCATTCGTGGAATTTCTTGTTTTCTAAATGCGTTTGCAAAAATAAGGCTAGGAGAATCTTCAGGGAGCAGGAAAAGGAACGGCCTTTCCATAATAACTATTATTTATTACTTTCTCTATTATTATTAATCTCTCATTGTACACTATTTAATATATGGTTTAACTGAACAAATTGTAGGAGCTTACAGAAATATGATTTTACCGGTATGATTACATGTGATCATTAAATTAGGTAATGTGCACTGAAGCCAAACAAGGAACAGAGTCTTTCTGCAGAAAATATTGGGGAAGGCATGACAGCATAGAATCTTCCAGAAAATCTCCTGACATAACTAAAACAATTTAATTAACCATCCAACACTACATGACATTCATTAAGTGTCCTGTCAGGCCCTCAAGAGCAAAAATATGGGTTCAAATGATGTAAACTTTGCAAGTGAAACCAATTATGATTTATTATCCAATTAGTACAAACTGCATGGATTTCTATTTCTGAAGTAAATGTCACCGGGAGCAATAAAGTTCAAGTTCAGTTTAATTGTCACATATAATCATACAGGTACAATCATAGTGAAATGTGCAATCAGTTATTTATGTTGACATTTAATTATGTAGTGAAGTCTTCATCACGTTTCAGCATCTTAATAACACATATGTAAATATGTCCCACAGCAAAGGGGCCAACAGCCAAACACATCACATGTTACTATGTACCCTTGTGTTTCTGAACCTAAGACATGATTCTTACCTTCCTCACAGTTATCTCCCTTATAACCAGTATTGCAGATGCAGGCACCCATAATGCAGATGCCATGTCCTCCACAGTGGATGTCGATGCACTGATTGGCTGGCACGTCGCACTCAGTGCCTTTCCACCCGCTGTAGCACTGGCAGCGGCCACGGGAATACTGTCCATTACCACTGCACAGCACTGGACAGGCAGCTGCACCGGACACATGTGGAAAGATGGATTAGTAAAACAAACAGGCTGATTAAGTCAGACACTTGAACCCCCAAAGTCTCCCTCACATTCCCAAAGTCTCACTCAGTCAAGGTCTATAGTGTCTATACTGTGCAAACAACAAATTAGTCACAGAAAAGGCGCCATTTTATCAAATTTGGGGCACATGATAAATTTAACAAATGACTATGTCCATGTCCATTAATAACAAATGACTCCATCGTGGCCTGGATGCAGTCATTTGTCACTGTAACATAAAACTTTGAATTGTCCTTTGGACATTCCCAGACTTCTTAGACAGCAACTGCTACACTGAAGACCCGCATGACACGTGGAATACGAAGAGGAAGTCTGCTGAGAGATGGCACTAATCCACCAGGACTGAGATCACTCATCACTGTCACAGTTTGGATTAGAGTTCAGCTCGAACAAGGGGCTCATATTGTCCTTTAATTACTCAGATCCACTGTCCAGTCACTGTGGTGAGCCTTCAGTGTGATGGATAAGATGCAGCCTGATGGATTGCAGCTTGTCAATACTGCAGTACTACAGAGTCTATGGGAACACCTTAAGTTGAACTGATCTAATAAATGCACAAAGGTGTGTATGGTCTGTTACAGCTGAAAACTGTTGAGGGGGGAGAACACTGACTGTCTGAAATGAAGATGGTCAGTTATAAATATTTTTAATCAGTATAGTAAAATATACAGTGTTAGAATTAAACCAAATTCCAATCTGCAGGGCTGAGTGATGAAGAAAACTGCTGTTTCTTGAATGGACACTAAATTCTTGCTCCAAGACAGCAGGAAAACACCTTCAAATTAAAAGTTCTCTAAATATTGAATGTTACCTCTAAGTCTAAGCATGGATTTGTTTGACTGATAAACCTTGCATCAAAACTGCGCACACAGGCCATACCACTGCAAACAGAGGAAGCAGGTGGAGAAAGGCTGAGACAGAACAGGTCACAATCACTGCTTGGATAATAACCTCCCAACATGTACTGCTTCTCTACACACGGCAGTGTTTGTGTGTTTACCTCGAGAGCAGTCAGGCCCCAGAAATCCTGGGAAACAGTGGCATATTCCTGAGAGACAATCTCCGTTTCCATGACAATTCTGAGGACACTCCATAATCGACTCTGATTAAGAGAGAGAGGCAGAGAGAGAGGTGGTTTAAGGGTGCAAGTTAATTGGGTAGGCTGGATATGCAACTGTACATCTGAAGAAACACCACACACATACACACAATGCTGACAGAGTGGTCCTCTGTGGTTGCCGTAGTTACAACCAGTCAGTCCAATCAACGCATTCTAACATCCAATTACCCTGCTGCCTTTCTCCTGCTCTCTCTTTCTATCATACACTGTTGGTGGCCACTTCCTGTGCACACACACCTCAGGCGGAACATAAATGTCCAAGTTTTTAACAATAACCAAATATTATACTATAGATATATAGTATAATATAGTATATATTGACGGAAATATCTGTAAGATAAATTTGCAGGTTAGTAGAACCCCAGGTCATGATGTTCATTGGGCGTGTCTTCATGTTGGTTCATAAAACATATTTTGTCCAAAAATGGTCATCTGTCCACCCATCTGTGTTCAGCTGATCATAAAGATGAGATTAAATTATCATCAACGATTTCTGTCCAGGCATAAATCACCAGTAATTCCAAGTATGGCGCCATAATATTTGGTCTTTACTACACATTTATTGTGGGCAAAATAATTCATTCATTTGCATGATCACTTCATAACATGAGTGTCCAATACAATACTGCATGGTGGCAAGATGTAGCAGTGGTTAACTGCAGGAAACTTGGTGACTTTAAATTGCCTGTGTGTGTGAACGACTCTTTGTCCCTATGTATAAGCACAATAATTTGCAATATCTATACAAAATTTGATTTGTCTTTTCTTTGGCAAATTAATTAAACTCAAAATATGAGTGTAGGAAGGAGGAGAGAGTGTGCGACCAGAAATGTACAAAAGTGTGTGAACTACAAAGCGAGAATGAAAAGAAAAAAAAAACAAAACATACTGGATTATTTACACGTTTATATTTTTAATTTCTTCAATATCACAGTTATTATTACTTATATACTGCGACTGCCCTAATTTCAAGACATACAGAATTGACTTTACAAACATATTGCTGTGTCTCACCTATGATGATGGTGTTGTAAGAGACTTGCTCTGTGTTGCGTCCGTCATTGTAAAATGCCAGATGCCAGATTCCTGTATCCAGGTACTGGATGAAACCAGCATCATGTACGTTCACCGAGCGTGTGTGTCGGGCTCCTCCCCCAGACTCTTCTTCATGTGCACCAGCTGGGTGTGCATGTCCCGCGTCCATGTCACTGAGTGCTCGTTTGTCTTTGGAAATGAGACGACTACCATCCAGTAGCTCCACAAAGTCATACTGAAAGACAAAAAACACGAGAATTCAAACATCTTTGAAGATATGTTGTTCACTACCTAAAATACCCTACCTGTGACACTCTACACCCCAGTACCTTTTTTTTTGCACTTTAGTGTCTAGACTGTGTCAAAGCAGGAGAACTGGTCAGTACAACTAGCCAGATCTAAAAAACCATCAGTCATGGAAGCATGACTGTATAACATCTTCATTATTTGGTGACATCATATTTGGTTATTAGATCATGCCACAGACACACACACAGCCAATTACCCAGAAAAGGCAAGAATTGTTAGACAAGAGTGACAAGACAGAAAATCTACACACACACACACACACACACACTCACACACAGCACAGTCTTGTCTATTATCTAAAGTGCTAACATTGAGCTGTGATAGGGATGGCATTGTATGAAGTCTTTCACAGATAAGTGGATTAGTCCTTTGATAGAAGACATGATTCACCATGCGGAAATGTAAGTGTAGTCATTAAAGGGATAGTTTAGGTTTGTAAGAAGCTTATCTGCTTCATTATGAACTGAGAATCCATGAAGTACTACAGAATAACTTCAGCTAGATACATTGCAGAAATGACAGAATGGATTTGGGGTTTTGACAATTTGGCAGGCAGAATTTCTTCAGCACTTTTGGTGTTTGTGAAAAAAAGAGTAGGGAGTTCTGGATGGTTGATGACAGGCTTTCTTAAATGCTGTTAGAAACTTAGTGACACACACACACACTGATGTCATCTGATACGATTTCATTCGAGTCACACAGATGAAACGCCTCTGTAGATTCAGCTGAAAGTTGTGCTGGTACAACACAGGGTTTTTATTGAGCAGTAGAGTCCAGTGCTGCCGCAGTCTCTTTGAACAACTGCATCCATCTCTTTGCCATATCATACCGTTCATGTGTCACAGCTCATGTTTGGCCATAGCATCTATTTCATGCTTAACTGCCCTGTAGTTGGATTCCTCTCTTTGTTCTGTTTCTCTTCTTGGGAGTTTTTTCTTGTGTTCTCGCACAGTTCACAGTCGCTGCTTGTTGACTGAAGCACAACAACTGGCTTCATCTCTCATACAGACGTGTCTTTGACATTAATGTTATTTATGGCTTCATTAAGACGTGACATGGCATTTATGGAAAGAGACATATGCTTGTGAAATATTTGACAGCTGGTGGACGTGTGTGTGTGTGTGTGTGACAGACTATTGAGAATGTGGTGATCTGTCAAATAGCAATAAATAAATGAATTAACATGAGTGTTAACCTGAGAAGAAACAATTAAAGACAACCAGAATCTCACAGATTTTCTAATTACTTTGAAAGAATTGAGAGCCAGACTGCAGAAATGCAGCACTGAAGAGGCGGCCATCAGAAATGCAATTCCAACTTTATTCAATATGGATTATATGGAAGAAACCTGCTGGCCTCTACCTTCCTCCTATACAGCGATGTTCTACTACTAACTGCCACCTGTCAGACACACTCTGACCAGTCCATACTTTTCAAACATCAGTCAGATTAAACTAAATTATCACACAATGTAAAGAAATTTATGTGGAACATTGGAAACTAAAATATTTGCATATTGTCTGTAAAGACATTATGAATGGTAGAATGTCTCTCTACTGTCAGAGACACACAGCAGAGACAGATCCTCACCTGATCTGAGTACAGGCTCATTGAGCAGAAATGAACAAGACACAAAAACCATCAAGACAAACAACATCTGTAATATGTGGTCACTACTGGACAGGTGAGGCTGATTCAACAACAAACAAAGAACATTGACTTTAATGAGTTAAATCTAAGTAATCTCAAAGAGTTTAATGAGCTCTGAGCATTAAAAGAAGTCCTGAGGGAAGGAGACCGGGCTAATCTTGTCCAGTATGTATCAGAGTGTATCAACAGAATGAAACTAACTATTACTATTATTATATACTGTTACTTTTTTTTGAGATGATTGATTATTTTAGAATAACTTCTCAACAACTTTCAACATGGTAAATTGCCATGAAGAGGTGTCTGTCAGAAAAAATAAGTTGGTTAACATTCAGTCTCTATACTGAATCTATAACTCCAATGTGACTTGAGCAGTACAAATAAATGAGCATGTGAGTGTATGTGCATGCACATGTTTATGAAACCAACCTGTGTATGAGTGGGTGGTAGGCCTTTGCGTCCATAAACTCCGACAAGAGCATCTTTCTGAACGGAGATGTTGAATTTCAAGAACTGTGGTTGGTCAATGTACAGCTGGGACCTCCAAAACACACCTTGTATGAAGAATAACAACAAACCAGCAGCAGTCAGAAGCAGTGATTTACAGAATGTTTCCATCTATATATCATATATAAATCAATATGCAAAACATCAGGGATGTTACACACCCCAACTCTCACAATGCGAGCATAATCCTTAATTTTACCTGTAAGTCATGGTTATTACAATATGATTTACTCTACTAACATGGGAACTATCACACTGTAATTAATTTTTCGGTGTGTGTGCCCTACATTCCATTAGCGTTGTTTTAGTCCATCCTCACTGATATGACTGGGGTTGACAAAATAATACAAACACCTACAACACCTTTCTGAAACATGGATTTATGGACTGTTTTAACTAGCATTTCTAATAAACTGGCAACTGAGTGTATTATGCTTTGGCAAGTGTACTTTGTAGTCAAATGTATTTCTGTGAGCTCCTGCTATACACTCTTAATTAAACTTAATTAAAGTAAATAATATTATTAATATTAATAAGAACGTTCATTTTGTTTGTTTTGTTTGAGTGGCAAAATAGGATAGCCAGACAAACTCATATGTGTAGCCTACGTGTGTGTGTGTGTGCACTTACCAACCTTACTAAGTGTGGGCTTGGGCGTCGTTACACATTCACCAACAGTGGACTTGAAAACTATCAGGGGACATTTTTTTAGGTCCCTGTTGGTCATGCCTTAAATCAGTCGAAAATCATGTCTAACATGCTCTGGTAAGGTTTATTAATTTTTTGCCAAGAGGTCCACTCTTGGTGTGTGAGTGATTAAGTACCTTCTCATGAGTGCCTCTACTGGTTTGAACAATGAATTTCAACAACCCATTACACACACGTTGCTTTTCACACTCCCCATTGTTTGAATGGCTTGAAGTCCCAGGCAGCCTTTCAGACTGTAGATGGGCCATTAAACAGGCCACTGTGAAGAGACCAGTGTCTTGAAACATGATTTGTTATGTTTTTGTAACAAAACATAAAGGCTCAGCTTTTGGTTTCAAGTTTGACACTGTATTAAAATAAAGGGCAACCCAGAATGCAGAAGATGCATGCAACTCAATAGACCTCCTTTTTCTCTTAAGTTACAACCCATCACTTAAAAATAGGATCCAACATAACATAATCCAGATCTATGAATAAGGCTTTATATGTGGATTTCTGTTCTGAATTTTGTGGTATAAAATAGAAAGGTTCGTCCACACTTGGACTGTACAAAATGACACTGGTCCCCTGTTTAATGGTAGAGAACGATGCTTAACCAGTTTAGTTTTCTATTATTTTCTATTTTACATTTCTCAAGTGTTTTGTATACAGCCTTACTCTGTGTTGGATGGCAATATTCATAACACAGGTTCTTATAACCACAAAGAGAAACAGCACAAATAATGCAGAACTAAGATGACAAAAAAGATGATTACCAACTGAGCTAAACAACACCCCATCAAAAGAATTTTTGATGTCACTGTTGTGCAGCATTGACTGCAGTCCAGACACAGAAATACAAGCTTTTGGCTGCATACCCTGCAACCCCTACTGACATAACTGAACTGCACTATCCCCATTCAAATAAACATAACATCCTTCATTTTTGCCACAATGCATGATTTGGTCCGAATCTGTCTTTATTTTATGCTAGCCCATATAAGAGTTTTTTTACATTTTGTGTTTCGACAATACACTAAAATGCCTGTTTGCAAAGCATATTTACACTTTTGGTAAGAACAAGAGAAGTTCTCACCATTTAAATGATGAAATCCCTGAGATGAGTGGCATTAGACAAAATGTCTAACTATAAATACATGCTGCTATTAACAGATAGGGTCTCTGTTGTTCTAAGTTCTTCTCCTGCCTTCATTTTTGTGATGGCAAATGCACACAGATGTGGGCTTTTCTGCTCAAGTATCTATTGTAGTATAATAGTAAGTTATTCTGTGGTACTGTCTAAGTTTATCATGCTCATCAGTATATGGAATGATTAAAACAGTTAATACAAGAGCAAATAAAGTGGCTTTTGATTGTATTACTTACTACAGAGTAGTTACAGTAGCTAATAGGGGTCTAAATAAACAAACCAAACTGCTACATTTGCATCTGAGTACTCTTTGAAAA
Source organism: Miichthys miiuy (assembly GCA_036365135.1). Taxonomy (NCBI): domain Eukaryota; kingdom Metazoa; phylum Chordata; class Actinopteri; family Sciaenidae; genus Miichthys; species Miichthys miiuy. The sequence continues at coordinate 29,903,373 of CM071602.1, forward strand.
GGGCCACTCTTTCTGGGCCAGTGATGTGTCTTTCAACATATTCAAGCAGGAATTCACCTGGCTGAATTTTTGGTGGGAATTACTTTATAACCTGATGAATACACTAATTATTTATGAATGAATCATTATAATTACATACAAAAACTATGTGTATACTATGTATAATGGCAATGAGTGTTCTTCATTTAAAAATTCTCCTGCTTAACAAGACTTTCTTACTGAAAGTTAAATGAGAAGATCAACACCATTCTCACATCCATACACACATTTTGAATAAGAGACAGCAGCCAACAAGCTCAGCTTAACGTAAAGACTGAAAACAGGGTGAAACAGCTAACCAGGCTCTGTTCACAAACTCTGAGGCCATCGCAGCAATCATGTTTTTGACTTTCTCTGGTGTACTTTATCAGCCTGCTGCCTTTGTATCTAGTGTACAGATATGAGAATGACATTGATTTTTACATCTAAGCAGAAATCTTATATTATTTATCTTGACTCAGTTTTTTAATTTACTTTAACTATTCTTGAGTTCTCATTGTCTCCTTATATCTTCTTTATATTGAAGTGTGCTGACATTGAGAAACCTGAGCCAGAGCCTTTCAAATGCCTTTTGGTCTTTGTAGTCTCCTAAATAACCCAGCTATACACAATACATCCAAGCATGTAGATACCCATACAATAACCTTGTGCATGCTGTGGTTAGCAATTTGAATTTATTACATTTACACACAGCTTTAAGGAAGTATTAGAGATTTTCCAGGGTCAACAGTTCATGAGGTGAACATAAATAAAAATCCTTTACATTGAAGTAGTGACATGACCAGGCCCTGTGTGCTTCACAGATCCTAACTCTGAGGGTTGAATTGTAGTAAGTTAAACAAGGCATTTTACAACATAAAACATCTATTCAGGTATGGAATTTTGGCATAATAACCACAAGTACATGTTATTTTGAGATTTGGGAAGTATAGATGATACTGACATAAATATATGAAACCATTTATTGAGTGAGATGTGTTTCTAAGTAGGCTGACAGTTCATTTTTTCTTTTTATCCGATCTGCCAACCAAAATAATTCTTACTCAAAGGTAAACTACTAGGTCTAATGATCTGATCCACAGTCAGCCTGTTAAACAGTCTCACTTTCCAGCCTGTGCAGGCCTCACACTGTGAAACTGTTGTCACTTGAAGCCCCTTTGTATAGAAGTAGATGTAAATTCAGTGCAGGGGTTGTGAAGTGGCCACAGCTTCACACCTCCATTAGTGTTTGTGACACACACAAACAGAAAATGTCTTAGTACTTGAATGGGATATTTATTTGAAATGCATATTTTTTCCATTTTAAAAGAAATATTCCAGTTTCTGATTTATTTCATGTGTATAATACCACTATGTGGCTACAAGCCTAACTCTTAAAAAAAGAAATCTATTTGTCCATGTTTGTACTATTAGCAAGGATTACCAGTGTAAAATATGGAACTGCATTGATTGAGTGGTAACTGGATACAGAGTTTGATTGGTAGATTTCTCAAATCTTTTTAGGTTACTATTTGGACAAAAAGAAAATGCTTGTGGTGTACTCGAGTTTGCATGGCCATACATGGCTAGCTGACATTCCCTTACATCCCTAACTCCACAGCTTAGATTACATTTTAATTCTTTGTTCACAACGGTCCAATCTTATTTTAAGATAAAATAATGTATAAATAAATATATTTTATCTATGAATATTTATCAGGTTATGAAGGGCTTGCCCCAAATAACACTGAGCTAGGAGAATTCTTGCAGTATGTTGGAAGACACATCATTAGCTCAGAAGGAGAGGCCCTGTTTAAACAGTACTTGGATGATGATGCAGAATATTTGTCACTATTTGTTCATTTGTTACTCCATTCATGGACAGACTGTGAGAAAAACTCACAAGGTCTCAGGGTTTTCATTTAACTAAGTCGTTTTTTGTACCAGGCTGTAAACATGTTTATTTCTGCTGTGAAGTTGGACATTTTAACATGGGTGCTTATGGAGGTTGAAATGTTCTGTAGCCAATCTGTAGCATTTGCGGGTTTGGGCACTTCTGCATTGGCTTCATTTCCCAGACACAGAGTTTGCTGCTTGGAGTGACCCTTATGTAGTGTAAAATAAAGTTGTTGCCCTAAGTGGGCGTTCAGACAGGGACAGGCAAACCGGATGCCGGCAACGATTTTCAATTAATTTCTGTGGGGGTTGTGCGTTTCCACGCCGGCCTCCAGGAGAGGAGTTGAGCCAGATTCAACTTTTGGGAAAACGGAGCCCTACGTCATGCTCCGGTCACCGATCAGGCACTCAGATCGGTCAAACCTCCACAGACAGCCTGAAATGTCTCTGAAGCAGAGACTATCCAGGTGGATTCACGGACTAAACTCTGTACCATGTACCAGCTTCTAAATCTGAGTCCGACTCGCAATTTACACCGCAAAATAGTAACACGAAGAAGTTTAATTTGATTTGTGTCCGATGATGAGAGAGAGAGAGCCCTTTGGTAGAGAGACATAGAGTTACAACAACAGAGAGCGAGCGCCGGCCTCGATAAAGCTGTTAATCAGCGAAATAAAAAGTTATTTCCTGATTGTTTTACAGCGGTTACATTCAGCAGGTATGGACACACCCACGGCAACCCACCTCAGCTCCCCTCACTTTTTTTCTGTCATCTTTGTCTTAACATAGTCCTGCATTATTTGTGCTTCTCTTTGTGGTTTAAGAACATATTGCCATCCAACACAGAGTTAGGCTGTAAACAAAACACTGGAGAAATGTAAAATAATAGAAATCTAAACTGGTTAAGCATCATTCTTTACCATTAAACAGGGGACCAGTGTCATTCTGTGCAGTCCAAGTGTAGACCAACCTTTCTATTTTATAGCACAATTAATGTTCCAACCAGAAGTCCCCATATAAAGCCTTATTCATATATCTGGATTCTGTTATGTTGGTTCTGAGATAGGCTAAAGGTAGCTTATCTGTATTTCAATGCCCACAAAAGCACTAACATACCAGTTAAACCCACAAAGACCAATACCTGCTCAGTATCAGTGTGAACTACCTTGATGGAAAATCAGAGGCTTTGGAAAGGAATCCATGCATAGTATCAATTTCACTTTTTATGTTTCTGTAAGAAATACAATTTAAGTATTCAAGTAGAAGACTTTAGATCAAAATGATTTTAAGAGAGTGTCAAAGCTTTGGACTGGTTGAAGAAGTATTAACTTGCCATCTGCAAATACCTTGCCATCTAGACTTCATGCTAGATTTTTTTGTCCTGATGTCTGTTTATGTTATTGTTTCAAGTCATTACATCCCCTCAATTACATATTACATTGATCTTTCAGCATATTATGTGTGCAGTTCCCAATTAGTCTCCAGATAGTTGACTTACAAATGCTGCAAAGTCTCTCCAGATTTATGTATGTGCAATAGCACATTATTAAATATAGCCTGAACATTTCAATGGACGTCCACTTTTCATGGTATAACCCATCACTTAAGAATAGGGTCTGTTAATTCCAGCAGCTGTATGCTATAATGGATTCACTAAATGTGAAGAGAAGGTAACTTTAGAATAAGGAAACTGTTTGTGGGTTAATAAGGCAAATACTGATCAAAGTATATTAGGACTGTAGGTGGGCTGTGTGAGGTTGATTCATCAACTAGCTGACTTTTCTCTTGTAGCTCACACAAACTGGTGACTCACATGACTTCATATATTTTCCAATACATGGTTAAATTGTTCTCTTTTTTTAACAACCCAGTCCAAATAAAGATTTTGAATAGGCCACCTGAAGTGAACATCTTGCACTTGTTGCCAGCATCATTCATATGACCAAGTCAAACTATTTCATTCACTTATTACTCCCTGCCCGTTGGTTAGCCCTTAGCCCAGAAAATGGTTAAACCACATACTGTAATTTTCAGACTATTGAGCGCACCTGAATATAAACCGCACCAGCTAAATTTAAAAAGAAAAAAAATTGAACTTGAATATAAGCCGCAGGTTTTCATGTTGTAACATGTCTTGTAACAAAGACGGTACACAGAAGATTTTTTGCACAGGCAAACTGTGCCTGAAAATCGGCAGTACGGCACCAACACGCCATCAACACAGCACCAACACGGCATCAACACGGGATGAACACAGGATGATGTACGTGCAGTAGCTCTATTTTCTTCTTTGATGGCCAGATCAATTGCCTTTAACTTAAAAGCTGCATCATATGCATTTCTTCGTGTGTTTTCCATGATGAGGGTGTGTGCATGATGTGCAAAATGACAGTTCAAAATCAAAATCAAAACTAGTGTCTTCTTCGGCGCATAATCTTTCCCCACATGTCTGTCTCACTTTCGCGTTTACTGCTAGAGAGTGCCCCGAGTGGCCGTTAGCCAGTAAATTAGCCACACTGTTGTATAGGCCGCAGGGTTCAAAGTATGTGAAAAAAGTAGCGGCTTATAGTCCAAAAATTACGGTATGTATTTTTTTTAAATATTTTGTTTCAAAAACATAATAAAAATGTTCGATAATTTAGTTGAGATTATTATTTTTTGAATGAATATTATTAATTTAGCTTATTTCTTATTTTTAAATGTTGGTCCATCCTATCCAAGAGGGAACTTATGTGTCATTATGTACCAGCCAACAGTGGACCTCTTCAACTAAAGTTCAGCCTTTATGATACAAAAAACATAATAACAGATCACTTTGAAGATACTAGAAAATTCTTTTGTTATGTTGTTTTAAACTCTGTTCTCAAAAACAAATTTGCTGGTACATTTGCATCATTAGACTGCCAGTGTCTATTTTAATCTGTACATGTTGAGGAAACATTCTTGACAACAATTATGGGATCTGTGATTCATGTAAAAATATAAAATATAATAGTTTTTGTCTATCTATTCAAGATATAAGATGCAATCCAGGATGAAGGAACCTCTCTTTAAAACACATACTTTATCATCCACACAGGTCTGAAATATGACCAAGATGAACACAGAAAAATATGAATTCTCTGACGAGGAAATTAAAATTAGTGCACTAATGTAATAAAACAGTTTATATATCTAAAGCCTAGATAAAGTCAATTTGATTCCTAATACTGCAGTCCTTGATATCAGTGCATGCAGACAGGTTATGCAGGTAAAACCTTATATTTTCTTGGGCATGATTATTTTTTGTAATATTTGTATTGCAGAAAAATGTTTAAAATATTGAAAACATTAAAGTTAAAATGTCCATTTTGAAAGAAACAAAGAAAGTCTTTGCAGTAAACCAACACTCATGAAGTGAAAGAATGGATACAGACAGTTACACTGTAGTCTATGGAGGTCCACTCTTTGATAGGTAGACATCACCAAGTCCCCTCTTAGCTTCTTCTTTAAAAAAAAAATAATAATTCACATTTGAAGTAATATTATGGTAAAAGCCATTAAAACTAAATGTAGCATTTTAGTTTTGTATTTTTAAAATTACCAGAAACACCAGTCACCACTTACCATGTGTCCTCTGACAGTCCCCTGTTAACGAGGTATGCGTGAGTGTGTGTGTGTGTGTGTGTAGCTAACCTGGTGGTACATCTTGTACGGCTCGTCTCCCCACATCCACCTCTCCTGTGTCGATGGTGTTGTTCTCTAGAAGAAACATTTTACCTGCAGAGAGAGGTCAGGAAATGTAAATCATCAAATTTTTTCATTCCATTTCTGCAATAGTTTCATACAAATACAAAAAGGTATTGACAATAGTTATGCTGAAAGATATGGATAAAAGACTGAAAAGACTGATGTGATGGACATATTCTTTTTCTTGCTTGTTTGCAGAAAAATACGCACATACTGAGTTTTCACATGCACTCAGTAAAGTTTTACATTATGTTATTAAAGATTCTTTGAAGAATTAAGGAGGATTTTTTTTCAATTTAATTCCTCAAAAGGCCTGAACCTAACTTAAAAAAAAAACAATGCTGGAAAAATAGTAATAGTCTAGTAGCCTTTGAGCTTACATGCATGGCGTTGTTGTTGAGCTGGCTTTAGCCATCATTACTTATTGGACTTTCTAAAAAACTTCAGACTCTTCAGCTGCCATGCCATCTTACATCTTACAACGATAGCTAGGCTATGTAGCAATAGATCCTACCAATAAGTAATACTGACAGCACAGCAGTGACAGCACAGTCGTTGTCTCTTTTCATCTTTACTGTCCATGCTGTATTTAAATGTTACTGCGATCGAGTGTTTGAAAATAACTTTCATTTGATTTAATAGGCGATATGTCTCATTACCATTCAAAAGTGACAGGTGATTTTCTGTTGACCACAAATTTCACAGCTTCCATGTTCACTCTTACACACATCAACATTCTCTGGATTTAGTGCTTTTTTTGTCATTACTGCTCAGCTGGACATCAATGGAGTTCTATCTGTCCAACATGTCTAAGCCATGCGTTTACACAGGTTTCAGTCAGTTTAATTAATGTTAATCTGGTAAAACATTTTAGTTAGAGTTCCAGTCATGCTAAATTTGAAAACTTCACTCCTTAGTTGGGAACTAAACCTTTCTCATTAGACTGAATGTAAACAGACCAGCTTTTACTTCCTTTCTTTGCAGTGTGTGTACCATGGAGCTGGAGCGGTCCCACTGCTCAAAGCTTGTAATTTCAGAGGCCTAACATTACACTTTAACAGCTTAAGTCATGACATCTGGGCCGTGAACCAACACTGACTCAGATGTCTGTCTGTGTGTGTGTGTGTGTGTGTGTGTGTGGAATATTTATGGCAGTCTGGACGTTAGGCGCATTTGTTCTACTCATATGAGCTGCCACATATGACACAAGTCTTCAAGCCCAGCTCAACAAAGACATTGATCTTTATTTCTAACACAACACACTCATACTGATGGCCTCTCTCTCATTCTCTCCCAATTCCACTGTAATTAATGGGCTTGCAATGGAACTTCTCGCATATCGAACTCTCTCTCTTTCTCTCTCTCTCACACACACAACAAAGTCAAAACTAGAGCAGGCCATTTTGTTTCTAACATCTGCAGAAGCAATTGAGGACTAACACTGAGAACCTTATTTCTTCCATGTCTTCATTCTTGATTCTTATTCTGCTCTTAATTTCTCTCACTCAATTCAGCCTGATCCACAGAGACAACCTACCATCTTATTTCTTTACTAGAGTCCCTTTACTCTTTTTCCAGCATCATTCATCTGTTCAGAAAGCTGATTTCAGTTCATACGGCTCCACATTTAAACCGAGTCATTGGCCACTGTGCAGCTCTGCGGCCTTAAAAGCTTTGTCAATAGAAGGGGACATTTAGACTTTCACTTCTAAGCTAAGATTCAAAAGCCTTACAACTTTGAGTAAACATCCCTCTTTAGTGTGCCACCACTATTCTCGCTCTCTTTCAGTTTCATCCAACTCTGTTGCTTTGTGTTTGTAAAGAGAAGAGAAAGTACTGAAAGAGTGAGAAAGGAAGAAAAAGCAACAGACAATGAGGAAATGATGGAGACATTAAAAAGTGTGACAAAAACAGGTACAGAGAACATCTGAAGAATCAATCTTCATGTGGGTGTATGCATGTGTGGTTTAATACTGGAGTGACTGGCAGGATGAGGTCAGCTTTAACCAACCACCCACAGCTTTATTAAAATGTTCGTCATACATCTGTTTTTGTCTGGTAACCTATACTAACGTGTAGACCAAGGAATGCTTGTTTTCATCTGCTACCATTGTGCGGCTATTAGAAGTCGGTTCACAAGATAAGCAGTAGGTGGCACTAATTCTCTAGTCAGAAAACCAGAAGAAGAGGGCGCGACAAAAAGAACTCTACTGGAAGCTCGAGTGGTGAAAAACAATCAGACAACAGGAAGTAAATCAGACATTTGTGTTTGTTTCATGTATTAATATGAGGAAGGTTACATCAGATCTGTGTGGATCATGGATGGATTATATAGCCATGAGAGCCATGAGGAAACAGCTCAGTCACATGACTTCAATGTTTGCTATGTCACAACCTGTATAGAAAAAGTGTTTTCATCTCCTGTCAGGAGTGTTAAGTGTCCTTTTAGAGTAAAAAGCAAAAACTCTCTTTTTTAAAGTACATTTACAGAAATATGCCTATGGTTTACGTCACAGTGCTGCTTCACTGTAAACACAGGGAATATGTACACCTCAGATGACCAGTGAATCCAGCTGGATTATAAATTCCCACAGAGAATCAATAAATCCTACACAGGCACATCTAGAAAGTCTATCCATCCATTATCTGTAACCTCTTATTCTCGTCAGGGCCACGGCAGGGCTGGAGCCTGTCCCAGCTGACTTTGGGCAAGAGGCGGGGTACACCCCATCTTATTGCAGGGCACATAGAGGATGGAGCGTTTGAACAAAAACAACAAAAGCAGATGTAATAGAAACATTCTTAACAGAAGACACTGTCAATACAGTGTACCCTGTCTTGGATCCAAAACATTACAACGCATGACTCTAAGTAGGGCTGACGAGCTGTGCTGTTGGAACAAACCTCAGCACAAAGTATTACAATTTCTGTAATATTATACTGTGTAATATGAGTTGTTTTTACTGTTATTGATGTTACAGTGTACTACTTAGCTGTCATTTTGACGTGTTGTCTTGATGAGACACCCTGACACACGCGCCCAGCTTTGTCTTTTCAATCAAATTTTTAATCTATGAAATCAAACTGTGACTTTTTTTTTTTGCCAAGCTTATCTCAAGTTTTAGCATAATAATAATCAACCATCTACAGAACTTTTCACTACGTTATTATTCTACTTCTTCTTGTCATTCATCATTATCATGAATTATTATTATTATTATTGTTGTTGTTGTTTCAAGTGAGCCTCTTATCATTTAACAGAAAAATCATACAAACAGCACCTGTCATGTACACATAACACAAGATTTTAGCATTGAGGTAAAATCAGGCTACATTCATGGTTTTGTACCCTCAAACTAACCAAAAAACTTCTTATTAATTATCATTATAAAGTTCCAATAACCATAGTAACTCATGGTGCCAGAGGGGAGGGAGAGATGCTGAATGAAGCGACAAAGTCCAGACTATAGTTATTTCACACATGTAGCACACAACAGGAGCCTCTCTGTGTCAGACAGGTTCTCACATGTTGACTAAACTTTAGAAACCGAGTCTCAAAATGACATCACAGCTCTGTGACGCAGTCAAAAACTGATTCATGACATCACAACACGAAGAGTCCATGCTAACTAAGCAGCTAAGTGCTTTAGTGTTTAGATCCCGCTCTGTGTGGGTCACAATACCATTGGCTGTAGAGTGTGACAATCTGCCAATAAAAATCAGCCATCAGCCCACCTTTAGTGGCCTCTGTGACCTCTGAATGACGGAAATCCATCGCAACAAGATGTGTATATATATATATATATATGTGTGTGTGTGTGTGTGTGTGTGTGTGTGTGTGTGTGTGTGTGTGTATGTGTATATGTGTGTGTGTGTGTGTGTGTGTGTGTGAAGCCATTTAAATGTAGAGTACATCTTAACTGTTCTCACTTGGACTCCAAACTACAGTTCTACAGACACTTTATTGTTTCTTGTCTTTCTTAAGAACTGAGAAACAACAAAACAAAGCGAGTCCTCCTCTGTCAGAAACTCTCTAACCTCTGCAGACACTGGCAGATGGTAGGTATGGTATGGTATCAGGTAAACACTGCAGGCTATACTGTGAAATATGTGTTCATTTCAGGTCCTTTATGTTCAAATGATCTCACAGAGTGGAAAACAGGTGCCACTCAGATCATGTTTTTGAAATCTACGTCATCATATTTTCTGTCAGTGAATTCTGCCAATATGTTCATACTGAAATATGTGAATATCATGGTCAAACACTTCCCCCTGCATGACCTCTGCACTCTAACTGCAGCAAAATCAACATCACACTACTTCTAATTTACAGTGGTGTATTAGTTGTATATGAATGCAATCATTAGACGATAGTAGACTGTCTACAGTGCTGCATTTTGTACCTGAATGGCATTTCAATACTATAGAAGGCTCAGACAACTTTCTATATTTCTGTTTGAAGATAAACAGTTCTGGTCTAGTTTTGGTCTTTCTCATCATCTTGGTTGCTTTACCTGTGAGGGGAGAGGATAAAACAGTATTTAAATGGGAACTCACCATTGTCTGTGGACACCATGAAGGTGTTGGGAGTTGTATCTCTTCCCCCTCCTCCATTTTCAAATGCTCCATATCCCTCACTCTCCTGAAGCTGCCAGTTCAGACCAAACAGATGCATAGCTGGAGAAAGGAGGAGGACAGAAAGGATGAGGGGAGAAGAATGAGGAAAGCAAGAGAGGAACAGGGAGTTTAATACAAAGTGCAAAATAAAAAAGAGGTAGAAAGAAAGAGGAGAGGGATAACATAAGGGGAAGGAAGGACAGTGAAGAGAAAGACAAAGAGGAGATAATGCAAAATAAGGAAATGAAGGATGAACAACAAAGATTCAAAATGGAAATATGAAAAAGGGGAGAAAAGAAGGATAACATAAAGGGAGGATAATAAAACAGGAAATGATGAAGATGCAGTCACATCTCCCTTTACTGAAAACTACAGTTTATAGTTAGTTAATGATTTGCTGCTGCTGTGCATCTGTGTCTCTCTATCTCTATCACAGGTTCCACTGCTACTGTAATCATTTTATCATTCATTGTAATTCATTGTCATTTTATCATTCATTGTAATTGTACAATATGTTTGTGTTGATTTGTTCTGTACACGTGACATCTATTGCACGTCTGTCCGTCCTGGGAGAGGGATCCCTCCTCTGTGGCTCTTCCTGAGGTTTCTTCCACCTTTTTTCCCTGTTAAAAGGGTTTTTTGTGGGCAAGTTTTTCCTCACTCGAACCGAGGGTCTAAGGACAGAGGGTGTCACTGTACAGATTGTAAAGCCCTCAGAGGAAAATGTACTTTGTGACTTTGGGCTATACAAATAAAATTTGATTTGACTTGATTTGATTTGAAATGATAAAAAACAATGATAAAAATGTGTCTATCAAACAGAAAACAGAGGAGAGAAGTGAACAAACATACTGTGTGTCTGTGTGTGTGTGTGTGTGTCCATTGTGTTACGCATACTGAGCACGAACAATATGTTTTTGGAATCATGAATAACATCTATAATGCTCATAGGCTACGCAAATTAAGTGAGCAACTGCACATGATATACACACACACACACACACATGCGTGCGTGCACACACACACACACACACACACACACACACACACACACACACACACACACACACACACACACACACACAGCAGTACCGACCAGGGAAAAATAGAGTGGAGTGTGTTAGTATCAAAGGAAGCCTCAGGCAGCTAATCTGACATAACACAATATAACACTCACCTCTGCCACCTACATGTTTACTCTGTATGTGTGTGTGTGTGTGTGTGTGTGACTTGAACGTGCACCCACGGGCTTGTAAATCATCTGCTCACTTGCTATCTCCCTCCATCTCCTTGCATCTCAATTGAGATGTAACAAGATATTTCTGAGGCCAAAAAACAGTCAGATTGGTGTAAACCAGACGGAACGGAAACATCCAAACCCATGAAGCTTATTTCTATTCACCATCACACCTCCCTCCTTAAACTTTCAGTCACTCCTGCATGGAGTCTGCTGAATTATGCTGACTGTCTGATGAAGAACTCGAGAGCTGATGTGGCATTTTACAAAATGAAGCACTCGAAGGGGAATTTGGTTTTCTGCTTTGCCGAGTCAATCCAAAGAATTAGACTCTGCAATTTAATACTGTAGGCTGTTGTCTGGGTTTACACTGGTGTATCAATATTACACAGCACAGCCTACTGTTTCCAGTCTCTTTCTGCTGGCTTCACACAAAAATTGAAAAATGGTTTTTAATACAAAGTTCAGTACTGTCTGTGAACCAGATTTCTAAGGATTACTATTAGACACAAGATAACAAGTCTAAAGTATACCTTAGAATCTTCTGTCTAATAGTAAGGCTGCAATTCATGTACTGTATTGGTTCAAAAAATCCAAAGGGGACCTCTGGACACTCAGGCCCAGTCCATAGTCATGTAATTAGACGTCCAACTAGAGAGGGGACACTACCACTAGCAGGAGCATGACGTGTCGCTGAACAAGCAGCCACAGCCAGCAAGAGCAGGATTACATTTTTCCTGCACTACATAGTCTTTACTCTGTCTCACTTGCAGAACAGATTTTCTCCTGAGATGACCATGTAATCACAGCTGTTGGTATTTGACATGCTGATATACAGACTTGTGGTCACATAATGGGACTCCGAAGATTGAATTTACTATAGTTTGGATCTGGCCATCTTGGGTCCTGGGTTGGGTCCCCAGTCAGGTTTCAGCTACAAGAAACTGAGAGGACTTTGTCCTCAGGGTGGCGCTAAAGTAAAGATATAGGAGCATGGGTGTGGTCTGTAACTGTTATGGCTATCTGCCCATTACATTTTCACATGTTTGCTCCCACATTAATGACACATTTTAAGATTTTGTATAGCCTTTCATTAGATGCTCTTGCATATATAATTTAGAAATCACGCCTCAGCTCCTGTTTGTATGATTTGAACTTTAAAACGTCCTTCACAAACTGAAATGTGATTTGACAGAACTTTCTAAATTGAGGCGTGTAGGAGTCTTTAGAAGGCCCTGCTTAATCATGTGAGATTTTGAAGGCCGTGACCTATATAAGTGATAGTGATATCTGTTATCATCTGCCAATATTTAATGTCCTTAAATGGAATCATTTTCATGGCAACCAGAGAAAAATCCAAAGTGGTAACCTGTTTGTATTGGTTAAAAATGGAAGAACGAGGAGTCTGGACTGTACTCCTCAGCAGATATTATAGAGAGTCATGTCAAGGACCAATTACTGATTCAACTTGGGAACATTTAGTGAGAGAAACCCCTGCTGTGGATTACACTCCACCCCCACCCACACACACACCCTGCCCAACACACATGCTCATACACACTGATTCTGCACACACATGCACACCTCTCTGCCTCATTAAATTAGAACCATGCTGTGTTAGCCTGTTACCCACAACCCCTCCTGGTGAGGACAGGAGCAAAGGGTTATGGGAGAGTGCTGGCTAATCGACAGGAGCCTGTGTGCATGTCTGTGTGTGTGTGTGTGTGTGTGATAAAGTAAGAGGATTAATGGCCATGGTAACAGTCATACAAGACTGGTTCTCTCTAACAGAACCTTTTTCCCAAATATGGGAATTAACAGAACATTTCAGAGAAATGTAGTTGTCAAGGAAGATAGAAAAAATCTGGAGTTGGGTTGAAATTTTAAAACTGTATGATTCCATGAAGCCATGGTAATTTGGCATCAACTATACATGAATCAATTCCCCAACATTTCTTATTCTTTAGAAATATTGTTATGCGGAATCCATCCTGTGGAAGATTCTTTTGAAAAAGAAATCCCTACAGCAGGACAACTTGGATCGATGGAAGAAGAACTATCCTACTGTGTTCAAAGCACGACTGGAATCAACAACCTAGTGTGCTCTGTCAGCATGTGTCCGTTCAGAAGAGCAAACTGATCTCAGTTCAGTCTTGATTATCTGACACACACTGAGAGCGACTACAGCAGCCTGATTCACCACTTGGTGAGAAAGAAATGTGTTAAGAACATAAGATGTTTAGGGACGAGGCAGGTGAAGCTGCTGAAAATGACTCAACCAAAATACTATATTGTACTATAAATGCTGACAGAAGAAGAAATGATGTAAAGCCTCTACACATCTATGTGTATGTGTTTTCAGTTATGTGAGTGGAGTTCATCTCAGGACTGTCAGTGTGCACACTGTGCTGAACAGACCCGTGGACACCTAAATGGACTGCAGCCACCAATAATGAGTTACATCATTGTTTTTTCTAATATGACAATTCAAAATGTATGTCTGTTGTGAAAAAGGTCTACTTACAGCCTTGTGAGTGTGCGGGGTGACTTCCCCCTCTATCATTCTGATTTGTGACATAGAAGGTAAAAAGTTATTCCAGCCCACTATCCTGAGGAATTACATCCATATCAGATGATTTATGTCCACCGCCAATGCTGAAACCTAATGCAGGAATTTTGTGCCCTTTATGTAGTGAAATTGGAACTGAGGTGCTTGAGGTCCACATAGTGGAGAGCTCACACCTGTGAAATATTTTTTTACTAATCTTAATCATACCCAAAGTGTTGCATGCCAAACAATACCTTAACCATAGTTTATTTGGGATCCCTTACCTTAACCCTCCTGTTATGTTAAACCCACATCTATTATATCATTGGTCAAATAGACCCACGCTCACACACAGGCAAATCAGTTGAAATTAGTCAAATTATCAACAGTGAGTCAGACAACAGAGTGTCAGTCCTGTTTCTGAGTTGTTGATCCAACTCCTGTTAAACAGAGAAGAAAACCCACTTCTATAAAGGACGGATTTAAATGAATTGATATAAAACAATCCATCTGAGTCACACCAATATTCAGACCATATCTATGCTGTGTTTTGGACATAAATGCTGAACAACAGGAGTATGTCAGTGAAGGCAGTGCTTTGCATTTCTGACACAGTGCACAGTTATTTGCAAACTACTGACATGGCTGATTTATAAGAGATTAAAATCAACTTCCTATAATTATTTCAAATAATTCTGCTGCTCCTGTGGTGATACAAGGCCTATGGCAATAGAGCTCAGGCCTGCATGCAAATGTTGCACATGAAGGAGTAGAAAGCTAATTCCTAGAATTATTCAAACTATTCATTAAAGCCTTATTCTTTAACTTATTTGAACTCATGCTGATGGGAATAACCAGATGAACAGGTATAAGATAAGTGCAAGTGAAGAAACATTATTTTTCTGTGACCAAAAAAGACTTGAATGAATAAATCTTAGAGAAATCAGCACACCCCAGTGGGAGTCACAAAGAGACGTTTATTGTAATGGGTTCACTGAATGCGCTGAGTGCTTGTTCAATGCAGAGCCTTGTTTTATGGGACACACCTTGGCTCAATTAGTCAGAGGAAGGTTTTATGTGTGTACGTGTGTGTCTTTGGTAACACAATCTTACTTACTGCACATAACCTCAGAGAGCAGAAAAAAACTGCATCTCTGGACCCTACCTTTATATTTACATATGTGTTGTTACAGGTGCTTGTATGCAGCAACTAGTCCATTTCCATGAGTGTTTTGCATGTTAACTGTTTACTAAGCACAGGCTTAGAGAGTGATTTAACAGACTTCCAAACAGCACAATGGTGATGTGAACCAGGAGGGAAACTCTTATCAATAAGGTGACAGTGTTTCTCTCCATAGCGTCTTGCAGACTTGCACTTCTCTGGAAATGTGCTGGTAATTTAACTTTTTGGCCATTTCAGGAATGGATCCGCAGTCAGGTTTTAGAAACTCAAGCTAACAATTAGTGTAGGGGGGACTTTGCAACGTTTCCGTGATACCATGCACCTCAAATTTAAATTTAATGAAATTACAATAATGGAAAATCCAGAGAAAACACACAGCTTAAGAACTGTGTCTTAGTGTACCTTCTCCAGAAAACATTGGGACACATTTTATTAATTATTAATTGGTTCTTAGTTACAGACTATTTAATGAATCTGTCAATGAAGTTGGAGTTGGAGTTTGAAGTTGGAGTATTTGTTGTTGTTTTTCTAAAATGAATATTTCATGCATTTCAAGTTCCATTATAATTCATGATAACAATATTGATATCAATGGAAAAATGTGAAATAATGCTCTGACTCAAATTCATCTTTAACGTGTCTCTTTTTTGGAAAAGTATGAGAGGACGGAGGTGTGGAGAGAGTCTGCGACCAGAAACGGACTAGAGAGCTGCTGGATTAATGACATGATGTTATCAGATGTGTTTTATTAACACGATATCTATATTTCATTTTTCAAATTTTACAGTTGTGTCTGAATGTGTGTATGTATATTTTCCTGTGTTCTTTTGCATCTCTAGTGTATGTGTGTGTGTGTGTGTGTGTGTATGTTTGTCAAGAGTATATATGTATGTGAATCATAAAATCCCTGGAAACTCTTAACAGATGCTTTGAATGAAAAAAAAAATCTAACAATGCTGTGTAAAGGAGCGCACGCACACACACACACACACACACACAAATAGCCAAGCATGTAACAACAAATTTATCCACACACACTCATGGACTAGCCTTAGGCAAAAGATCTTCAAGTCCAAGGACCATCTCAGCTCCAGTCATAATTGCTTCTGTTCATTGTGGGAATGGATGACCTTTCGAAAATATACCACTCTTTCTCCCCTCTGACTCTTTTGTTCTATCATTCCTTCATCTCTCTTTCTCTCTGGGCTTTTTAAAAAAAAATCGCTTGCACGCAATCTAACAAGGAGCAAACTGCTCTGACAGTTTTAAAGTGATGTAGGGGAGAAGGAAAAGCACAGACGTGTTTTTCATGACTACAGCCTCCATTGGGCTTTTAAAGGCTAACACTAATTTCTTTTTTTTTTTCCTATTGGACTGATGCCTGCACTTACAAATACATCGGGCTTATTCTCAAGTTTCAAATTCAAATTTTCACAAAAGTGAAAACAGTTGAATGTGAGGACACAGAAACTATGCATATCCTGCACTGTAAAACTATGGGAGCCTCCCCATGGAACAGTGTTCCACTACAGCTCGACTGAGTCCACTGACGGTGTTAATGACTTCACAGGCACACTCTTAAAATGTGTGTGAATAAGTGCACATTCAAGTCTATCAGTAATGTCTGCAACACAACAATCACATTTTTTATTACAATTGTATTAAATTAATGACTGATAACATTAATATTTATGATAGTAAAGTGACAGTTACAAATTTCCTATTTTATATAGTCAGGCAACCCAGACTCAGTAGCTTAAAGAATGGTAAATGGACTGTACTTATATAGCGCCTTTCTAGTCCTCCGACCACTCAAAGCACTTTACAGTATGTATCTCATTCAACCATTCACACACATTCATACACTGATGGCATTGGCTGCCATGCAAGGTGCCAACTGCTCATCAGCAATTTGGGGTTCAGTATCTTGCCCAAGAACACTTCAACATGCAGACTGGAAGGGATCGAACCGCCGATCATCTGATTCGTGGACGACCCGCTCTACCTCTGTGCCACAGCCATCATAATTTTTAAGAGCTGCCAACATCTGTAATTACACATGGCAAATATTAACATTGTAGGATGTAGACTTCCACTGACCCACTGTTCATTTTGGACCAAATGTAAATGCATTCATTAAGCCTCAGGCATATTAAAGCACAGTGAGGGAAAGGGTCACCTCATTTATACAAAGACTTGTAAGAGGGAAACCTTGACATTAAATATGTGTTATAAATGTAGTTTTTATTCACCAAAGAGATTAAAGTAATTAAGGAAAAATGTGCACGTTGTGATAGCAGAATGTTTAAACATTGTATGTTATAACATTGCTTTGTTAAAGGAATGTTTTACACATATGGTTAATAAAAATAAAAATCTGGGAGAAACATTAAGGAAGCGACAGAATCTATTCTTCTTTTAAATGTTAGAATAACATTCTTCAGCACTGGTCTTGCCAGGTATCTGAACCTAAATAACACTGACAATAAACTCTTTGAGTTATTACTCTGAGGAGATTCCTGCCTTTCATCAGCACCCTAGAAAAAAAGTCCTGCTGTGCATAAAGCATTCCTACAGTGTGATGAAGTACATATTTGCCTGTCATCACGATTATGCAGACTTCTTCTGATGAAGAGAACGATTAAGGTTTAAGGATTAAGGCCTAAATTGATATTTTATTGTTGTTACATAAAATAATAATAATTTGATCCACATTGTTGATTCTGATGTGTGAACTGAAACTGTAATGGTTCAGCATGCAAAGAATTTGCGTAATATTAAGACCATGTTTGGAAAGTGGACTCCAGCTACAGTTCACTGTACAATCTGCCTGAGTTACACGCCTACACGTTACCTATAGCACATCCTGGAAAACAGCAGTGAGGGAGGGAGCGAGGGAGGAATAACGCCTGGAGAAAAGAAAACCCTGGCAGTGTGGTTATCTGATGGGCTCATACCACGGAGTGAAAACCAACGCATGCAGTAACAAGAGTACAAGAACGGCTGATACAGAGTGAGCCGGAGAGAGGAGGAAGCTGGACAAGATTGGAAGAGAGATGAGGCGGGATTAACATTGAACAAATCAGGGGAAGCAGAAATAAAAATCCAAATGAACCTTTCAGACTAACATGTAAATTCACAGCACTGTGTGTGTGTGTGTGTGTGTGTGTGTGTGTGTGTGTGTGGTCTTACCTATGCAGTAACAGAGCAGGACAGAGAGCAGTACTGATAGTGCCACTGCACTGAGGGCTGTACACCTGAGAACAAAGAGGTCAATGTCAGTTTTGTTTTCAATAACCTTCACAATACAAAGAAACCTCTTCTGGATCTACTGTTACACTTCCACAAATTGATCATTTTCAAAGTATGATCAATTTCAACACGTGCAGAAAACTATATGTCTATATGACAGCCTTTTTCTCTGACCAACAGCCATACATGCTACATCATGACAACCCTCATCTCACGGTGTTATCAGGCAACATGGTGTGTGCTAACATTTGAGTCAAAGTCATGGTCAGCAGCAAGTGTTTCTGGTTTGGGTAAATTTGCAAACATTATATTGCATAGAACACTGTACAAAACAGCTAATGTTATGCACACTATTATTATCAGCAACAAAACCATGGTAAAAATACAGTGATAGATTATATAAACAGTTAGAATGCTTAACTGCTCTCTTGCTTCTGTGACAATGCTTATTTCTCTAAAGTCATCTCTAAAATTTCAAACCCCTCTGATGTCACACACAGCAAAAATATCTGGATTCTTGTGTCAGCAAGCTATCCAGGCTTCACAACCATTTAGATGGCAGCTGGCTGGCAACTGGCTGCTGCTTTTGTAGCTCCACTTACTGCCAAGACTCATTCGACTGTTGAATGTAAATCAAACCTTTAAAACCTAAATCTAAAACCACTTCTCCTGGTTCTATTTTTGCAAAGTTTTGTGCACTTGTTGTTTATTTGTTCCCCATTGTGTACTAATAGCATAGATTCAACCAAGTTGTCAAAGCATCAATGAACATCAGCTTTACATTATACCCTCATCACATTCAGAGATATCCCTTTGACGGCGTGTCTTCAGGACAAGCCTACTTTTATTTAGTTTAGTTGATTTAGTTTAGGCGACAAAGAAGATGATCTGAATTTCCTCTGAGTGCACTGAAAGAAGAGTTCTGAGACAGGGTGCTATCCAGAACAACTGACCTCTGACTTTTCTTTGTTTCTAGAAAGCTAATTTTAATAGCTAACACTTTGACTAGGGAAAGAACAACACATCCAGTTTGCATACTCCAGGGGCATGTAATCCCAAATATATAGTGGACTCTAGAGCATATATAGCCAGATAGGTAAAATGTTGGATTGTTGTTGATTCTTGCTGGATTCACAGAGTCATGTCAGACTCCTTGTGAATGATGTCCTAGAATTATCCAAACAGACTTGTCCAGGGACTGACCATATGCTGACAACTAAAATCTCAAATCTGACAGCAATTTTAACTTCAGCTACTTTTGTGACTGGGATGTAGGATAATGTTCCAGTCATTGTTATTTGGCAGAAATGTTAATGTACACCCAAATCAACTGCCCAGAAGAAAAGGCCAGCACCACTTGATGAATCCAACCACTAATGATCAGTCCCAAAAGTCTAAAAAATGACCATATCTCTCAGCTGCAATTGATCTTATATGAATCTGCTTTGTATTTTACTGATGACCAAAGTGTACAACAGAACTTTGGTTTCTTCCATCCTACCTCCATGAGCAGTACTTGGAGGATTTCTTGAACTTGAAGGCAGAGCGGGATAAGGTATTCCTCGGCAACGGCCTGGTGGGTGGGGAGTACACTGAGCCTGTTGCCATAGTGTAGCCAGGAGTTGCCGTGGAGAAGAGTGGGGTGGTGCCTGTACCTGTCTTGAAGAGGAAGTGCCTAAAGATCAAGAGAAGAAAGACAGAGAAATGAGTTTAAGTACATTAGTATGGAGCATTTGCAGTACACAGTGGCACACAGTGTTGCCCATGCTGTGGCAGCATCAGGTAACTGTGTGAATCATGATTACTGCTCAAACAACAACGTTCTAAGTTTTGACACTAACCTATCAGTCCTGAGGCATGTGTCATGATAATGATCCCTCAAAATGTATCTCACAAAACAATAGAACCAATGACCAGAGAAACACAAAGACATCAGATCTTTATTCTTTGTGACATCTCTGGTCCATGTTTCAATCATAGTTTGCTCTATACAGTTTGTCCATGGCCCTGGGTCAGTCTGCTTTAGCCAGACCAGGGCCAAGCCAAGTCAAGCCGGGATGACATGGGTTTCTACTACTGCCTCACAGTAGCAACAGCACCGAGCTGTGCTGCAGAAGTCCTGCTTGGTAGGTGCAAATCTGTGTTGAGCTTTCAGCTTTACTTTTATAGCTTCTACCTGAATCTCTGTGGTTTGAAGTTTGGCTTCAGCTTCATCAGAGCTATGTTAAATTACTGGTGATGCAAACTGAACTTCTCCTGCTGTTTTTGCTTCACATTAAAATCTCTCTACTAACAAGTGGGCAGGATGCTTTTATTGTCATTGTTACTGGAAATGAAATGTGCTTGTCACCAAGTTAGCAGTTTGAAATATTTCAGGGAGTAACTGTACAAACTGTGACAGCCACAGTGGCACACACTCTACACAACAAGGTAAATGGTTAAGGTTATGTTGCTGTGTGATGAAGTGGAAAATCACTCACAATGTGCCTCTAGGCTGTGTAAGATGGTTTTAAAAGTGAAGTGAGTTACATGGAATATACAGTATATCCCAGTTATTGCAGTGTCATGGTAAAAGCCACACCATGACACACCAGTGTTTTTTCTTTGTGTTGATCACAATGGCACCACAACATGATCTAATAAAACTGTTCACCAGTTTGTGTTTTTGTTACCTTAGAAGAAACTTCTTTTTTTAATTTATTTATTTTTTTATCTACAGACTCTGCAGGTCCTCTTCTGTGGAATTATTTTTACAGTATCAGTACCAGAACGGACAACCTAAATACTAGCTCTAGACACAGTGTGTCTCCAGATCGTTCTTTGAAGGTCTCGTCTCAAGACAGGTCAACACCACAGCTGTGGGGAAATCACCAGTGTTCGCCTTTAATTACCTCGAATGTAGCTCGCACCACAGTCGCGTTTGTCTCGCTACAGTTTCACTTCATGTTTTTACACTTCAGGCAGAACTAAAGATCCACTTTCAATTTCCGGTGGAGTGACGTTGAAGCACCTCAATAGAGGGTAAACAAATGACAGTCAAAGTGGCTGAAACAGTTCGAAAAGTTGTTCTACGGTCTGTAGTTATAGAGCAAAGACCTGCTGGACACACACACACACACACACACAGTGGTTTAACCAGAAGACCACGGCAGCTGCAAAGTTCTCTCAATAAAACAAACTGTTTTATAAAGCTGTTCATTAATAAGCTGAAGAAGTCAAGGTGAACTTCACTTTAAGACTGTCTTTAAAAAAACAAAGCGATCACATTAAAATAAGAAGCATAATTAATTAAAATCTAAATGGTGAAATAAGAAATAATCTACTAGAAATAGAAATACACCCTCCTCCTCTGCTACACTGTCTTTATGTGGGAGGACATGTCAGCCACATCGTCTGTTATGAAATGTGTCTGCCTAAACCACAAAGAGTTCTTCTGTAAAACAGCATCCAAAAGAAAACAGCAGTTTATAAATACAATAGAGCACAAAGTCACAGAGTGGTGACTTGGTCTCGACCTTTCAAAGTCATGGTCATGTCTAAGTCTGCTACATCTGGCCTTTCATGTTTTTCATGCGTTTTGCGTTATAAGTGGCCATCGTACTTTCTCTTCTGAGAGGGTGAAACAAGGGTGTTGCAATCCACAACTACACTACTAGATGCCACACAGTACTACTTTATTACTCAAGCATGGCTGTCTTCTTAAGATGATTGCTTTAACCAAGTTTCCAGTCCATGACTTGTGAGTTAATAAGACGAGTCAGTCATTGTTTGCGAGGCTTTTCTTGAGGAAACAAGTTTTCATCAGAGAGGAAACCACTGATTATTATACGCAATAAAAATACACAAGCAATTTGGAGCATACTCCAGAAACAGTACTGATTAAATATAAATTGACTTCATTTGTTTGTTAAATAATAGCTTTCCAGTTTCACCTAATAAAAAAAACTGTAAACACTTTATCACCCCACTGAAACAAGCTAATCAAGGGACAATGGACTATATAAAGATGACATTCATATGGATGTCCACAAGAAGGGCAAACAGCTCTTTTTATTCCCAAAAAGTATGCCTGTGGACAATTCTGCAGGAAAATTTCCACAAGTAAATCAGTGGGGACATACATGTATGGCTGCAGTAATTACCAAGGTCACAATGTCTAATTAATGACAGAACCCCAGCTAACGAGCATCTGTAATTACAATCAGACTGCTCCCTAACAAGGCAGTGTGATTAACAATTAGAACCTATTATAACAAGGGCCCTTCAATTAATACCTGCCTTTAGGCGAGATGTGAAGAGAGTGAGGTAGAAAAAAGAGACAGCACAAGTTAAAGGGGTGGAGACTGAAGAGAGAGAGAGAGAGAGAGAGAGAGAGAGAGAGAGAGAGAGAGAGAGAGCATCGCTGTGCACAAACAGCATTCAAAGTTTATAGTACTTTCATCAATAGGCAGTGTGTTACCTATGCTACACAGCGGTCTGCACGCCCCCAGTTTGGAGAAGCAGAAAAGAGGATATCAGCATGGAAGCTAAGCTGCTATGGAAGTGGGCAGCAACAAAAGGAATATTTTCACTGCTTTACCTTGCTGTCAGATAGCCCTTTCTGACAGGACACCAAAGCTACTTATCGCTCTGTCCAAAACCACCAGACTCCCTTCACAAAAACACCATCATTTCACCTCACAGAACACAGAAGTTGCTGTCTTGATCCACTGCAACTAACTGGTTCAGATCAATCTAACATGTTGAAACACCTACACTACTGTAGCTAACAAACTGAGTGTAGATATAACCATGCAGGTAAGATGTATTCAGTTACACTTGACAATTGACAACTGAAGACAACAAGAGGAGGTATGGTTCACATGATTTGGGATGATATGAAGTTTTCATGAAATTTGAATGAATAAATGAAATTTCATGAGCTCATAGCAGAATTTCTGGTGTTAATCACGAAGTTAAACACGTGGAGACATGTTCAACATTGATGAAAGAAAAAGAATAGGTATTTTGTATTTTGCCTTTGGTAGCAGAAAGAAAACGTGTTTCAGTCTACCATTGTATCAATCTGACATGAGCCTTGGGAGATTATCTATTTCATAAAGGACTCTAACAAGTCTACTTAATGTGATGATCACCAGTTAAAGGTGAGGGAAAACCCATTAGTTTTTACTTTAAGTGGAGCGCTGCGAATGAGTAAAATACTCTAGTGGTTCTCAGTCCTGCTCCTCAGGGTAGTTAATGCCATTTACCTGCAACCCTGGTGTCCCTTGGTGTAAAGTCAGCAGGACCCTGGGAGTCTCTTCACCAGACGTTAGCATACATCTCAGGTGCTCAGAGGTCATATATCACAGTCATACAGTGCTTGATCACATTCAACTACAGGTGTGAATGCAGCAAAGAGGTTGATTGGATTGGATTTCAATCCACCACACCACAGCCACATTGCGGCACTGTGGTCAAAGCTTTTCGAAGCAGTTTTACTTCCTCTGTCCACACATGTCCTGCTGTTGTCTGCTGTCATTATTTATTGGGCTTTTTGGTGGAGCAGTTGAAATGTTGAAATGAGAACTACAAATACTTTACACGTGTGTGTGTGTGTGTGTGTGTGTGTGTGTGTGTGTATGCACTTGCATTTTTATGCCTGCCACTTCATTATTTATCACCATATTAATCTGCCTCATGTTTCTGTGGAGTCTGAATGAAAAAATAGTCACACTGTATTATGCTTTGATTCAGAGTGAGAGAGAGTGAAGCACAGAGGCCAGGCGTGGTCACACGATTACACGCACACACACAGGCCGACACACACATAAAACAAGAAAGAAGAGTCAGGTGGTGACTGATATTAAATGACTATTGACATATTTTGTATCTTATAGTTTAAGTTTATATTATAGTGTCATTGTTATCAGTAATTCTGTGACACTGATAACAATGGTGGTCTCTCCTGGCAAACTAAAATGAATTTCCATTTCACTTTCACATTTGTTTTTTTATTTTTTTGGTACTACCACCACCATCACTTTCATATAAAGTTGCAATTCTCTTGGGCTCTGAAGCTGAACACGTGGAAACACTATGGGAAATCTTGATCACAATAAACCACAACAAGACATCTGAAAACACAGCTGCAAATACAATTCAAACCAAGTGCAGAAAATCATCCCAATACACAAGGGTTTGTGGAGAGATGGACAATCCGTTGACATCTGATAGGCTGCATTTGTCTTGCTCGGAAAGCTGAGCATGATGAAATGAATTCTGGATTGATGGTCATATTCAGCTGTTTCTTCTTGTGTTCTTGACAAGCACAACAGAGAAACACATTCATCACGCTTAGCTGAAATTACAGGGGCTGGAATCAGACTTGTTTTTACCGTCACCAAGATATGTCATTTTAGACACATCAAATGTGAAAATCCAACAGAGATAGAGACATAAACAAATAAATAAAGGAGAATGCAGCGTTAGTTTTCCCAGCAGCACTCAATCCTTTCAATGATTTGATTTATTGTGCTTGAAACTAAAAACCTTTTGGCAGTAATCAGCAATCAGCAGCTTTAATCGAAGAATATTAGTCCATCATCCCTACTGCAACTTATAGTCATATCAGTCTAGCTGTAGTTGGCAGATGAATGTGAAATGGAGACAGTGCTCATTGTGAGATTAGAGACATGAGGTATTCATAATGCTGCACAAACACACAGCGGGGCAGCAGATAGCAGACTAACTAGTCTATGTGTTTTAGGAATGTTTAAGTGCAAGTCAATTAGAGTCAGACAGCAGACAGACATGACAAAGATATTCAAGTGTAAAATGAGTGTGTGCTCTGATGAATAGCATGTTGTCAACCAGAACTAATGTGGTAGTCCGATGATAATAAGAGCCCCTCAAATGCATTTACATTTAATGTCTTTGACAATAGGACTGACACAAGGAGGAATAATGCCGTGTGTGTGTGTGTGTGTGTGTGTGTGTGTGTGTGTGTGTGTGTGTGTGTGTGTGTGTGACATAAAGTAACAAAAGCAAAAACACAGAGCAGTTATGGATACTCTGGAAGAAAGTGACTGGAACCAACATGTGGACACATACTGTAGATGTAGTGGTGTGTACTGTAGCTGGCATGTCTTTGTCACATAGCGTGAACAACAGCTTCCCATTCCACACACTACAGGCAGTGGTTATAATTTAAATCCTCATGTCACCATTTAATTGTTCTTTCTCTCCATGTTTAGAATCATGTAAACATCCTGAACCTATAAAAATCAGTGATCGATGAATGACTGTACAAACTGTCCTGTCAAGACAACAGCAAGCTTACAATAGACTCTTTCATTGGCTCATGGCTTATTGTTTGTTCATATTGCTGCATTGTTGTTTCTACAGCGGATGTAATTGATGTGTGAATGGTATTAAATACATTACAGATCTTTTAGGTGTTTTTTTTTTACTTGATTTATTTATTTACTTCATGTCATACAGACTTCTTGAAAATCTATTTTGCACTCCACAACACTGTAGAAAGTCCACAGTTAATAAGAAACTTGTTCCTTATGTAATGAGTCTGCTGTTGTTGTCCTTGAAGGAAACAGAATCATACTCTATTGTAAGGAAGGGGTTTCTAAAGTCCAGCAAGCATCAGGAAAAGTTGCCATGATAATGTTGTTGCTGCACACTACTAGCTAAATGTTCTTGAGATTGGTGTTTTATAGAGATATTCGTCACTCGACTCAGAAGAATTTATATAATCTTTTTATAGTGACACATTACTGTTGAATGTACTTTAAATGTTTTTTTAATTGCCAATGACATTTGTGCAAGTTAAGCTCAACTTTTAATTAATAATTAAGAAATAATAGTCATTGTCATATACTATCTTTGTAGTATATCTTTAATTCAGCACCGAGAAGGGTACGAGTGTGCTGTGTGTATGTGTGTGTGTGTGTGTGAGAGAGAGAGAGATTGACATCATCGCCTGTTTCAATCCAGTGACCAGTTGTATCAGGTGTCCCTTGACGCAACAGGTGCATGCACATGTATCTGTACAAGTGTCAGTGATGTGATATGATAGTGTACAAGCTGTATCTATGAGAGAGACTGTGTGTGTGTGTGTGTGTGTGTGTGTGTGTGTGTGTGTCAATGGAAGGATTACCACCTATAAATGAGGACATTCACACCATCCTGTCACATCTCACCTCATTCTCTCCTCTTTCATCTCCTATAAATGCCCATAACACACCTCTTTACTTTCTTTGTGTCTCTACCCACACTTTTATTTTCTGTGACTCACAATATCTGCTGTGACTACAAACACATCATCCAACACAAAGTGGACAGGCAGTTGAATAAAATCTGTGTCAGTGTTTCACATTTCAGCCAAAAAATACATTTTCGTCTGAGCACTGTCTTCTATGAACTTTGAAATCACATCATTTGCATAAAAATTTAGACTGTACAAGTTCACATTCCCCTTGGAAAAATGTGGTAAACACACATTTCTATGTATTGTCTTTAGAGAGAGTCATTTAGAATAGATTTTATTTTCCTAAATATCATGAGAAAGCATTCACCCACATTGTTCCAATACATGTTAATAGCTCTGTGAGATGTGGAGCATAGTGGGGAGTATTGTCTGTGTGTGGTAGTAATAGACTGGAAGCAAGAAATGAACTGATGTCCTTCCGTTGCCATATAGTTGATGTTATTTTTTGAATACTGTAAATCATA